>OW121756.1:30998920-31368920 GCA_933228765.1 Miltochrista miniata
CCATGCAATAAACGTGGTTTTTAGCCGTAATTTGTTACGAAACCTTAGATCATCTAACCACAGGATGCGCCTTACTTAAGCATTGTTTTCTGCCATTGCACATGACCATTTGGTCTTTTGGCTTTATAAAAAGCACTGTACATCAGTACATCATTTTATATGTTTAAACTAGTACATTTCATTGTAGTTGGCTGTACAATAAAAATTAACACACAACAGCTATTACGCGTTTGTCGATTAATACATTTTTAAATGCAATGAAATTTTATATGTCTTTGTGTTTCCCCCTTCACTTGTATGAAAACTGGCAGAATATTTTTGTATGCAGTGGTTCGCAAAGGCTAGTCCCGTGATATAATGGTCTAAGTACGAAACCCGCCGTGCGTGAGTTCGACTCGCACTTGGCCGTTTGTATTATTGTCTCTGGGGAAAAAGTGTCGCATTTGCTTTACAGGACTCGTACAGATAACAAAACCGTGTGTAATCGCCACCATAACACATCATGACAGCCTCTGTGGCGCAGTCGGTAGTGATACCGCCTGCGGCGCTGGAGGTCGTGGGTTCGATTCCCACCGGAGACAAATATTTGACCCATAAATGTTTGTCTCAAGAGTCTGGGTGTTTCTATGTATAATATGTATGTATTTAAAAGTATATAAGTATTAATATCCGTGGTCTGATACCCATAACACAAGCAGGGTATTCCTAGCTTACTTTGGGATCATATAGCGTTGTGTGAAATGTCCTGTCAATTTCAAAGGCTTCACCACCTATTGAATTACATACATACATATAATCACGCCTTTATCCCCGAAGGGGTAGGCAGAGGTATAGTATACGCTCACATTTCACCTTATAGTTTTCTGTACCACGTAATAGGTGTTTATTACGTGGGCAAAAAACGAATGGTGACCTGAAGGCATATACCTAGTAAGCCTTTGTCTAACCCTTCCGGAAAATGCCGGAAATAAGGTATGTGTGAGATTTATCAGTTTTAGTAAAATAGTTGATGATGTCATTACTATTTTCACCTTGAACTCACGCGTCATTCAATATATGATTCGTGTAGTTTTAAGATGAATAAGAGTACGGAAGAACGTGGGTGTACTTTAGGAATATAAATAAAGCAATAGAGTATGTTCAGAAGCGCTCGTGCCCCCCCCCCCCCCCAGAAGCACTTAACTTATATGTACCTATTTATTTACATATGCTGTAGGTTTATGACTAGGTACCTATTATAAGTAGATAATTTGTTTATTTATTAGAAACTAGCTGACCCGCGCAACTTCGTTTGCGTGATAAATGAAGAACCGCTCGACAGATTTTGTGCAAACTTCACATAAACCATCTACTAAATAGTCCGAACAAAGCCTAAACATTTGGTTTGGATAGGTGAGCCCGTTTCTTGAGTTATAAAATTACAACGAAAAGTGGCATTGATTTTTATATATATGTATGTATAGATAAGTACGCCAAACAACTACCTCTCATTACCTTTCTTTCTCCATCCAAAGGTTGCCTGGTAGAAATCGCTTTTAGTGATAAGGCCGCCCATTGTACCTGCTTCTTCTAAGGAATCTATGTGCTCTGTTTATATTTACACGGTGTACAATAAAGTGTATAATAAATAAATAAATAAGCAACATTAACTGTGGCCGGTCATGGATGGGTGACCATCACTTGACCATTTTGTGACATTTATTTGCGACCGTCTCCATACTTTAATACACAGCTCCTGAGGTACCTAGAGGAACACGACCTGCTCAGTGACGGGCAGTACGGTTTCCGTCACGGTCTCTCGACGGGCGATCTTCTTGTGTACCTCACACACCGATGGGCGACGGCTATCGAGAGTAAGGGTGAGGCTCTAGCAGTGAGCCTCGACATCTCTAAGGCCTTTGACCGGGTCTGGCACCGTGGTCTTCTTACGAAATTGCCCTCATATGGACTGCCCGACAGATTATGCGGATGGGTGTCCAGCTTCCTGGCCGGTAGAAGCATCAGGGCCGTCGTTGACGGCAGCTGTTCAGACTGCATGGCCATAAACGCTGGAGTACCGCAAGGCTCAGTGTTGTCCCCTACTCTGTTTCTGCTGCATATCAATGACATGTTGTCTATTGACGGCATTCATTGTTATGCGGACGACAGTACGGGGGACACTTGTTACACGGGCCGCCCAGGTATCTCTCGGGACACAGTGAAGGAAAATCGTGAACAGCTTGTGTCTGAAATCGAGGCTACTCTTACCAGAGTGTCCGATTGGGGCGGACTAAATCTTGTCCAGTTCAACCCTTCCAAGACACAAGCGTGTTTTTTCACCGCTAAGCAAACCTCAATTACTGTAGCGCCGCAATTTCACGGCACATCTCTTTCCATCTCCAAAAGTATAGGGATCCTTGGCGTTGACATCTCCAGTGACGTTCAGTTCCGTAGTCATTTGGAGGACAAGGCTAAGCTGGCGTCCAAGAAGCTAGGTGTGCTCAACAGGGCGCGGCGGTACTTCACTGCTGCACAAACACTGCTTCTGTATAAGTCGCAAATGCGGCCGCACATGGAGTACTGCTGTCACCTCTGGGCGGGGGCACCTGAATATCAGCTTCGTCCATTTGACTCGGTGCAAAGACGTGCTGTAAGAGTTGTCAACGATCCTATACTTACAGGTGGTGTGGAACCTCTTCGCAACAGGAGAGACTTTGCCTCCTTATGCGTGTTCTACCGACTGTACAATGGTGTGTGCTCTGAGAAATTGTTTGATATGATGCCTACGGCTACGTTCTATCACCGCACCGCTCGCCACAGACAGGGAGTTCATCCTCACACTCTGCGTCCGGTGCGTTCCAGCACGGTTAGATCCGATAGGGGTTTTCTTCCGCGCACGCTTAGGTTGTGGAATGATCTCCCTGTCTCGGTTTTCCCAAACGCCTATAGTATGGGGTTCTTCAAAAGGGGTCTTAGAAGGTTTTTACAGGGTCGGCAGCGCGAGTGTGGCGCCTCTGGTGTTGGTAACGTTCATAGGCTGCGGTGACCACCGGTCCTTCTGGTGGGCCGTATGCTTGTCTGCCACCTTAGTGGTATAAAAAAAAAAAAAACTTCGGAAGTCACGTTAAGCCGTTGGTCCCGGTTGCCAGTAAAATGCTAGTCGTTAAGCCAAGTTGAAGGCCTGTATAGGCGGTCTGAAAAATTACAATCTGCGCCTGTCAATATCAACAAGACAATGTGTTGATATGGACAGGCGCAGATTGAAATTTTTACGACGACGTACGACTCACCATCTTATATCATTAAACGAAATTTGAAAAAGGTGAAATGTGGGCTTATAATATGCCTTTGCCTACCTCTTCGGGGATAAAAGGCGTGACCATGTGTATGTATGTATGTAGAGTGTGTTCATAATCATCCGAGCGCTAGTCCATGCCCAGAGCCTGGAACGTTAATCCGAAACTCGTTTGTTCGAATAAACTGTTGACAGAATCATTTTTGGCAGACGTCTCCTTTCATGGAGAGCACGGTTGGCAGAAATCACTACTCGTAGAAAGCACGGTTCGCCGAAGAATCCTTCCATAGAAAGCACGGTTGCTATTGTGTTAGAAAATAAACATAATCGTAGCTCAACAAAAAGTCGCCCAGGTCCAATCAGACAGCTTACGTAGCTATAACGGTAATATAACGACTATTTCATAATTCGAAATAAACCGTGCCTTTGGAATTCTCGACTGTATAGAAAACTTGTCCGTTTGGCCTTGAACAAAATCGTTGCCATCGAGTATAACATATTTACAACCACATAGATATACATAGCTCTTATATGTATAAATAGTAGATTTAAATTATCTCTGTCAGTTTTAGTTCTTGTTCAATAAATATCTTTCATGGCTCACAAAATATTTACCTCACAATCGAGCTAGTTAAATGTGAAAGTTTGTGAAAAACTTTGGATGTTTGTTAGTCAATCACGCTTTAACCTAATCTTTAACGGCTGTACGGATCTTGGCCGACTCTGATAACATACAGACATACATATGATCACGCCTGTCATGCCCGAAGGGGTAGGCAGAGGCACATTATATGTCCACATTTCACATTTTAGATTTTTGTCCCACGTAGGTGGTGAGTCGTTTTACCGTGTTGTCATGGACAGGCGTAGGTTGTGACTGCCTGCTGTTGAAATTTTCAAGCCGCCCATAAATGCCTTCAACTTGGCTTAACGACTGCCATTTTACTGGCAACCGGGACCAACGGCTCGCTATACTAGCGAGGTGGTGGGATATAAGACATTTTGTTACCCTCTTAAAACAATTTTAATTATTGTTATTATTATATATATTTATTAATACCTATATTTATTCATTTATTTTCTGGACAATGCAGAATACGGATGACCTCTGTGACTTAAATTGCAGTTTTTTCTCTTGTTCTTCTGTCTCTGATAGTTCCCATAGTGCGGTTCACGATTGTCCTGCTTCTCTTACCCTGCACGATCATCTCTCCTCTTTCACTTCTAACTATCCTAAAAATCTCAACCTAGTGCATATTAATGCTCAGAGTGTTAACGGCCATTACTCCGACCTTCTGGCGTCCTTTAGCAACTCTTCTCTTGATGCTATCCTGATTTCTGAAACTTTTTTAAAGCCGTCTATACTGTCAACTCAATGTTCACTCCCAGGATACGTCTTAATACGTAACGATAGGACAGGAATACGCTGTGGCGGTGTAGGAATCTACCTGCGTGCTAACATCCCCTATAAGGTTGTTAGTGAATCTCCTTCTGCTTACACCGAATCAGCTGAACACCTTTTTCTAGAAATTTCTCTACTTCATACAAAACTTTTGCTTGGTGTTTTCTACAGCCCTAACTTACATATCGATTACTTCAACTCCTTTGATAACCTTCTACATAATTTCACCCCATCCTATAGTCACGTAGTCATAATGGGTGACTTCAACACCTGCCTGTTAAAAGATGATTCCCGCTCTCGCAAATTGCTATCTCTGTTGTCGGCCTATAATCTACATGCCTTGCCTCTTTCTTCAACCCACCATGCCCCTGATTGCAATCCTTCATTTCTTGATCTAATTATAGTTTCCTCTCTTAACGATGTCTGCACACATGGCCAATTAAACGCTTGTTTCTCCTATCATGATTTACTTTATCTTTCTTATCGCGTTCGCCCTCCTAAGCGTAAGCCGCAAGTCTGTTTCCTTCGCGATTTCACGGGTATGAACCTGGAGGCATTACAAAGGGATGCTGACTCTGTCGACTGGTCGTGGGTGTTCAACTCCACTAATATAAACGACATGGTTAAGATTTTCAATTCTAGGGTTACTGAGTTGTTCGACCGGCATGCCCCCGTCAAACGTGTCCACATTAAACACTATCCGGCTCCTTGGCTGAATTCAACTATAAAAACCCTTATGGCGCGTAGAGATAAAGCCAAAAGGCGATACAGGAACTGCCCTTCGGAGCAAAATCTGGTCACATTTAAGTCGCTACGGAATCGCTGCAGTCGAATGTGTAGAGATGCGAGGAGACGCCACTTCTTTGATTCCCTTAGCGGTCGGAGTTCTGCAGATGCCTGGAGATTTCTAAGGTCTGTTGGCATAGGCAAATCTCCAGTTTCAAACTCCAAGGATGTCGACGTCAACGCACTCAACAAACACTTTTCACGGTCACCTATCTCCTTGGATGCTAATGTGAAACATGACACCTTACAAAGATTTTTAGGGGAGCCTGTGCCACAGACTTCTCCCTTTCAGTTTAGTTTGGTGTCCAAAACCGACGTTAAGAGATCTCTTATGTCTATTTCTTCATCAGCTTCTGGCAATGACGGAATTTGCTCAAGGATGATCCTACCTATTCTCCCTATCATACTTCCTGTCATCACTCATATTTTCAATTTTTCACTATCCTCTGGCTCCTTTCCTGACGCCTGGAAGTCAGCTTACGTTGTACCTTTGCCTAAAATATCTAGTCCGTGCTCTTTGTCTGATTACCGACCAATTTCAATTCTCCCATTCCTCTCCAAAGTTCTTGAGCATATTGTCCATCGTCAGCTTTCTATTTTCTTAACATCTTCAAACTTCCTGAGTCCCTACCAATCGGGATTTCGAACTGGGCATAGCACTGTTACTGCTCTTGTTAAAGTAACAGATGACATCCGCTGGGCGATGGAGCGGAAAGAATTAACCCTCTTAGTTTTACTCGACTTCAGTAGTGCTTTCAACTCTGTTGACTTTGATATACTACTTGGTACACTGAGGTCTAAAAATTTCTCCTCTTCTACTATTTCCTGGTTTGACTCTTACCTTCGGGGCCGCTCGCAGAGTGTTCGTATTGGTCAGACATCCTCGGATTGGTGCGGGCATTCTGCGGGCGTACCTCAGGTTCTGTCTCCTGTTTTATTTTCTGTCTTTATCAACTCTGCTACGAGTCTTATTTCCAATAACTTCCATTTCTATGCTGACGACCTGCAGTTGTATCGTCATTTTGCGGCCAATGATGCTCTTCTTGGGGTATCATCAATAAACGGAGACTTGGACAGACTAAGCGAATGGGCCAATTCGGTGGGACTGCTCATTAACCCTAGGAAGTCACAAGCTATCATTATTGGCAGCAGATATCAACGTAGCATTCTCCCCGCGTCTGGGCTGAGTCCTGTGCTATTGGCTGGTAGTCAGATACCTTACGCGGACTCAGTTAGGAATCTGGGGGTGATTATGGATACCACTCTATCCTGGAGTACCCACATTAATAATGTCAGCAAGAAGGTACATTTTTCCTTCCATTTCAAAGTATATGCCTCCAGAGCTTCTTACCATTGGGAAGAAAAATCAATCTTGCTCAAACTCTGATTCAGCCCATTATTGACTACGCCGACGCTTGCTATTTGGACGCCACAGAGGAGCTCCTAGATAAACTTGAGCGGTTGCAAAATTTATGTATTCGCTTAATATTAAATCTTAGAAAGTATGATCATGTTTCTCGTTTTCGCAAAGAACTCAAGTGGCTCCCAATTCGCCTTCACCGGAACACTCGAATCCTCTGCCTCCTTTATAACATTCTTTACAACCCATCTTCTCCTTCCTATCTGAGGGAGCGGTTTTCTTTCGTTCGCTCTCCTGGTGCTCTTTGTCGGTCTCACTTACGTTCGAATCTCAATCTTCCTAGGCACAAAAGCGACTTCTATACTTATTCCTTCACAGTGCATGCGGTAAGATTGTGGAACGCGCTTCCACCTGATGTCAGAGACAGTAAAACTGTTGTAACTTTCAAAAGAAAAGTCCGTAAACACTATCTCTCTAGTCTTTAAACCTAGTCATTTATATGTGTTATTTACCGGTATGTGCATTTTGTTAAAGTAAAATCTATACGTAGCATGTATGTATGTATGTAAGGAGTATACAGGGTAAATTTTTGAAAAGGGCTTGGATGGCCAAATCCGAAACTATAAGGAATAGCTAAAAATGCTCAAAGGAGTCACGAGCCCGATTTTGATGAAACTTAAAACCTCATCATTAGATTTTTGAAAAACCAATAATCCTAGCTGGGAATCGAACCCATTGATTTTGAAAAAAAAAACACACCCTTTATTATTACACCACACGCTAATGTCGCTGGTAAGGATCAAATTCTGCGAAGTAATGATATACGGCAAATTTAAGGAAAGTTTGGAATTTTAACAAAATTCATATTTCATGTACCTAAATTTAGTATTTTTTTTTTTTTGTTTAACGTGAGGGAAAATCCTCATAGGATGTTATGCCGGACTCTTACCGACTAAAAAACCTCACGCCACGCCTAACAGTCTATGGTTGAGAGCCCCGGGTAAGCCCTCAGGAAGGATGTCCCGTGACTCCCAACAGACCTACGGCCGCCAATGCGGCCTCGCCCAGGGGGTGGTTCGGGTGCAATCCCGCGTCTATGGGGGGTTTCGGGTGTGACCCCGCTTCTAAGGGGGGGGGGGGCGTGCGTGAGTTGCTCACGTCACGCTGCCGTCATGGGCCTGCTTCTGTAAGGACGGTGAGCAGCCCTCTCACCGTCCCCAGACCTCCGGTCATGGAGGCCGATAGTCCTCGGCGAAGACACGTCGGCGGCGCCCAGGGCGCCGACTACGGAACTCGGGTGGGAGAGTTCTCTCCCGCACCCGGCCCGCCGCCTCCTTCGCGAGCATGACCTGCTCGCAGAAAGAGGCGGCGCAGTCCCACTTACTCCCGCTGGAGAGCATGGCTCGCACCATGGCCTCGAGCGAGAGAGTGTCCACGCCCAGACACACTACGAGGACCTGGCGCTGTTGTGCCCACGCCGTGCACTCCACCAGAGTGTGGAGCGCCGTGTCATCGCTGCGGTCCTCGCAGTTACCTAAATTTAGTATCATACTTTGTTTCGTTCGAAATACCAGAATAGATCGTAACTATTCCGTGTATTAAATCATGCTCAGAATGATTCTTTGGAGAATATTCTAAACGGAATCAATAATATTATTGAATGCAGTACGATCTTTGAGCTATGTATAGAAAACAATTGTCTACACTTTGAACAATTTATCAGTTAACGTAAGCAAAATAAATCGTATTTTGTTAAAGATGAGCACTTTCCTTTAGTTTGCTGTATGTCATTACTTCCCAAAATAAGATCCTTAAGAGCCTACCAGACGCCAAATTGTTAAAAGAAGATAGAAGATATACATTCTAGCGTGCAAGACAGGGAGAGCTGCGATCGGTTTTTGTGCGTTTTGAACGAAATAAATTAATTATAAAAAAACTATAACCAATATTAAAAAAGTGGTCTAGTGCAAATGAAGATTTTACTATTGTCTTTCTTATAAATATTTTATATTATAAAAACAATTTAAAACTTATGAGATCTAGGTTAAAATTTCAAGAAATCGAGGTATTTTCAACACAAAAATCTATCGAGGATTTTATCAGCCATCGTGTTTTTAGCCTAGTGCGTTTTTAGTTTATGAACTGAAGTTGTCTGTGTTAAAATTTTAATTCATTAGACCTCACGAGTCCTGAGATCTATATCAAGGTAATAGTCTATTTGGCGTCATACAGACTCTTAATAGCAACACTATCGTATGGTGTGATAATATAGGGTGTGATTTTTTTTTCAGAATCAAGGGGTTCGATTCCCAGCTAGGATTATTGGTTTTTCAAAAATCTAATGATGAGGTTTTAAGTTTCATCAAAATCGGGCTCGTGACTCCTTTGAGCATTTTTCGCTATTCCATACAGTTTCGGATTTGGCCATCCAATCCCTTTTGAAAAATTCACCCTGTATATGTATAATACTAGCTGTTCCCTGCGGCTTCATCCGCGTAGAAGTCGTTATCGCGTAAAAACATTACCCTCCTTTTGCGCAGTCAGTTAAAAAGTAGCCTATGTCCTTCTCTTGAACTCAAATTATCTTTATACCAAATTTCATCAAAATCGGTTCAGTGGTTTAGGCGTGAAAACGTAACAGACAGACAGACAGAGTTACTTTCGCATTTATAATATTAGTAGAGATTTCTATATTACAAAATAATCCATATAGCATGATTCAGTATTCACGTGCGACGGTGCGATCACTGCGATGGCTAATATAAGTTTGGTGTTTCTATACCGATTTCTATGATTCTTTTTTTATTGAATAGGTAATAATGTTAACTTTTTTAAATTAGGGATGAGTGAGAGTATTATAAACGTAAGAGTAAACAAATATAATCAGAATGCTCCGAACTGCTAAGCTATCAGGAGTTACACGTGTTATTGTGAGTCAACCATAAAAGATAGACATAGGATATTTTTTAGACAATTTTATGTAGAATACGAATATGTATTTCCGTCATACATGATTTCTATGTAACTTTAACCATTAAGGCTGCACACGCGACGGAAGCTTAAAAAATGGAGTAACTTCTCCCGTTTTCCCAAAATTTCCCTTCACTACTCTGCTCCTATTGATTTAGCGTGATGAAAAGTATACTATAACCTGCCCAGAATTATGAAGAATAATTGTATCAATTTTCGTTAAAATCCGTCGAGTAGTTTTTTAACATACAGACAGACAGACAGACAGACAGCCAAAAATTTTATTGATTGCATTTTTGGCATCAGTATCGATCACTAATCACCCCCTGATAGTTATTTTGAAAATATATTTCATGTAAAGAATTGACCTCTCTACAGATTTATTATAAGTATAAAAGATAGAAGATATATATTTATATATTAATATGTATATTTATCATAAGTATTGAATATCTTAGTAAGTAATAGTATTTACTTATTTGCTGTTGTATCATGTGTGTTATATAATTCTATCCCTCTCTTTTATTTACACACTTCTTTTTTTGTTTCCTTATATTTTCATGTTTTCCTCTCGCCGGTCTGCTGGCAGATATTTCTTCTAGAAATAAGCAGTACCATTGTACCAAAGTTTCTTTTACTGTGTTCTTTTTTTTACATTTATTGTGTGTGCATAAACGAATAAATAAAATAAAATAAATAAATAAACGGCTTAATGTGCCTTCCGAAGCACGGAAACGCCCGCAAATAAATGTCACAAAGGAGTCACGTGATTGTCACCCATCCATAACCGGCCATAGTAAATGTTGCTTACTACAGTGATTGTTTACAGAACACAGAATCCGCGGAGCCACGAGCGCTTCGACTCTGACAAAGCGATTTATTACTTTAGTCCGGAATAACACGTTAAGCTATAATTCATCCCTGAAATAAGTTATCGGATGCGGAACCGGGAACTAAATTTCACGTGGTCGAAGCCAAGGTCACCTTCTAGTAAGTATAGATTATTTTCTTTGAAACCCACTAGTAAGGGTAGTAATAAACTATGTACTCATTACCGAAAGTCAATATTTTGAAGTCCATTTCTACAACGCCAAGCTATTTGACCACGCGACAGAGAGATCAATATATAGGTATACAATAGGTAGTGTATGTAAAAAGAAAATCGGTGATCAGTTTCAATATTGGTATTACAGTTGGTCCGACTGGAACATTTTTTCATAAATTAACATAATATAATGTCATCAACCAGTTGGTCCGATCGAAATAAACTCCTTTAATGAGTTCCATTCTGTACAACGGTTGGTCGGTTTAGTTGTTCGGAATGGAAAGACAGAAATTGTAGTCTAATTTTTAAACAAGTACCTTCATACGTGAGGGTTACAAATAAATGCACCACAAACAGAGTCCTTGTAACTCCTGATAAACAGCCTCCAGAGCGTACTAAACTCGTCGAGTTGCCCAAATGACAGAGAGATCAATATATAGAATGTGTAGACAGTAGTCTAATTTTTAAACAAGTACCTACGTGAGGGTTAAACATTAAGGGTCTTATTCATAATAAAACGCTTATCGAACGTTTAAACCTATATTAGTTAAAACGTTCATTAAGCTTAATAAAGGTTTATTAAAAATCTTTATTCATAATCGTTTTATAAAGCTCTGATAACTAAAATAGGTTTATCGTACTTAATATTGCCATTATACAGAAAAAAATGTGATTTCAATAAGATTTTGTAATTGAAAACAAGCTTTAAAAAGAAAACATGCGAACCTGCCAAAATTATCTTGTCAACACAATGTCATAACTCAATTCAATGTCATACTTCAAGTCTAGGGGCCGTCCATTAATCACGTTAGGCTCCAAAGGTGGTTTGATAAGTACTCTATTGATATTTTATTTTTTCTATTGATATTTTATTTATGCACTCGTAGTCTCGCGGACTCAGTATTTTATAAACGATTAAAGTAGTAAACAACTTTC
This sequence comes from Miltochrista miniata, assembly GCA_933228765.1. Lineage (NCBI taxonomy): Eukaryota > Metazoa > Arthropoda > Insecta > Lepidoptera > Erebidae > Miltochrista > Miltochrista miniata. The sequence continues at coordinate 31,010,694 of OW121756.1, forward strand.
ACTATGACGAATCCTTGGATGGGTGACCAACGCCACATTTATTTGCAAGTGTTTCTGTGCTTTGAAAGGCATGTTAAACGGTCCCGGGGTGACCACCACATTACCACTTTGTGACTTTTATTCGCAAGTGTTTCTGTACTTTGAAAGGCATGTGAAGCCGCTGGTCCCGGTTGACAGTAATTTGACAGAATGAGACGAAAACATTCAATAATGGATCGTAACAACTTGTGCCTGTACATTTCCACATGGCTCACAACCTATTACGTGGGAAAAAATGCTATAAGTTAAAATATGGTCATATACCATGGTATACAACATTTTCCCACTTCGACGAAAATGTCGTGACTATAATGTATTTATGTCTTTGTATTTATATTTTACTATGCAGTACCTACATATTTGAATTCATAACCTATAACGTTTAATTATGTCTCCACATATCAAATAATAATTTAATAACAACTATCATACTTAATTACAAATATTTATATTTAATTAAATAAGTATGGGCACGAAAATAATCAAGTACGGTTAATTTAACTTTAAGAACACCTACACACATCGTCACTGTGTGCATGCGAAACGATACCGAATTACCTAAACCATGATGTTCACGCTAGGCAATATACGCTCTATACCGATAAAAAATTTCAAAAAACGTGATTATTGGACGACCCCCAAAGAGAATGTAACACACTCTGTAGAACATTTCATGTCCTATTGTCTAGAAACGTCAAAACCAGAAACAGCTGACCGCAATCGGCCATGTTTTTCGCTATCGAATGCTTAAAATAGGTTTAAAGAAGGGTCTCCGCTTCGTTAAAATAGTGTCACTTTATCGAAGGTTTAGACATCGTTTTAGCGCTAAAATACGATTATGAATAACACTTTTTGACAATCCCTTATTAACGGCTTATTAAACCTCTGATAACTCATTATGAATAAGACCGTAAATGTACCACAGAGTCCTTGTAACTCCTGATAAACAGCCTCCAGGGCGCGCTAAACTTGTCGAGTTTGCCCAAATTACACATTGTGTGCTCAACTAAAATCAAATATGTATGTTTTAAGGCTCGTAACACGCAATCAGTTACGGTGTACCGCAGTTTCGGAGTAGACTAACGAAATCATGCGATCGTCTGGAATTCATCTCGTGGAACGTCGTGTTCGGATGCATTGTAAAAGACTTTATGGTGAAATGTTTGGTTAAGTATATCTTCTTTATACTACGTAGGCGGTAAACAAGCTTACGGCCTACTGGAAGGTAACCAACCTTCCGGTGGGCGGTAAGCTTGTTTATGGAAGTTTGCAAGATCAGAGGCGCTACGCACGCGCTGCTGACCCGGGTGCAGGTTGTGACGACCCACAGTTAAAAATTTTCAAAATAATAATCATTAATAAAATACGAGAATTATCGTTTTAAAAGCCGTATTCCAGTGTCTGGGAACCGGTTTTCTATATTATTCTGTCGTTCGTAATTGGTCTCATTGCATCTTCTTCGTCGCTTGTAGAAGATTAAACTCAGGTGAAGGAACTGCGGTGGTCTACGGGTAATAAAGGGTTACGATAATATTAATAACTAGCTGTGCCCGCGACTTCGTGCGCGTGGAATGTAATAAAAAAAAATATTTATTTAGTTTTTTTTGTATATGGTATTTTTTTCTAAAATAAAAGAATTTTTCTAAAATTAAAGTAGCCTAAGTTACTTCTTATTACATAAGCTATCTGCCAGTGAAAGTCCCGTCCAAATCGGTTCAGCCGTTGCAGAGATTAGCCTGAACAAACAGACAGACAGACAAAATTTTTAAAAATATATATTTTGGTATGTGTACCGTATATACATTCATATGCATGTTAAAGCGGTTATTTTAATATTACAAACATACACTCCAATTGTTTTAATTGTATGTATGTATAGAATACTAAGAGTTCCTCACAGAGTAGAGTATCTTTGAGCTAATCCTCCTCGGAATATTCAGTTTTTATGAAAACTATTCTAAACCAGTATATTTATACTTATTCATTTTTAACCGACTTCAAAAAAGGAGGAGGTTCTCAATTCGTCTGTATGTATTTTTTTTTATGTATGTCAAGCGATATTTCCGTCAATTATAGACGGATTTCAAAATTTATTTTTTTGTTGAATAGGGTTTACTTCTGAGGTGGTCCCATTTTCACCAGGTCAGGATCTGATGATGGGATCCAGGAGAAAACGAGGGCAACCACCGAAAATTGTAGCGACAACTAGTGCACTTGTTAACTTTTTAATTAAGTGCTTTAATGTTCTACACTTTAATGAAGGTCTGGAGTCGACCTGATGATAGAGTCAAAAGACAGTCGAGGGCATTCCTTAACAATTTACAGCAGTTACCTTGTGTTTGGGCTTGATTGATTTGTATTGATGAGAACTTTGCACCTAGATTGATAGATCCGCCTTCAAAAAAAAAAGGAAGTTCTCAATGTTTTATGTATGTTCACCGATATTTCCGTCAATTATAAATGGATTTAAATTGTTTTCTTTCTTGAATAGGGTTTACTTCTGAGGTGGTCCTATTTTAATCAGATCAGGATCTGATGATGGGATCCAGGAGAAATCGAGAGCAACCACCGAAAATTGTAGGGACAACCAGTGCATTTGTTAACTTTTTAATTCAGTGCTTTAATGTACTACAATTTAATGAATATCTGGAGTCGATCTGATTATGGAACCGAAAGACAGTCGAGGGAAATCCTTAACGATTTACAGCAGCTACCTTGTGTTTGGGCTTGATTGATTTGTATTGATGAAAACTTTTACCTAGATAGATATATTTTTCGGTTCACCCGTCACTTAAAATAATGAAAAAAAATTTTTCAATAAAAAATAAAACCGACTTCCAACAAATCCTGAAAAATAAAATTTACTTAGCACAAAGTAAAATGTATTTTGATTTATCAGATTTTATTCAATATAGTATTGAAGTTGGTGCCATGAATAATACTTACATAAACCTATGGGTTTACTTGGCGCCGACTTCAATATGATATTGAATAAAATGTGATAAATCAAAATACATTTTACTTTGTTCTAAGTAAATTTTATTTTTCAGGATTTGTTGGAAGTCGGTTTTATTTTTTATTGAAAAATTTTTTTACTCAAAGGTATAAAGAGTAGTACCTACTTTATAAAGAGAAAACCTACTCTTTTGGCTTTGGTAGTAGTCTACTTTACAGTAATATTATAAAGACGATGTGGACGCATAGAATACCTTTTGTTATCCCTTCTAGTATCTGTTGTGTGTATCCCTTTTATTGGGTACAATTATACATCCCTCAAACAATAAAATTCAAAACCTTATCCCCGCGGGTTCAATTCTGAATGTCGATGGAGACTGTACGAAGGTTATAATCTTCAAGCCCTTTATAAGCCCCGTAATCTGGGTCCAAACCAATATCAACAAAACCATTTAACATGTAGATTTATGTGTAAGGTAAAACTTGTTATTCATAAAACCTCTCGGATCAATGCCAGCTGTTTCCAATTTAGGGTTCCGCCGTAATCGTTTATATGAATTTAGATGAAAGAGAAAATATTCGTGCATACCCTTACTAACCTGGGATCTTTACTGACCCTCGTTGAAATATGGGTCTATATTTCAAACAGGGTCAGTAAATATGCCAGTTAGTCAAATACATATATCGTATTTATTGAAAATCAATTAGTTGGAATGTGTTTGATTGATTGGAAGATTGATGTATACCTAGAGGTATATCAATTGAAACCATAATGATAATGCAAAAATATTTCAGAAATAAATACCGTTAAAGTCAATCCATGTCTGATTACGTGTATAAAAGCTGCTAATTTTAAAGAAACTTTTATGCTACTGATTTTTTTTCAGTCGATCAACTGAAGCTGCTCTGATAATTTCTATTTAAAGAAAAATACTTAGGAATTCGGGATATCCTTCCGAGGGCCTACTCGGGGCTTCCAAACGTAGGCTTTTAGGTAGGTTATGAGTGGTTTTTAGTCGGTAGGAGTCCGGCATGGCATCACTGTAGGATTTTCCTCACGTTAAAAAAATCTTCAAAAGAGACTTTAGAAGGTTTCCTAACACCTCTGGTGCTACTTTTGATCACGTAAGAATTAAGTACTTATATCATTATCTTCCAAAAACGTTCGTGAAGTCATCCTTTCTCATCCTTCTGCTAAATGTTTGTAACTGAAATACTCTGTCAGACAGACAGAGTACCTACGTCATTCATTTAACGTAGGCTGACGTAGGCCTATGTTTGCTTAAACTGACTTGGATTACTGTTTAATATTTGGGTGTAAGGGGCCCCACCACCACCAAATTTTCGGGGGCCCAAGCGACCTCACCTACACGTGGTGCACCTGTTAACCAACGAACGAGGCTCCGCGAATTTAGGTACCCACATGGTGGCCTAGGCTCCCATGTGGGTGCCAGGTGGTACAAAGTGTTGGTCCGGGGGGGTACCACCGTGCAGCTGTGAAAAGCCCCCAAGTAACCCAGCTCCGGTTGGGTTGCGTTCGGGGTTCAGCAGCTGCACAGCCGGGCCCGGGGCGATGTTTGATGCAGCAGGGGGGGACCAGTAGGCGCTAAGCGGATTCTAGTGTGGCTGACGGGGGTCGACCCGCCGGCCAGGGAGACCCGTAGAAACGGTTTACCGCTGGCCGCCCGCGGCATAGTATAGGGGCCCAACTGGGACTAACCACCCTGGGAGGCTGCCCCACCAGGCCGCGCATAATCCCGATGTGGTTCGTCGTGCCGGATGGTGACCGGACTGGGACCCCGGCGACCACACTCGGGGGGGTACGGGGGCCCTTCCGTCCGGCGGGTCGGCTTCCGTCTCACCACACAGTCATAGATGAAGCTAGCCCCTACGCCTTGTCACTCACTGCTGCAGCAAATGTCACTCCGTCTTCACGTCTCCCTTTCCCAGCAATCATGGCAGTGCAGAAAAGAAAATCGGGTACCACAGCGGCCGCTACTACTCCCAGTAACGTACTGTTTGAGGTGGAGTTCGCTAACATCCGCGGACTCCATGCCAACCTCAACGTCGTCCATCACCATCTAGAGACGGCACGGCCAGCTGTGATGTTCCTAACGGAGACGCAAATACTCCGCCCTGCCGATCAGTCGTACCTTAGTTACCCCGGCTATATCATCGAGGAACTATTTCGAGAAAAAGCCGGGGTGTGCGCGTTCGTTAGGGCGGATGTTTGCTGTCGCCGGCTGCGCTGCCTTGAGGACCCTTCCCTCTCCGTCCTTTGGCTGCACGTAGATCACGGCTCCATGAGTCAGATCTACGTGTGTGTCTATCGATCCCACACAGGGACAGCTGAGATGATGAGGCTGTATCAGCACCTCAGCGAGGGGGCTGATGACGCGCTGGTACGGTTCCCGAACGCCGAGTTGGTTTTTCTGGGGGACTTCAATGGTCACCACATTGAGTGGTTGGGGTCCCTCAAGACAGATCCTGCGGGACGGGCCACCCACGCGTTCGCACTCTCCCATGGTCTGACCCAGGTGGTACGCGGGATTACGCGCATACCGGACAGGTCAGACCATGAACCCGCCCTGCTGGACTTACTGCTGACGAGTAATCCAGCACAGTACAGTGTGACGGTTAGCGCCCCACTGGGTACATCCGACCACTGTATTGTGCGTGCCCGCCTGCAGGTACCGTCCCCTGCAAGGGCAGTAGAGGTGACGCGGCGACTGTGGCACTACTCGTCAGCAGACTGGGACGGACTACGAGAATACTTTGCAGCCGTCCCGTGGAGTCAGCGCTGCTTTGCAGGGAGGGCTTCATCGGAAAGCGCCTCTGCGGTTGCTGGTGAAATCACATTAGGTATGGAATACTACATTCCGTACACTGATGTCGCCAGCATCCGCAAAGCCCGCCCCTGGTTCGGGCGTGAGTGTGCCGTAGCTGTTCAACAAAAACAGGCGGCTTACCGCGCCTGGATCAGGGCTCGAGCTGTGCGCGACCCGAATGTGGCCCGCCTCAAGGCAGCGTACAACAGAGCCACTAGGTCCAGTAAGAGAGCCTTCAAGAGAGCGGACGCCCAGCGCGTCACGCGGCTTGGTCAGGAGCTCACGTCACATCCGACGGGCAGCCGTGGATACTGGCAACTGGCCAAAGCCGTGCAGGCCAACTTTTGCAAGCCCTCGCTGCCGCCGCTGCGCTATCCTGACGGATCACTGGCTCACAAGGCCCAAGAGAAAGCGGAAATGCTGGCCAAGCTCTTTGCGGCTAATTCCCGGGTCGATGACTGTGGCAAGCAACCTCCCACTATCGCCAACTGTGGAACCACGATGCCGGAAATTGTAATCCGGCAGTGCGATGTGCGGGCGGTGCTACGGTCACTCGACACGCGGAAAGCCAGTGGTCCTGATGGCATTCCGGCCGTGGTGCTGAGGAATTGTGCAGCTGAATTGTCTCCAACGCTAACAGGCCTGTATCGCCTTTCGTATTCGTCGGGAGAAGTGCCGGAGGCTTGGAAGGAGGCGAATGTCCAACCGATCCCCAAGAAAGGGGATCGGTCGGATCCAGCCAACTATCGCCCCATAGCCGTAACCACCGTCATCTGCAAGGTGTTCGAGCTAATCATCAACAAACAGCTCATGCGCTATCTGGAGGATCACTCGTTAATTAACGATCGCCAATATGGCTTTAGGCCGAAACGATCAACGGGTGACCTCCTAGCGTACATAACGCACACCTGGGGTGAGGCTATGGAGAGGCACGGCGAATCTCTGGCTATTGGCCTAGACATCGCAAAAGCCTTTGATAGGGTATGGCATGCGTCGCTTCTTTCCAAGCTGCCGTCATATGGTTTATCGCATCAGTTGTGCCGCTGGTTGGCCAGCTTCCTGAACGGGCGACGGATTCGGGTCCTCTGTGATGGTCAGGCTTCCTGTTTTTTTCAGGTAAATGCCGGAGTACCACAGGGATCGGTATTGTCCCCAACTCTCTTTCTTCTGCATATCAATGACATGCTGTCCCTTGGGTGCATTCATTGTTATGCGGATGACAGTACTCTTCATGGCAGCTATTCTGGCCGTCCAGCGGCGGGGCGAGGCGACGTGGATGAGAAGAGACGACAACTCGTGGCGGATCTCGATCTGGACCTGGGCCGCATTGCCCAATGGGGTTCAGACAACCTGGTCGAGTTCAATGCCAGAAAAACACAGGCGTGTGCGTTTACAGCTAAGAAGTCCCCATTCCTACCCCTGCCCTCTCTTCAGAGCATTACAATTCCACTAAAGGACAACCTGGAGATCCTCGGTATAGACGTCCGGCGTGAGCTCAATCACAAAAACTACATAGAGAACTGTATTGGTCTGGCCTCGCGGAAACTGGGAATCCTGAATAGGGTGAGACGGTATTTCACGCCACATCAGAGATGTTTACTGTACAAGACGCAGATTCGTCCCTGCGTCGAGTACTGTTCTCACCTTTGGGATAACTCCGCGAGGTACTTGTTAGACGCGCTTGACGCTATGCAGAGACGTGCTATCCGAATAATTGGTTGTCCTGAGGTGACGGGAGGCCTCGAACCTTTGTCGCAGCGAAGAACCATAGCGTCCTTGGCTGCCTTCTATCGAATGTATCACGGCGAATGTTCTGAAGAGCTCTTCAACCTGATCCCACCATCTCCTTTCCGATCCCGAACAACGCGTGCCGGGCAGAGATGCCACTCATACACAGTGGAGAGAATCTTCGCCAGAACCGAGCGTTTCAAAAGATCGTTCCTCTGTCGAACTATAAAAACATGGAACGACCTGCCCGCACACGTCTTTCCCTCATCTTACAATCCCGGGTTCTTCAAGAGGAGCGTGAAGAGGCACATCACAGGGCCGCCAACTTGAGGACCACTCTAAGAAGTGGCCCCCAATCGCTAGATGCGCCACTGCTTTCTTACCATCAGGCTGGTGGCGACGTCAATTTGGCGAGCTGAATATAAAAAAAAAAAAAAAAAAAAAAAATATTGTACGCCTGCCTATTGACTGAACTTGAAGTTTTTACCTACTTAACACCTAAGTACTACAATGACAATGATTTCGAGCTAACCAGAATTTACCCTGAAATAACCTTTACCCACAAATTAATTTATTGGGCATTCGTTTTTGGGGTTCAGTACCCCAAAGGGTATAAACGGTACCCTATTCATGAGACTTCGCTGTCCGTCTGTCTGTCTATCTGTCTCCTGTCTGTCTGTTCTCACTGGTTCTTTTACAGCAGGCCAAGATTTGGGTTGCTATCTGAATCCAGAGGTGATGCTGTTGTCTGCCTGTCCAGAACCCTGGGGTTATCCGGGTTATCCCCATATCCGACTGCCTCGGTGGCGCAGTTGGTAGTGTAACCGCCTGCCACGCTTGAGGTCCTGGGTTCGATACCCGAAACAAACATTTGTGTGATCCACAAATGTTTGTTTCGGAGTTTGGGTGTTTTCTATGTATAATATGTATCTATGTATTTAGAAATCTATAAGTATATGTCTATTAGTCGTCTAGATCCCATAGCACAAGCTTATATTAGCTTAATCTTGGCTAGATGATGTTGTCTGAAAATGTCCACAAATATTTATTTATTTATTTATCCCTTCGTGAGCTTCCTCGGGGCGAACAGCTCCATGTTCCTGGAACAGTCTATTGATTGAGATCGGTAGGACATCCGTCGACAATTCCATACATACGTACATATAATCACTCCCATATCCCCGAAGGGGTAGGCAGAGGCCCAGTATACGCCCTCATTTCACCTTGTAATTGTATGTCCCACGTAATAGGTGGTGAGCCTATTGCCGTGTTGAATGAACAGGTGCCCGTCGGCCTTCAACTTTGCTTAACGATTGTCATTTACTGACAATCTGGTTTCATTCCGAGTTTTCCTTCTCAACGCCATGGATCGTTTTGCGAAAGCCTTAGTCGCCTCTTACGAGACCCTCGGGATGAATTGGCGTGGCGACATTTTGTACTCTTTCCCGTCGCCACACTGGGCAAAAATACGTTAAATAAAAAAAACTGTTCCAATTATCTATAATCATAACAAAAAGGCTGTTTATCTCTATTTCAAACAACTCTCCCACATCTAATATTCATTGACACTGTCTCTTTCTGTTTATTCTCGCCGCAAAAAAGTTTTTATTTAAGAGAGTACTGTTTATTCTCGGTCCGCGATGACATTAGGGTACTGAGGGAAGCCACATAACAAATAGGTCGGAAATAAGTTACGTTGACACGAACTTTGTGGCCTGAATGCATAAAATATGAGACAGTTAATAATATTTGGAAATGCTATTATAATTTAGCAGAACTGTGGGTCACAGTGGAAACAGTGGGAGAATCGGACGAGGCTGATATTTAGGGGACTTGTTTAGAAAATGACGAAAAAGAGGTGCAAATGAAACCGTTTTTTGTCTGCATAAGTAGACGAAAAAATTATAGCCAAAAATAGACTGTTAATCTACAAAATGTGTGTCAAAATTTGGTTTTGTTGTAAATTGTATATTAATTATACACAATGTGTAAAACGATCGTAGAGTCACCCCCAAATTTTTAGATGAATGCATTTTGGAACTTCAATTTTTATCGAGGCGAAAGAGAAAAAATATGCCAACATATGAAGAAAATATACACCTACACCATAAATTGGTTTTCTTCGATTTTGAATAAGTATAAGTATAAGCTTGTTACAACTAAAATAAGCTATAAAATGCTACATTTCGTAGCCTGAAGGACGCGTGTTTTGTATGATCAAGGTCGTTAGGCCTACCCACGGCCTTAAGCAGTAGACTTATTGGCTGATTAATCGAGCCCGCAATGTAAGTTTTCGTAGCTGCATACTTGTATATCATTTTTACTGCGCAAAAACCTTTTAACGCTCTGTGTCTTAGCAGTAGGGCTCCACCCAATATCTTTTGAACCCAAGTCAACTTCTGTTTCAATTGGAATAGCTGACCAATGGACAAGCGAGCGGTCGAGAGTCAGATCAACAACCTAGGTTGTGTTTTTTTATACCACCAAGGTGGCAGACAAGCATACGGCCTACCAGATGTGCCGGTGGTCAACGCTGTCTATGGACGTTTGCAACACCGGAGGCGCTACACTCGCGCTGCCGACCCTGTAAATACCTTCTAATACCCCTTTCGAAGATTCCTATACTATAGGTGTTTGGGAAAACCGAGGCAGTTGGAGGTTGTATCACAAAATAAGGAACAATCTCATAAGTACTTTTTTTTTCATACCTACTCTTGGCTACGCACACTCGCACACAAACCAGTATCGAAATTGCTATGAAAATCTTTTGACCTCGTGTCCGTGAAATCCAGCGAGCTGTGCTGTATATATTATGTATCTATGAGTGCTTAGACCGCACTTTGAATGTACAGCTCGTTCGCTCTAACTTTGCCGCTCGGCTCCATACTAAAGTCGAATTTTTAATTAGACGAAGTAAATTGACAGCAACTAATATCACTTCATACAATGTTGCGTATTTTCTATGACGAAGTGACATTAGCTACTGTCAATTTACTTCGTCTAATTAACAATTCTGGTATACGCCTCTACGCCAGCGGCAAAGTTAGAGCGAACGGGTAGTAGATTTAGTTCTGAGGGGCAAGTGCGAGTTCCGGCGAGCGCCTGTCGACATTCACGGGTGAGCGCGTTATTGCTGATTTGTATGGAATCGAGACAAGTTCCCGCGTTTACAGCTAGGTGGCGGGGTCTCTATTCCATACGAATTGGCGCGCCGTGAATGTCGACAAGCTCACACAAGAACTCGCACTTGGCCCTCTGTACAATATTACTTTGTGGTTGTACCGTCTGTGCTTCCAGTGATTTTATGGATGTAACCAACTGTTCTGCTGTTCCCCGCGGCTTTGACCGCGTAGAAGTCGGTTATCGCGTAAAATCATTCTTTTGTGCAGTCGGTTAAAAAGTAACCTATGTCCTTCCCAGGGCCTCGAACTATCCCTATACCAAATTTTGTCTCAATCGCTCCAGCCGTTTAGGCGTGAAAGCGTAACAGACGGACAGACAAACAGACAGACAGAGTTAGTTTCGCATTTATAATATTAAGTAGAGATGTACGTGAGAAGTGGAAATCAAAGCTTGTCTGTAACATTCACAAGTCGAAATTGCTTACATTGAGACGATTTCAGAGCAAAAACCATTATGACGTAACTTAATGGCCGTCAGATACGACAATTCGTTGACCGTAACAAAAATTTACGAGCCGTGTCGTTTACGATATTTTGATGGCATCTTTTTAACCTTCGACGCAAAATGATTCCCCTAATCATGGCTGCGGAACGGGTGGACACATTTTAATGCAATTTATTTTATTTGATTTTCAAGATGACCGAGATTAAATGATGTGTATGACTTTTTTACCCGTAGACGGCGAGGTCGAGACAACTACTTACATTATTTTTTAACCGACTTCAAAAAAGGAGGAGGTTACTGAATTCGACCGTATATATATTTTTTTATGTTTGTTCGCGCAGAACTCCGTCGTTTATGGACCGATTTGAATTTTTTTTTTTCGTTCGGAAGTAGATACTCCCAAGGTGGTCCCATTTTAAGGAAGTCAGGATCTGATGATGGCATCCTGGAGAAATCGAAGGGATCTTTTAAAAATTGTACGGACATCTAGGGCGTTTGTAAACTTTTTTATTAACGGCTTTAAAGTAGTACAACTTAATTAAGGTCTGGAGTCGATCTGATGATGGAGACGCAAGAGAGTCGAGAGAATTCCCTAACGATATAGGTACAGCAGTTACCTTGTGTTTGGGCTTGATTAATTTGTACTGTCGAGAACTTTACACCTAGATAGATAGATTTTCAGTCTAAACGTTACTAAAAATAAGAAACCGACTTCAAACAAAACTAAAAACTAAAATTTAATGTGAAAAAATTTTTGGTCTCGAACTGGATTTAAACCTGCGTCTTCTGGTTTGCCGGACCAGACGCCTTAACCAACTGGACCACCGAGACACTGCTCTCGACCGTCAAATTCTTTCACCTCATTATGTCTTGGTCGCCCCAAGACATAATGAGGTGAAAGAATTATCGCAAGTAGGCACCATCATCGCAAGTCGAATGATTATATAGGTGCAATTCTATACCTACATTCGAGCCGTGCAACTTAACTAAGTTACCGGTAGATGGTGCCTACGTCGCCCCAAGACGTAATGAGTTGAAAGAATTTGACGGTCGAGAGCAGTGTCTCGGTGGTCCAGTTGGTTAAGGTGTCTGGTCCGGCAAACCAGAAGACGCAATTTCAAATCCTGCTCGAGACCAAAAATTTTTTCACATTAAATTTGTGATTGAGTCAGCATACTAATTGCTTTTCAAAAATTATCTCTAAAACTAAAACTGAAAAATAAAATTTACTTAGCACAAAGTTAGTACATTCTGGCTTATCAGATATCATTAAATATAATACTGAAGTCGGTGCCAATATGACTATGAGAGAGATTAATAATGCCTACCTAAGCCTACATAATTTTACTGGGCACCGGTTTCTGTATTATATTTAATGATATCTGATAAGCCAGAATGTACTAACTTTGTGCTAAGTAAATTTTATTTTTCAGTTTTTAGTTTTGTTTGAAGTCGGTTTCTTTTTTGATAATTTTTTTTTATATACCCACTACGTACACATATACATACTCACTTAGAAAAAGAACGCAAATTCTGAAACAAAAATTTAGGTATGGATCACGGAAACATTATTTGTTCTGACTGGGAATCGAATATACAATACCACTAGGTACGGCCATCAAGGCAGTCTTAGAAATTATTTTTGCTTAAACTTTTGCCATTTAATCAGAAGTTTCACACCGCTCTCCGCACTCATAATATTAATGTTATTTTTTTATTGATTTGACCTCTGGAGGGTTGGTTTTTATGATGGTAATTATGTTTGTTGCAGAGTTTGATGGCGTTTATCAAGTTTGGCTACGCCTTAGTGGTGGTGTCGCTGTTGCTTATGATATGGGCGTCCTTGTCAAGAGCATTGGAGGTGAGTCTAGACTTATTTTTAGGGTTCCGTATCCAAAGGTTAAAAAAATGGGACCCCTATTCATGACAAATCGATGTCTGTCTTTCTGACTGTCTGTCTGTCCGTCACGAAGCTGTATCTCAGAAACTGTGATAGCTAGAAAGCTGAAATTGTCTAGAGTCTAGACTTATTTTATAGGGTTCCGTACCCAAAAGGTAAAAAACGGGACCCTATTCATGTGAGATCGTTGTCCGTCTGACTTTTTATCTGTCCGTCATGACGCTGTATCTCAGAAACTATGATAGCTAGAAAGCTGAAATTGTCATAGATAATGTATTTCTGTTGACGCTTTATAACAATAAATACTAAAATCAGGAAAATAATAATAAATACACAACATTACTGAGACTCCGCTGTATGTCTCTCCGTCTATATGTCACTAGACGTATCTCATGAACCCTAATAGCACGGAATAGCTAGAGAGATGATTTTTTCGAAGATAATGTAGAACACATTGAATAATGTTTCTGTTGTATAACAATACAAACTAAAAGCAGAAAAATACGTATTTAAGGGCTCCCATACAACAAAAAAAACTTCTTTCAAACATACTGTTCAAAAGCAATCATTTTTCTTTAAAACACCTAATGTGCTACACATACCGTGTCGACTCTAAATGGTAATTATTTGAAAGCACCTCGCATCTATTACAAAACGATCAATATAACAAAGAAGTTATCAGGCAGGTATCGTGAACATTTTCAAAGCGTTACACAATATACAGGCAAGATATACCGTTACACACAATATACAGGCAAGATTATACCGTTCTCACAATACCCGGATTATACGGCATCCTATTATCAAAAGGTAGAGTGTATGCGAAGATGGCATATACCCTGAATATCTACATTATGTTAAATAAAGCTGCCTTGTCGGGATAGCATAATAACCTACGTGTGAATACGAATTACACGTATTAAATTGGAAGATATGTTATATTATTATATTCCATTATATTGGAAGTTTATATATTGGTTGGTTTGAATGATAAAATGCTTATTACCAAGATATTATACGAAGCGCTTCTAGCCCTGCTGGCTCAACGTTCTGTAAACCATCTCTTCTTAAGAGAGGGGAAGAGAACCGAAGCGGGTACTATGTGATATTCAGTTCATTCGCGTGCGCTTCCGTACTTTGGAAGGCACGTTAATCGTTGGCCCCCATTGTCAGTCATCAAGCCAAGTTGAAGGCCTTAAAACAAGAACGGGAAGATACTTAAACCTGCACTTGCCATTTTAAAATCGCAATTGGCTCACCACCTATTAGGCACGATCCAGAGACTCGTAGAGGCGACAGGAGGCGAGGCGAGCGTGAGAGTGTGGATGGGTGCCTCGCTCGCCTCGTTTCGCCTCCTGTGCGCTCCGCTCCCTGTCTGTTTTTGGAATGGAGTCAAAGGACACGGGGCGGCTGGGAGGCGCCTCGCGAGTGTGTGGATAGCAGCACTCCTGTCGCCTCCACTCGCCTAGTCTCGGTCGAACGCCACCAGGAGGCGCCTCCACGAGAGTCTGGATAGGGCATTACGTGGGACAGACCGCGAACAATCCGCGTCTTTTGACAGGCCGTCTGTCGTTGTTGAAGGCCTACTCACTTTGAGTTTTCTGGCAACTTTCATCCTAGCAGTCGTCAGTTCTACGAGAAGTAAGGTGCCCACTGCCACAATTACAATTTACAACATCCTTTTTGGTTTAAAAAAATAGATAGTATATTCGATTAATTCAGTAAATGTGAACGTTGTTGCGTAAAGATGTTTTTCACTCAATCACAATCTAACCTGTCAAATGCCCTCAGTTTATCTCGTGAAAATAAGTTCCTGTGAGAAACCGCTAGCATTTAGTAGTTAATAAAATACGAGACTAATTTTGGCTACAATTCAACAAAGCTTGTTGTATTAAGTTCGCGTGGTTTCCATCTATCACGTACAGTTGCTGTTGCAATGGTTGCTCGCAACTGGAAAATCTAAATTGATGCCAAGCGCAGTGCAAGTTCTAATCGAAATGAAGTTGCAATTCTAGTAGATGCTTCTGAGATTTAAATGCGCAGGTTTTGTTATTATTTTGTTATTTTCTTTCATGTATAGGTGTATAATAATTATAATAGTTTAAAAAACTAAAAAAACACGCTTGGATTTAGGTCACGTGATTATTTTTTTCGTATCCCATTCAGCAAACCCTTTCATTGAATACCCATATCATGGGGGTGCATTTCAAATAGCCAATCCGCCATCTTGGATGTCCGCCATGTTGGATTTAAGTCACGTTACTATTTTTTTCGTACTCCTGACAGCATACCCTTTCATTCGATACCCATATCATGGGGGTGGATTTCAAACAGCCAGTCCGCCATTTTGGGGAGGCCGCCATATTGGGTTTGTAATGACGTTTTTTAGCTAGTCATGTATTGTCATCAGAGCTCAGAGCGTGCGCAAAATTTCAGCCTGATCGAAGGACGGGAAGTGGGTCAAATTAACATTCCAAGATTTTCTTACATACATTAGTTACAAGTGAAGCTAATATAAAAGCGTGTTAAAAAGGTCTTCTACTTCTATACTTAGGTGCTAATATTAAAACTTGGGAGTCCTGGAGACATTCTACCGATGTCCGTGAATATTTATTTATTTATTTATATTCATTTGTATTAAATGGGCTCCAAACATACTGAACCGATTTGATAAACAATTTTCACTGTTTGGCGTGTCTATTTCAGCACGGCAATATACTTATTATTAACTAGCTGAGCCCGCAACTTCGTTTACGTCACATAAGGTGTATGAAAGGAAAGGTATTTCTTCATCAGAGTCATCAAGCAGCGTCTGAAACGCCAGTTTAGGTTCACTCACATTCAAAGAAACCCCTACAATTAAAATTTTCAAAATATCTGATTCTTAAAAGTGTTATAACTCTTTAATTTCTAAACCGATTTACATAAAACAAACGCTTAAGGGGAGTGGTTGACAAAGTTTGCGAAAAAGAGGTGCAAATAAAGACGTTCTTCTCGGTATTAGTATACGAAAAATGACAGCCAAAAGTAGATTTGAAATCTACAAGATGTGTTCCAGAAAATGGTTTCATCAGAAATTGTGTATTTATTATAAATAACTAGTAAAACATCACTGAAATAGCCCATAATTTTTTAGAAGAAGTCGTTGTATGACATCTATTTATTAATGAATGATAATAAAATTTATATCAGAGACTAAAGAAAACATAGACCTCTAAAATGGTTTTCTTCAATTTTGAATTAGTATAAGTTTTAACTAATTATAACTAATAATGTATTCAAAGCATACATCACGTTGCTTGCTTCCCCGCGCTCGCCCGAAAATCTAGTGCGGGGGGAACCGTGTTGCTAGACGGACGTGTGTCGCTCTGGTCTGCAAAATATTCTCGTAAAATGTTATATTTTCATTCATGTACAGAGTAATGCGTGCAACAGAGCCAGAGCCCGAGTTACACAATGCATGCTGCATTACATGAGAATATAATGCATTTCAACTTATTTTTCGTATTGTTTAATTAAATTACTTCGAAAGGTAATCATACTTATATTGTAAGCGGTACTTAATCATTTCAATATAAATAAATGAAGAAATATTTGTGGACATTCGCACACAACTTAAGCTTATATAACCTTGTGCTAAGGGATACTATAATATAAGTATTTTCATCAGTTGTCTACTGATGAAAATACTTATATTATAGTTATTATTAACACACTGCTTTTTTGAGACACTGCTCTCAACCTAAGCTGAAAGATTTGACTCTTTTAGCTTATTACGTCTTGTGGGTCGCCACAAGTAGGCACCATCTACCGGCAAATTGGTTAAGGTATAAAAGTGAATAAAGTGAGTGCCCGCCGAGTTTCTTGCTAGTCTATATCTATACATAATAATAAAACTGTTGAGGGTCGAGAGTCTGAATATGGAAGCTATTTAAAAAAAAAAGAACGCGTTCTCTAATCGATATGCTTAAGCCAAAATGAAATTTATAATTTTCATGTCCGTCTGTATTCCGAACACGTATCACGCCGAAACTACTGATTTGAATGAAAATTGATCCGAGGAAGTTCAGGAGTTAGAGACATCTCAACTTCTCTAAACCTAGAATTCAACCTAGGATTGCTTCACACAAGTTTCAGTGCTGAGGGTTTTGTAGTTCAAGAATTAGAGATATCTCAACTTTCTCAAAACCTATAATTCAAGGGTTCCTTAGAATGTGACGGTAAATCTAAACAGGCGTGTTGGCTGAATCATAAAAGAGCTTAATGATTAAGGCTGTTGTAAAATAATTCTGTCCGCGCCGAAGTCGGGGACTGAATTGTTTTAGAATAAACTTAATCTTTAAGCTCTTTTATGATTAAGCAAACAGGGCCGTTTCACACGCTGCTTGATGAGTCTGATGAAGAAATGCCTCTTCTTTTGCAAACCTTATGTGACGTAAACGAAGTTGCGAGGATCAGCTAGTTTTACAATATGCTTAATCTTTAAATTCGTTTATGATTAAGCAAACAGGGCAGTTTCACCCGCCGGTTGATGAGACTGATGAAGAAATACCTCATGTTTCATACACCTTAAGCGTCGTAAACGAAGTTGTGAGAGTCAGCTAGTTACATACATACATATGGTCACACCTTTATCCCCGAAGAGGTAGGCAGAGGCATAATATTATGTCTCCACATTTAACCTTTTTAGAATTTGTCCCACGTAATAGGCGGTGAGCTGTATTGCCGTGTTGAGATAGACAGGCGCAGGTTGTATCTGCCTGCTGTTAAAATTAATCAAGCCGCCAAAACGGCCTTCAACTTCGCTTAACGACTGCCATTTTACGGGCAACCAGGATCAACGGCTTAACGTGCCTTCTGAAACACGGAAACGACGCCTCAAATAACTGTCATAAAGTGGTCACATGGATGGTCACCCATCCAAGGACTGGCCATAGTGAATGAGCTTACTACAGTGATCGCTTACAGAACACTAAGTCCGCGGTGCCACGAGCGCTTCTTATTTATTCATAACTAGCTGACCCTCGCAACTGCGTTTACTACTATTTTTGTTTGTTATAATAAAATGAAATGAAATTTTGTTCCAAAAGTAACAAAAATTTTAAGCGAGTGGAAGACGGGGGGTCTTTGTCTAGATTTGTAATAATTTAAGTAAAACGATATATGTGATATATATGAATATATGAACATTCGTCTTTGTGAATTCGTCACATTTAATTTTTACGTAATAACCAATCACATTTTTTGCAGTGTATTTTTACTACACTTAAAAACAAAGGAAAATTGAAATACAAACGTTCCTTTGTTTTTTAATTTATTTTCGCCTCTCTCTATAAAATAGAGTGCAGAGGGGCTTACGGCGAGACTTTGTCTGTAGTCTGTGACTCTGTTGCATTAAACTACGTCACTTGGTAACGTGGATCATCTGTTCAAAGTTTGAAATAAAACAAAAATGACAACGTCAATCGAATTGAACTCTCGCAATAAACGTTTTAGAGAGGGGCAGTCGGGTGGGACCGTCTCACAGCTTCTTGTTTATTTGGTAAAGCGAGGAACGCCTTTCCGCTACTATTTTTCTTCTTCTTCCGTAGTTCTTTTACTTTGATATCTCTGTAGTTGCGCTACTCTATGTTGGCGAGTCATATCGCCCATATGCTCAAGGTCGTTAGCCCTGGGTATGGCCTTAATGTTAACTGGAGCAAACCTCAACACAATAAAAAACCGCATTGCAATCGGTTGAGCGGTTACTGAGATTAGCGTGCACAACCGTACAGACAAACAGATATACAGACATACAGACAAACAGACAAAAATTCTAAAAATCATTGTTTTGGGTTCTATTGCGTTCATAAAGCCCCCCTATAATATTTTTTCTTATTTATCTTCCATGTACAGACAGCGACCTGTTACGATTTTATTATATGTATTGATATTGATTGATATTGAACCATACCTAGTAACTAGGTACAACTTTTTAAATGTGGGCATTGGACTACTCGTTTATTATACTACTTACCCTTTCGTACAAAAAAGGCGTGACTATAATGTGTGTACCAATTACATTCACTAGATCACTTTAAAACTCTCAATCTAAAGCTTTGAGTAATTATTACTACGTAGTAGTATTAGTTCAATGATCTAAAGTGGTGTAAATAGGGTTCAAAATCGTTCTACACTATTGTTATTATATTGGTTTTTTCGTTCTTCAGTCCCGCCATTAAGTCACAGTATAAATATATGTTGTTTAACCAGTATTGTAGCTCCCTACAAACGGACGAAGCGCAAGCTATACCTACGATTCTCGTTTTCGGCAGGCCTTTCAGCACGCTAGCAGCGTCCGCAGTCGCGATTGTGCCGAGTAGACGAATAGACGGTGTGTCGTTTTTTAAATAGTAACCGCGCGTGTTTTATTTACTATACTATACTATACTATCTTCACGCCAAATCCCTTGCGGGGTAGGCAGAAAGAACCGAGCGCCACACGGCACGGTCCATACACACCTCACTCGCCTCTTCAACTTTCATTTTTCTTTTCATGCATGCACGGCGGTTCCTACGGCTCTTGACACCACCCTCCACTAACACATGATTAATTTGGTCGTGGTAGGTGTGTCGTGGCCTTCCCCGACTCCTACGTCCATCCACTTTCGCGTTGTATATCTGTTTTGTCATTCTTTCATCTCCCATTCGTTCCACATGCCCGAACCATCGTAGCATGCCCTTCCTTACTTTAACACCGACACTCACTTTATTTACTAAAAATATTTAATATGACAACTAGAGTCTATTGTGCTTGTTTTGGGTTGCATGAATTCGTCAATAACGCACCCAGAGATAACGTTTTTTAGATTACCTGGAAACTCCGAAAGGTAAGACTATAAATTGATTTTACTTAAGTACTAATTGGTTCTATACTACTAGTTGACTAAAGTTAAACAAAGTGATTGACACGAGTGAACCAGGTAGGTAGTTACATGAAGTAGGTATGTTTGTGTCTAAAACTAGACTTGTGCTTGCTCAGTCAGTGAACGGTGCGATCCGATATAGTACAATATCCAAAAAAACTAGTTCAGAACTCTAGTACGTGTAGGTAGTACATTTAGTTCCGTTGTCAGTTCGTAGTTATTTAATTGAGAGCAATGATTTAGGTATGTTTCAAGAGTATTCATTTCTTTGTGGATGAGCGATGTTACAGTACACTTAGCACCGTATGACTGCCTCTGTGGCGCGGTCCGTATGGATACCGCCTGCGGCGCTGGAGGTCGTGGCCGTCGTGGGTTCGATTCCCACCCAAGACAAATATTTGTGTGACCCATAAATGTTTGTCGCAAGAGTCTGGTTGTTTCTATGTATAATATGTATGTATTTAAAAAGTATATTAGTATTAATATCCGTGGTCTGATACCCATAACACAAGCAGGTTATTCCTAGCTTACTTTGGGATCAGATAGCGTTGTGTGAAATGTCCGTGAATATTTATTTATTTATAAAAAAAAAATTTACAGCATTTTTGTAACCTTTGATTTTTATTACACGCATAGAGACAAATATGAACTTCCAAAGTTTAACACAACTTGACAATGTACGAAAAGTACTAGTGTACTAGAGACTGACTAGTACTTTCAAATCGAAAAATAGTTTTATTTTGTAAATCAAAAATTTAACGCAATGATTATAAAGACTAGAATTCCGTGATTCTATCACTGACGAAACATGTGATGAGCCGATTATTATTGTGGACGCCGCTTACTCGTTTTCAAATTTCTACACCCGTCTCACTCAATCGTTAGTAGATAACGGGCGCTGCGCCGCCACGCCACCGCCGCGCGCCGCCTGCCGTTGCGGGGATATTAAGGTGCGTATCGATTTCGCGCGGCCGCCGCGCGAGCCTTGTTCGACCGCGGCAAATCTGTGTTTTGTTTCGCGAGCCATTTTTAGCGTAAAATTTCATTACAGCGAGGCAGCCGCGCGCGGCAGCCGATCCATGAACGAGCGTACGTTTTATGCGCGACAACCATGGACGTATCAAGCAAGCCGGCCCAGTGCCGCTGCTGCTTTTAAATTTTAAATTGTTTAGTGCCATGCCTATAATCTAATTAAAGTACGACACTTCTCGTTATCCATGTTTTAGCTGCGCGTATCCACTAAAAATGCGTGAGTAGTCGTCAGGTACTCAAGTACGTCCCAATTACGCGCGCACAAAGCACTGTCACTCCTTTGCCGCGCCGTCAAAAACCGACACAAAATGGTTCGTCGCGCGGCATGTTCGAGCGCGCCGATGTTCGAGTTGCCGCGCGCGGCAGCTCAGTACCCATAATGCGCGGCCGCCGTGCGAGCCAATGTTCGTTGGTTTGCCGCGCGCAGTCGATACGCGCCTTTATATTATTACTCACAAAGTATTTTTTTGTTTAAATAAAAAAGGTACATTTACTCGAAATGAAAGCCGGTTGTCAGTAAAACAACAATCCTTAATACAAATTGAAGACCTTGAGGGCGGATTAAAAAAAAATCAACTACATTAGGCTCACTATCTATTACGCGTACGTAAAACTATAAGGTAAAATGTGGGCGTATACTATGCCTCTGCCTACACCTTCAGGGATAAAGGCGTGACTATATGAATGTATGTATGTACATATTTACAATCGCAATACTAAATAGAAAGTCAAAGTAGGCACATATTATTAAAATGCTGTAGGTGGGCAGCCCTATCGCATGCTTACGTACCGCGCGGCTGTAGGCATTTATTTCTAAAATCCGGCCGAGTCCAACTACAGTATACAGTGATTAAGTTATCAGTACATTAAAGTTTTTTTAAAATGAAGATTGATGTAGGTCTGGAATGCTTTTTATTCCAGAAATACATCTTATTTAAAAAGTAAGATATATTTGTGGAAAAACAGAGCAGGGGCCCTTTGGTTTGGTAATGAAACTACCAACTGTACCTCTGTGTAGAAAATCCTTCATGGATGCTATGCCGGACTCTTACCGACAAAAACCACACGTTCCTTACCTACTGCCTACGGTTGGAAGCCCCGGGAAGGATATCCTCAGGAATATAAACCCGCTTGAGTATCGTAGTACAGCCCATCACCCTTCCAATATGATCAGGAGTCGAAAGATGAAACGGCAGTAGCCTCCAAAAATGTCGGAGACCTTATTCTTAGCATTCCATGGATTCTCCGTGCGGGTGATAGCGTGGCACAGGGAGGAACACCCCGATGGCGTCTGGGACTTGCGACCCATTTGAGTAGGTTTAGGGTGGCCACCTTCCTATGCGCATAAACAATCACCTTCTACCGTCAGCAATGTTCCCTCCCCTGCCCAACCAGATTTGGTAAGATCCTATCAATGCCGCTTTGAATATTCGTTTTAGTAAAGAGCTTACTGAAGCTCTTGGCAATCCAAGATCTTTAAATAAATTATACAGAGATTTAGCTTGAATTTCCCTTACTCCTACTTCTACGGCATAGAGTTTAACCACATAGCCATTTTTGGTTAACTCATTGGTCAAGTCAAAGTATTTATTTATATTCATGGCGTGGTCCTTCGGTATGTTGGTCTCCCACGACACCTTAAGCTCCACAAGCACTGCTCGCCTATTTATCCTTGAAAACAGGAATATACATACATAGATACAGTCAGGTCTTTATAACCGAAGGAGTAGGCAGAAGCATAATTACAGCTTTTTACGCTTTATACTCACGGCGGCGGCGTAGGTTGTTACGATCCGTTGTAGAAATTTTGCAAGCTTTGGCCTTTACTGCTGCCTGTTACTGACAACCTGCCAGAGAACCGGGATGTAAGTCAAAGGAAAAACAATGCGCACGCACGCTAGGGTATGTCAAGGGTTAATTTTGAAATAACAACGGCACCGTCGCGTCGGGGCTTTCTTTTTTCTTTTTCATGAAATTTGAAGCGCTCGTGGCCCTGCAAACTCAATGTTCTGTAAACGATCACTGTAGTAAGCAACATTTACTATGGCTAGTCATGGATGGGTCACCACCGCGTGACCACTTAGTGTAATTTATTTCCAGACGTTTCCGTGCATCGGAAGGCACGGTAAGCCGTTGGTACCGGTTTTCAGTAATATGACTGTCGTTAAGCCAAGTTGAAGGCCTTATGGGCGGCTTGAAAAACTTCAACTGTGAGTCGTCAGTCGTCACAAACTGCACCCGGGTCGGCAGCACGTGTGTAGCGCTTCTGGTGCTGCTAACGTTCATAGGCTACGGTAACCAACTATTAGGTGGGCCGTAAGTTTGTCTACCCGCTCAGTAGTATATAAAAAAGACTTGGACGGCAGAGAGGCATAATCAGACGCATATTTCCCACTTAGTTCCATTTACTGGGATCGTTTCAAAAAGTTCTGTCAGGTCTATAATATCGATGCTTGGGTATACCAATTTTTGGGGAGCCCCACATAACCACTCTGTTCACATACAGGGCCGATATCCACAAAAGATTTCCCTTAACAAACAAAAAAAAATGTCGATGTTCATTGTAGGTAGGTACTGTACAGCAATTAGAATTATTCATAAAAATATATATTTTTACAGTGCTGCAACTGATCGTTCCAAATCGTTTCTGAACATCATTACTTTGATATTCGCGCTCATTAGCGAAGCTATATAATTTCACTGCTACAGCGCCTTCCTCCGTAATGAGACACTTCAACCGTTAGCGAAAATTATCGCTGTCATCATTCTGTTTAGTGAAGAATCGATATTGAAGGAAGCTCGCAGAGATGCATAACTATATAACTACAGAAACATTTTATGGGTTTTCTTATTATTTAGAGTACAAAATTTCGCCACCCCATTACATCCCGAGGGTGTCGTAAGAGGCGACTTAGGAAACACTTTCGCAAAAAGATCCATTGCGTAGAGAAGGAAAACTCGAAATGAAACCCGGTTGTCAGTAAAATGGCAATCGTTAAGCCAAGTTGAAGGCCTTATGGGCGGCTTGAAAATTTTCAACTGCGCGTCGCGACAACCTGCGCCTGTCTATTTCAGCACGGCAATAGGCTCACCCCATAAAAATGGGACATAAAACTATAAGGTGAAATGAGGGCGTATACTATGCCTCTGCCTACCCCTTCGGGGATAAAGGCGTGGCATATGTATGTATGTATTATTTAAGTATACTGTTGTAACAAATAGAAATACATATGACTAGCATTCATGTATATTTCTTAGTAACAGCTGTTATTGAATTTCCACCCTAGGCAGGATTGACCCTAGCGAAATAAATGAAATAAGCTTTTAACGCAGTGATTTTTTTAAACACTGAGACTATGAGTGCTTAGAAAAAAAAAGGGTAGTAGACATCCACTCTTGGAAATCCTAGGACATCCTTCCGATGTGGGTAAACTCGGTGCTAGACTAATAGGCAGAGACCGTGTGTATTTAGTCGGTATGATTCCGGCATGACATCCGTAGGATTTCCTTTTTATTCAATTTGCAGTCGGTAGGAACTTGATACAAACCCACAAAAACCTGTTCAAAACTCTAACAAAGTCGGAATCGATCGACTGACCCCAACCTAAAGCAGTCAAACGAAATGCGACTGCCCAACAGTTCTCATAATCGATAAGGCTACTCTATTTTAAATGTTTGACCCGCTGGTTTTTATAGGTACGATACAGGTTGTAGGTACCTATTGTTATCTAGAGCTTTCTATACTGCCGAGACCCAGATTCTTTCTATTCTGCCCAATCTGTCGAGAGCCCTGGGACATCCTTCCGAGGGCTTACCCGGGACTCCCGGCCGTAGACAGTTGTAGGGCATCGTGTGGTTTTAGTCGGCAGGATGGACTCCTGCCGGCTAAAATCCATGTAGGATTTCCACACGTAAAAAAAAAGAGCTTTCTATTCTGCCTCTCTCTCATTTCAGCGTATAGTCACGTACGTGAGGGGAGTTTCCCTAGTTTCACGCGCACGCCTCACGCTCCAAAAAACGTGAGACCCGAATCAACCCCTAAAGATGCGAGATAGTTCCCGAACCCCGAAGTGAGAACGTTGTGGTACTTAAAATCTGTGGGAATCACTTACCCAGGGCTCCCAACCTTAGACAGAGGTAGGGCACGTGTGGTCGGCAAGAGTCCACCATAGCATCCACAAGGAATTTTCACACGTAAATAAGCGTATACGTAGTCCTTAAGCGTATACGTAGTCCTTATTACTTAATTTAAACGGATTTTTTTCACCTTAAAATTTATTTAAGGTTTCCTACTGCCCGCCCATTTGTAGAGGTAGATTAACACAGACCTCAAAAGTATACTTTGAGTCCTGGGACATCCTTCCGAGGGCTTACACGCGACTTCCAACCGTAGGCTGTTAGGCGTAACGTGAGGTTTTTTAGTCGGTAGGAGTCCGGCATGGCATCCATGAGGATTTTCCCTCACGTTAAAAAAAATGGGTTTATTAATTAGAAGGTTTTTGAAGGGTCGTGGGCAGCACGAGTGTAATGCCTATGGTGTTTCAAACGTCCATAGGCTGAGGTGACTAATTTTCATCAGGTAGGCCATATAGTGCCGAGTGGTATAAAAAGGAAAGAAAATTACAGACAATATTTACAAAAACCGCCCTTTACAACACGGTTCAAAACGTGCAAAAAATTCGCCCTTCCCAAAATAAAATTCCAATTTTAATGGACGATCACGAAGTTTAAAACAAATTAGCCCGATTACGAACAAGTTATCCGACAACAAAGGAGAACAAATTCGAGTAATGATTGATGGGCCGACGACTCGGGCGTAATAAAGTGCCGCTTTTGTAATGGTGCTCATCATATTCAAGTACCTTTGAGGAATAAATAATAAGCTTCTGTCTAAACAGTCAATGTTACTGAAACATTGACTAATAAACTCATTATCATTCGAACGCCCGAAGCACTTATAACCTCGGAAACTCGGTATTTTGCAGTATTTTGTAAGCAATTACCTCGTTAAGAATCTTCAGCTAAAGTTATTTTATTATACCACTAGCTGACCCGCGCAACTTCGTTTACGCCACATAAGGCGCATAAAAGGACAGGTATTTTTTTCAATAGACTCATGGGAGCGTATGAAACTGCCCTGTTTGCTTAATCATAAAAGAGCTTAAAGATTAAGTTCATTCTAAAACAATTCAGTCCACGCCTTCGGCGCGGATTGAATTATTTTACAATGGCCTTAATCATTAAGCTCTTTTATGATTCAGCCAACACGCCAGTTTAGATTTACCCTCACATTCAAAGGAATCCTTGAATTATAGGTTCTGCGAAAGTTGAGATGTCTCCAATTCCGGAACTACAAAACCCTCAACATTGAAACTTGTGTGAAACAATTTTTAAAGAACTCCCTTTGCCAACACTAAAAAAATATTTAAAATCGGATCGCGCGTTAAGAAATTACAACTGAAAAACCATTTTGTCTTTTATCCCCTCTCCCGCAGGAACCGCGCAAGATATCGGGATCAAAAGTATCCTAGAACCTTCCTCGGATCATAAGCTTAGATCGTACCAAGTTTCATTCAAAACGATTCAGTAGTTTCGGCGTGATACTTATTCGGGATACAGACAGACAGACATGAAAATTTTAAATTACAATTTCGGCTTCGGTGTCGATTAGAGAACGCCCTACAATTAAAATTTTCAAAATATCTTCCATGTACAGACTCTCGACCCTCAACAGTTTTATTATAAGTATAGATTATGGTGGCAGACAAGCCTATGGCCCACCAGGCGGATTGGTGATCAACGTAGCATATGAACGTTTGCAACACCAAAGGCGCTATATTCGCGCTGCCTATCTGCAAGAACCTTCTAAGAGCTCCTTTGAAGAACCCCCTACTGTAGAGTTCTGGGACATCCTTCCGAGGGCTTACCCGGGGCTCCCAACCGTACGCTGTTGGGCGTTACGTGAAGTTTTTTAGTCGGTAGGAGTACGGCATAGCATCCTTGAAGGATTTTGCCCTCACGTTAAAAAAAACCCTATACTATAGGAGTTTGGAAAAACCGAGGCTGGGAGTTCATTCCACAATTTAAGCGTTCGAGGAAGTAAGCCCCTTTCGGGGCTTACTGTGCTCGAACGCTCCGGACGCAAAAATGATGCATGGTTGTTGATCTCGTGATGGGTAACCGCGTACATGGCGGTCGTTAAGTCACATTGAAGACCTATAAATGACTTTAGTAGCAAGACCCCAAAACTCCACGTCCTGGGGTAGCCTTGCGAGGGCTTACACAGGGCTCCCAACCGTAGGCTGTTAGGTTTTTTAGCCGGTAGGAGTCCGGCATAGCATCCATGTAGGATTTTTCCTCGCGTAAAAAAAGACTCTGCTATCTGACCAACTGTCTCTCAGTCTGTCACTATGCTGTATCTCATGAACCCTAGACTAGAAAGTTGAAATTTTCACAGAGAATGTATTTCTGTTGCCACTTGAATTACAAAAACATTATTATCGTCTCAAAAGATCGTTCCTCTGTCGAACTATAAAAAAGTGGAACGACCTGCCCGCACACGTGTTTCCCTCATCTTACAATCCCGGGTTCTTTAAGCGGAGCGTGAAGAGGCACATCACAGGGCCTCCAACTTGAGGACCACTGTCAGAAGTCTTACGGACTGTGAGAGTGGCCTCCAATCGCTAGATGCGCAACGGTTTTCCATCAGTGGTGACGTGAATTTGGCGAGCTGAATATAAAAAAATGAATTCCCATAAAACAAACATGATTTATTTCCCCTTTTTTGGTACAGAAATCTCCATGTGCGAGTCCGACTCGAACTTAGCCGATTTTTTATAATTATTTTGGCCCTTTGTCAACAGAACATCCAAGTTCTGTAACCGAAGTATGAAAAATATGTCCCCACATATGCGCCTACTTACATTAGTCTCTGTCAGACCCTCGTTTAAGTTTTAAATACCAATTAGCGGTTTCAAATTTTAATTTATACTGAACTTTCTACTTGTAATAATAAAATTTTATAAATAGAATGTTTTGCTTTATAAATGACGCGTTTGGATTCGAATCATACTTTAATAACAGATTGCGAGGTCATGGTCTGACCTCGCAATCTGTTATTAAAGTATGATGGTTATTATTACTACGTATTATTAATATTATATATATTATTAGAAGCGCTCGTGGCCCCGCGGACTCAGTGTTCTGTAAACGATCACTGCAGTAAGCAACTTTCACTATGGCCGGTCCATGGATGGGTGACCATCCATGTGATCACTTTGTGACATTTATTTTGAGCGTTTCCGTGCTTCGGAAGGCACGTTAAGCCGTTGGTCCCGGTTGCCAGTAAAATGGCAGTCGTTAAGCTAAGTTGAAGGCTTTATTTCAACAGCAGGCAGTCACAACCTGCGCCTGTCCATTTAAACACGGCAATACGGCTCACCACCTATTACGTGGGACAAATTATACAAAGGTGAAATGTGGGCATATAAAATGCCTCTGCCTACCCCTTCGGGGATAAAGGCGTGACCATATGTATGTATGTATTATTATTATTACTACGTACGTAGTACATTATAACTCAATTGGTCAGAAGCGTAATGCAGTCCTATTTTTACCCTTTGGGGTACATAACCCTAAACATAACTCTATACTAATAATTATAAAGATGAAAGATTTGATTGTTTGTCTTTTTGCATCGAATAGGCTCTGAAACTACTGAACCGATTTGAATGAAATCTTTTACTGTTAAGAAGTTACACTATCTCCGGTGATCATAGGCTATATTTTATTCCCGTATTCCCACGGGAACAAGAGCTACGAGGATGAAACCGTGTGATGTCCGCTAGACTTAAATATATTTTATTTAGACTTTTTTTTCCTTTACA
The DNA here is from genome assembly GCA_933228765.1 of Miltochrista miniata. Classification (NCBI taxonomy): domain Eukaryota; kingdom Metazoa; phylum Arthropoda; class Insecta; order Lepidoptera; family Erebidae; genus Miltochrista; species Miltochrista miniata. The sequence goes on from OW121756.1 coordinate 31,039,594, forward strand.
GCTTCACGTAGACAGCGGTCATCCACCATGCCTATTTCAAGCGCTATGCACGTGTTCCAAGCCTGCAGGAGACCTAGGCATAGTGACCTGCAGCTACGTGCCTATCCTACGAGTGCCTGCCACCATCAACAGTTCCAAGGTCTTCATGTTGCAGCTCACGGGAAACCAGATTAGGGATTTGGAGCCACAGTTCTTTCAAGCTACAGGTTAGTGTTGAGATTTTTGTCTGTTAGAGATAGTTTCGGATTTTACCCCTTAAAGACTCCAAGCATGCTCGTTTCATAGTTCGCTGCGCAACTAAGGGCATGAACTATCCCCACTATGACTAAGTACTGTGAGGGTCCACGTCTCGGCACCGTAGGTCATCACGGGTAAAAGTCACTATATAGTTGTAGACTTTCGTCTGCAGTCATTGCGGTATAATAGGCGAATAGGTTTGAAGATTTGGGATATCAAATTATACCTAGTTTATGATCCTATAATATTAAGCGTCTCTCCAATACTTCTCACACTGAAACAACACAACTGCCTAACCATTAATGAAATAGCTACCTATAGATATAACAAAGATTGTTGATAATTTTGTAGTGTGAAAAGATGCAGTTTCCTATTAAAACTAAATCTGTCAAGTTTAAGTACTTGCTCTCTCCACTCTGGAAATACATTTGTCTCTGACATAACAAAACCTTTTTTATTTTTTTTTTTTTTTAACGTGAGGGAAAATCCTCGTAGGATGCTATGCCGGACTCTTACCGACTAAAAAACCTCACGTAACGCCCAACAGCCTATGGTTGAGAGCCCCGGGTAAGCCCTCAGGAAGGATGTCCCGTGACTCCCAACAGACCTACGGCCGCCAATGCGGCCTCGCCCAGGGGGTGGTTCGGGTGCAATCCCGCGTCTATGGGGGGGTTTCGGGTGTGACCCCGCTTCTAAGGGGAGGCGTGCGTGAGTGCTCACGTCACGCTGCCGTCATGGGCCTGCTTCTGTAAGGACGGTGAGCGGCCCTCTCACCGTCCTCAGACCCCCGGTCATGGAGGCCGATAGTCCTCGGCGAAGACACGTCGGCGGCGCCCAGGGCGCCGACTGCGGAACTCGGGTGGGAGAGTTCTCTCCCGCACCCGGCCCGCCGCCTCCTTCGCGAGCATGACCTGCTCGCAGAAAGAGGCGGCGCAGTCCCACTTACTCCCGCTGGAGAAACATAACAAAACCTAGGTAAGCAAACGTAACAAGAACCTCAGAAATGTTTACGTCAGTTATTACTCAAGTACTGAAATTTCTGCTGCAGCGATTATGTTGAATGAGTCGAGACCTGTTTGCGGTTCCGTAAATATTATAAAAGCACGTCTGACGTCTGACTCAACCCGCAACACAGCGTTTTAGAGAATAATGAGTTGTTACATACTTACAAGTTTACAAGCTGGCAACAAATATAATACCTTTTCATTGTAGGCATCATTATAAATCTTTTGTACAAAAATGTACATTCTAAATGTAGGTACATATAGTCTTTTTATACGGTGCGGTAGGCAGAGACAGGTACTATACGCCCCTATTTCACCATTACCATTTTGTTCCATGTCAAATGTAGGTTTTGCCGTGTTGAAATAGACAGCCGCAGTTTGTGGTAGGCCGTGTCGTTCAACTTTCCAAAACCTATAAAAAGTCCTTCAAAACATCTGAACCAATTTTGATGTTAAGGGATATGTCACATTCGATCGACATAATATTGAGGAACCTATTCGAAAGTAGCCTCTTCAATCCGATAATCGAATATTACAAAATATCGCTTAACATACATGAAAAAAAACCTACAGACGAATTGAGAACCTCCTCCTTTTTTGAAGTCGGTTAAAAATATAAAGCACCTACATACAACGCATTTTCTTCCACCTCGTTCGCAGTGAGTCTAATTATTTGCCCTGCGCCTTCCTTTCAGCCCCAATTTACACAATATTTTCTCATCATGGTAACTTAAAAGCCATTAAGAACAAAACTTCTGAAAAAAAACTAAGTCTCGCAACTCAGTTTTTCTACCGTAAAAAGTAGTGAGATTCATGTTATATCAAGTCAATGTCCATATTCAATATTAAAATATTTTAAGTTTTAAATAACTACCTATATAGATTGACTTGGCAATTGGATGAAAACATTATGAAGGTACCTCACATGTAATACATTATATTAAACTAGCGGACGTTACGCGGTTTCACCCGCGTAGTTCCCGTTCCCGTTGGAATACGGGAATAAAATATAGCCTATGTTCACCGCAAAGAGTGTAGCTTCCCAACAGTGAAAGAGTTTTTTAAATCAGACCAGTAGTTCCGGAGCCTATTCGTTACAAACAAACAAAAAAACAAATCTTTCCTCTTTATAAAATAATATTAAATTTCAGGCCTATACAGACTTGCTATCAACGAGAATCCCCTCGAGAGCATCCATGAAGAGGCGTTCTATGGGCTCGACAATACGCTGTGGGAGCTGGAGCTTAGACGAGACAAATTGACGGCGGTGCCTAGCAGGTCCCTGAGATACTTGCAGAAACTTCGAGTGCTGGACTTGACAGGTAATTTATACAGTGTGCAGTGCATATTTAAGTAGAACCAAAGATAATTATTACATACAGATGTACCTGGACTTGTATGTAATACTATTTCTATCTTACAGGTAGAACTTCGTTGTCAATTACTTTGTCATAATTATAGAATTAGAAGACAGGTCCTCAAAATTATTTTTTTTTTAAGTTGGCGTCAATTTGTTTTACATCGTGTATTTAAACAATGAAAATTTTTATAATTAGCAATAAAATATTGTATGGAATAGACATTTACCTGAAATGTCAGGGTTATTCAGTTCATCGACCTGTAGTGTAATTGAGTTGCTCTGATGAGTATATATTTACTTACATAAAATTTAATTATCTTTGATACGGGTCTCTAAGTGCTTTTTGGTGGTTACTGAAGTCAATCTTTTGAGACGGTGTGTATCCATCAAGATTTTGGAAATTAACCTCACCTACTTTATTGTCGGTGTAATGGAAGTCCAAGTCAACCTCACCTACATTATACTCGTAGCGGAGTGGATAATCTACCCACGAACTAGATCTAACCAATCAAAGCAGCAGATGTGAACCAAGACTCCAAAGTCTCTAAACCTATAGTCTCGTTTTCAAATATTAAAACTGTAAACCAAACTTCAGCAACTTTTTTTTTAATTCTAGGCAACGAAATAACAGACATATCCGGCGACAACTGGCGTGGACTAGATCGCACGCTACACACGTTAATATTGAGTGACAACTCTATCTCCAGTCTCCCATTAGACGCATTCTCCAGTCTGCCGGTGCTGGAAACTCTCGACTTGCAAGGGAACCATCTTTCTGTGATCGATGGCGGCGTGTTTCGAGATGGCATGACAAGGTTGAATAGAGTAAGTACTAACATTTTTTAAATATATTATTTAGCTCTCCAAAATGTGTCCGCGTGATGGAAAGCCAAAGCGGCATCGAGCCATTAGGGCTACTCTCACAGGCCACAAGACTACGAGTATAGGTAGTGGCCTTCAAATTGAGAGCACAGCTGGTACAATATATCTATATGTATAACCAGGCATGTATACATTCGTTTTAGTTTTTATTGCTTATTCATATTATTTCCTAGTGCAAGAAAGACATCGAGATAAGACATCAAATGTCAGCTACAGTGCATATACTTGCATTGTTTTGTCACATATTGACAAAACTCCCTCTTGTTGTCTTGTTCTAGCACACAACGTTTCTAAGTAACGGAATAACATAGAGCATATTGGCGATAGACATTTAATCAGAAAATATCTACTACTAGCGGACGTCATGCGGTTTCACCCGCGTATTTCCCGTTCCAGTGGGAATATGGGGATAAAATATAGCCTATGTTCACCGCAAAGAGTGTAGCTTCCCATCAATGAAAGAATGTTTCGAATCGGTCCAGTTGTTCCGGAGCCTATTCGATGCAAACAAACAAACAACCAAACAATCAAATCTTTCCTCTTTATAATATTAGTATAGATACAACTTAGTAACCTGGAAAAGGTCACAGGCAAGGATTGGATGAGCTTGGCGCAAGACCGTGTGTTGAGGCGTAAATTGGTGCAGGCCTACCTCCTGATTTGATTGATATCATCAAATACATAAAACCCGTTCCCGCTAAGTTTGCCGCTGGCGTAGAGGCGTAGGCGTAGGCAAACTTAGCGCAAACGGTTAGTGGGTACTTTTTTGATATCATTTGCTCCTTATAAAGATAAATCTTATCCCTTTTCAGCTCTTGCTTGGAGATAACCAGCTCATTTACATACCTTACGAAGAGATAGCTCCTCTGCGGCAACTGAGGTTCCTGGACCTGTCTTATAACCTGATCAAGCAAGTCCCACCGGCACATGAATTGAACGGCATTCGATTGTCGTTGGATTCTTTGAAGTGAGTTTAATATTAGGTATCTATCTTATCTTAATTCTTTACTAGCTGACCCGGCTAACTTTGAACCGAAATTTTGTTTTCTTGATTTTTCTTCTTCTATACAAACCGTGTCCTGATACTAGTTACCAAATAAAATAAGAATTATCACATACATTTAGGAGGTTTCATTTTTATTTACATAAACTGTGGAATGCATACTTACTCCATCTTTTTTTTTCGAAGTACTTTCATACCTGGGTCCCAATCCCAACCTGCCATGGTCTGACTTATTACATTCACCATTTTTAGAGCATTTACGTTTTGACCTTCCTACTCCGAAGGGCGTCTGGGCTTGTCCGTTGATCAGTAGATTTATTGTAGGGGTTCCAGAGACCTTATAATCAATTGAAGGAGCCTTATATAATTAAGCACAGGAACTTTCTTAGTAATGTCATAAGAGAAAAGGTTTGTATCTATTCTGTAACGCTTTTAATTTCAGGTTAGACAACAACCTGATCAGAGATTTATTACCCGGCGCCTTCAAGTTCTTCAACATATTAAATTCTACTTCATTGGATGGCAACCCTATTATTTCTATAAGAGTAAGTTCAATTTCATACTTCACTGTTCTCATATTGACGTCCCTGAAAGTATTACACCATTTTTAAGAGACCAAAATAATAGGGAACAGGTCGCCCAAACTAAAATCCCCCAATATGAGGTCCTTTAAGATACTAGATTACTAATAAAAGTACTGGGGGTTTTTATGTCAGGTGCTACATAATGAAAATTCATCTTAGAATTTTCTATAAGAGTTTGATTTGTCATCCCTTCGATAAACTAAGTTTATTTTATTACTATTGGCTAAGATTGACGGATCGAAGGTATGTTCTGATACTGGGTACCTGATATGCCATTTTGGCAACTGTGTTTCACGATCGAACGAACTGCGAACGCGGAACTACCTGTTGAAAAATAACTTTTATTCTTTTTTATCAACACCCACTAGCAATATTTCAACCGTTTTTTTTGTTGCAAATTTTCAGGAAGATGCATTCAGAAATGCCAAGATAAGGACCTTATCACTTCGCAGCTGCGAACTAATAGATCTATCACCAGCTTCTTTTGCGGGTTTGGAGAACAGCTTGCAAAGCCTGGATCTGTCTGAAAATAACTTGACTGTGATATCGAAGTTTATGCTCAATAAACTGGACGCTTTGAGATTTTTAAATTTGAGAGAAAATAAAGTGAGTATTACCATTTTGTAAAGTATTGATTTTCCTAATATCGCCTAATTAGAGTACCATACGAAATCATTCGGCGGGATCATAATAATATAGTCGTGTAAGTGACCTTTTTTTATGACTCAAAAACGGGCAATGTGTAAAAAAACAAGAAAAATAGTGAAAAGGGATAGAAAGTTCTCTGGGACACCTAGTTTAAAATAAAAAGTCATGAGCTCAAAGTTTTTTTTTTTTGAAGGGCTTTGGTGAGCTCGAGAATTAGTTATATGGGCAGATAGCTCTGTGCCAGATGCCTCAAACGCACTTAATATTACAACTATCGAAAGAAAATAAAGATTAAAAAACTGTCTTCAAAACATTCCAGGTGGATATAACCACTTTGACATCCACCACGCCTTCAGAGTATGTGATGACATCGTTCGGTACATTCCAGTACAGACTGTTCAACTTGGATGTCAGCGGGTCCAACTCTATTGAGGCTACTTTGCAAGATTTTAGAAGGTTAGTATTTTGTATCAAATTTATTTCCTATTGTAACTTTAACATCTTTGAAAGGCAGATTAGGCTGTTGTCTAAAAGGTCGTTTTTAAGCCAAGTTAGAGGCATTGCAAGCGAATAAGTCACAGCCTACGGCTTTCTATTACAACAAGGCAATATGGCAGTCCTGGTAGAAGTATGTTTTTGCCTAACTTTTCGGGAATAAAGACGTGACTATTAATCCCGGAGGATGTATGTGCCTCGTCATCCAGACCCGACATATTCCTGTTTTCGAGGATACACAGGCGTGCGGTGCTCGTGGAGCTGACGGTGCCGTGGGAGACCAACATACCGAAGGACCACGCCATGAAGACAAATAAATACTTTGACTTGACCAATGAGTTAACCAAAAATGGCTATGTGGTTAAACTCTATGCCGTAGAAGTAGGAGCAAGGGGAATTCCAGCTAAATCCCTGTATAATTTATTTAAGGACCTTGGATTGCCAAGAGCTTCAGTAAGCTCTTTACTAAAACGAGTATCCAAAGCGGCATTGATAGGATCTTACCAATTCTGGTTGGGCACGCGGGGGCGGGGGGGGGGGGGAACGTTGTTGACGGTGGAAGGTGATCGTTTATGCGCATAGTAAGGTGGCCACCCTAAACCTACTCTGCTGGGTCGCAAGTCCCAGACGCCGTCGGGGTGTTCCCCCCTGTGCCACGCTATGGACCCGGCGCCCGCACGGAGAATCCATGGAATGCTAAGAATACGGTCTCTTACATTAATAAGTTAAAATGGAACTAACTTTTGAGATAATTGATGTTTAGACAATGTAGCAGACATTATTACTGTAATACTTTACATTTCAGAATGCGATCTCTGCGCTCTCTCGCAGTAAGCAAACTATTACGCGAAACAATACGTTCGGAAGATTTCCTTGAGTTCGGCAATGAGCTGGAGGACCTGAAGATATTCGGCAGCACCGTCACGAGGATCGAGACCAGCGCCTTCCAACACGTCAGGAGCATTAAGACTCTGGACATGTCTGAGAATAATATCGAGTTTATTGATCCGTTTGCGTTTGCTGAGGTGAGTTCGATGAAATTATTGAAATTTCTTGTGGTTGTTGTCAATATTGTCTGCAAAAAAGCGTAGATAAGAGTCACTGTCGTCGTATAAAGTAAAACGAATGTTGGAATGGCTACAGTAAAAATGCTATATTATGATCTAGCTAAAGATATGACGAATGGTTATAAGTATTACAGGGCAAAGTTGAGCAGGGTGAAGTTTGATCAACGTCATCATTAACGTGTCAGTCATGTGTCTTTAGAAATAATTATAGCAAATTTTCTTTACATCCACGTCTATTAGTACTCGTAGGTACGTGTCCACCTCTATATTTTGTTTTAACTGTTCCATTTTCAGTTTTATTAGTCTCCCGCTTTTTAATTTCTTATTTTTCTTCATGAATATCTCTTCTAAATGGACCACTAATAAACCTTATCCTTTTGTTCTCGATATGGTGTAATATCGTCCGACTTGCTTTTCTCCCTCAAAAAACTTCTTGTTTATTTTTGTTTATTATTTATTTCTTCCAGAATTCGTTGTACTTAATTTTTTTATTTAGCAGTATGAGATTATTAGTATTTCTTTTATTCTATTAGTGTATTTTTAGATACAGGATTGATTACGTTTTAAAACGAAAGTTTTCACATACACGACTGTTTCAGTAAAGTATGTCTTTTTTTTCGATTTCAGCTTCACAGCCTAACAACGTTGCAAATGGCAAATGGTCTTGCGGATTCAGTGAAGATTCTACCATTTGAACCGTTGAAGGCATTGATTGAGCTTCAGTACTTGGATTTAAGCAACAATAAGTTGAGGAATGTCCCAGACACTTCATTCCACTTTTTGTACAAGTTGAAGAGGTTGAACTTGCAAGACAATTATATCGACCATTTCTCTAAAGGAACCTTGCAGGTAATTAATTTTAGTTAAGCGAATACATTTGAAACGGAGCCTTATACATGTATATGTTTAAACTTCATAATTTTCTCAATAGCTACTTGCAAAATCAAATAAAAGTCTTTTATAACAGGTTATTATAAAAAGTTTTTATAATTACCGTGCGTGAAAAGATACCTATTTCAATATAAACATCTAAATATATATAACTCAAAGGTGACTGACTGACTGACATAGTGATCTATCAACGCACAGCCCAAACCTCTGGACGCATCGGGCTGAAATTTTGAATGCAGGTTGATGTTATAACGTAGGCATCCGCTAAGAAAGGATTTTGATAAATTCTACCCCCAAGGGGGTAAAATACGGGAAGCGGGAACGGGAGCAAATTTTACGCGGGCGAAGCTGCGGGCATCAGCTAGTTTATTGATATTATTTTCATCCCACAGGTAGAAAATCACGACCAGCTGGAGAGTATCTGCCTATCTCTAAATCTGATCACACAAATAGTACAACACGCGTTCGTGAATCTAAAAGAATTACAAGAAGTCCTCATTGAAGATAATCTGATTGAAATCATACATAGAAGAGCTTTTGCTAGTCTCGATAATTTGAAGGTCATAAAGTTGAAAGGCAATAGGATAAGGGAAATAAGTGAAGAGGCCTTCCAGAATATTCCAGCCCTCACAGAGTAAGTAATAAAAACTGTTTGTAAAGTCTACGTATCTGTCTGTTAAATAGACTTAGCTTGATCTCTGCGACACTTGTACTACAAGGTGTTTCGTTATCCAATGCCGTTAAAATAAGGAGTATTTTGATTTATATTAAAACAACTGTCATCCGAATCAAGTAATATTTGTAATCAAACGTCCACATACGTAGGCGTGAGTTACCGACATTTTGGTTTATTATATCTGAAAAGGTATAGCAGGCAAGAATAATGGAGGCCCTACATATTTCAGTGGGAATCCTTTTCACAAAACAATTTAATACTTAATATATTTTATACGATTCAAATCTACATAAAACTTTGATTTTAGGTGTTTCACTGTGTTCTATTTTACTTAGTAAATTGTCTATTACAGATTAGATATATCTTTCAACTTGCTGGAGACATTCAAATTTTCCATATTTGACCAAGTCGGATCAGCCACTGCGTTGAAAGTTAATGCTTCATACAATGGGATCATCACATTGACCGACTCAAACGCTCCGAGTTTCTTTACGTCAAACTTTTATCCACAACCAAAATCCCAAAGTAAGACAATCCTTTTTCTAGTACGATATCCTTATCTAATCATAAATTTATTCCAGGGTTAGATGACATTGCTTTATTTGTGCTTTATTAGATAAATGTTTTTAAAACATTCTGTTTTTGTGCCAAAACCATAAATACTTCGCCTGTGGAATCTTGTAAGCTTTTGATTCACATATGTTTTTTTTTATATTAAGCTCGCCAAATTGATGTCGCCAGCCTAATTCACGAATGCTTTTGTGTGATTAATTTTATAATTTACTAGCTGATGCCCGCAGCTTCGCCCGCGTAAAATTTGTTCCCGTCGGAACTTATTCCCGGGATAAAAAGTAGCCTATGTGTTATTCCAGACTATACTGTATCTCTGTACTAAATTTTAGCCCGATCCGTTCGGCGGTTTGAGCGTGAAAGAGTAACAAACATCCACACTCACAAACTTTCGCATTTATAATATTAGTAAGATTCCAGGGTTAGATGACATTGCTTTATTTGTGCTTTATTAGATAAATGATTTTAAAACATTCTGTTTATTGTACCAAAACCATAAATAGGTACTTCGCCTTTGGAATCTTTAAACTTTTGATTAATTTGTTTTTTTATATTAAGCTCGCCAAATTGATGTCGCCAGTCTAATTCACGAATGCTTTTGTGTGATTAATTTTATTTATATTTTTTTGAAAATTTATTTTTATTTACTAATTTCCATGTTTGTTTTCACGTCATAAAACGTTTCATTTTGGACATGAAGACTTTTCATCAAACTTCACACACATACAAAGTATGTATAAGTTTTGCATCACTTAATTTTGTTACTCTTCTACACCTAATTTCTTTTTGGTATCTAAATTTTTCTTATTATTTATATTTATATTATTTGTTTCTAACATTTTCTATTTTGCTTTTTTATTGCTTTGCACTCACAGGTTTAATCGATGACTCTGAAGAAGATATTATTGTGACTCAAGGTGATTTTTACGACCCTGAATTCCTTGTATATTCCAACATTAAGTGACCCTTTCTGACCCCTAACAGCATTAAGTTGTAATGTTTCCTGGGAACATTTCGTTCTAACCCAACCTAACCTAATAGCAATAAGTTGTAATGTTTCCTGGGAACATTCAATAGCCATATCATGTTTTCCAATCCGATGAATACTCGAAGAGCAGTTGTTTATCGGAATCTTTTCAAATAAGCGAGGAAAAGCAGGCTGTAATTCTTAGTGTTTTAACTACTGAGGTTGCTATTAAACTGATGAAGTTCTAAAACCTGCTAAATCATGACTTTGATCGGTAAATGTAGGTACGAGTTAAATGCAAACTTGTAAATATCTCCCTTAAAGAACTCCAAAATCTAATCGGCTAAAAATTATAACCTTGATGATATGCATACCTAGCTCTTTCTACTTCCTTAATAATGCTAAGGTGTACGGTGTCTTTTAGGTGTCCGGTGTCTTTTTATTTTCCTATAGTCTTAAGACTTTGGCTAGTACTAAAACTAATGTAGCAGTTGAAATAACCCAAAGCATTGAATGCAGTCAAATACCTAAAATACTTTGAATATATTTTCTGCCTGCTCGTGCATATTTAAAAATAAATCTCTTACAGGTCTCGGAACAGTATCTGTGAATATTAGAGTTTTGGATTTCTCACATAACAATCTTACATACATCGCTCCATATTACTTCAGGTAAATATTGATAAATTTTAAGCTTACAAATTTAGATTGACCAGTAAGAATAATACATATACAGACTATCAAACTATATCACGATGAACAACATTCTCTTTACATGATTACATTATTACCTACTTATGTACATTTACTTTTAGTAGTTACTTGTATCTCTAGTACTGTTGTACTTATATAAACTTGTTAGGGACGGCAGCGCGAGTGTGGCGCCTCTGGTGTTGCAAACGTTCATAGGCTGCGGTAACCACCGGTCCTTCTGGTGGGCCGTATGCTTGTCTGCCACCTTAGTGGTATAAAAAAAAAGTACTAAGCAAAATAATCTGTTATTCATAACAGTTCACAAATTACACGTAAGGGAGTGTTCAATTCATATACCGTGTTTATTTGTACCAATCGCTTGCATTTACTGTAAATTTCACAACTTTTCAGACATTCAGATCTAACGCTGACAGAGCTACATCTGTCACATAATTATCTGAGGAACATAACTCGGGAAGTATTCGGTAACATGTACATGCTGCAATACTTGGACCTCTCTCACAACAAGATACTTCACATGGAGTACGATTGCTTCAACAGAGTCAAGAATTTGCAGGTATGACTAACCTTATAGGTCATATAGGTACATTCTCATGAGAATCTTGGCGAGAACTTCTATTGGATCTGCATTCGGAAAACAAGGCGAGAACACGGCGAGAACTTGAGAATGATATTCACAAACATTCACGTTTCTCGTGCTTTTCTCGTGTTCTCACGAGATTCTCGACGAGAATGTGAGCACCCATTAGATTTATTAGATTCTAGTCAATTGTACTATAATCAAATGTTATATCATTGTCCATAGTAAGATGGTAAGTAAGTCAAATAAGTATTGCTTCAAAGTCGACGCCAACCACTAGGTATAATTTAATCTTTTGATTTACTATTACAAAGAACTTGCTATCCATTTGGGTCTTCAAGTTATATATAACTTCGATATATGCTATAGATAACTTGGATTAGGAGTCCTGATAATATTTGGTGTAAAGCCCAAGCTTATCTCCATTTACTGCATAACAATTAATAGCTTAGATGAAGGTAAAGTAACCTTTCTCTTCGAAACCTTAAGCACAATTTTGGTGTTGATTGATTGATTGATTGATTGTACTGGCAACTAATTGCCATGAAAGGGAATACCAAATCGCCTTACCGTTGAAAAATCTTATAGTTAGTTAGCTCCCCCTTAAGAATATCAATGCTCAACTTTGTATGCCTTGTTTCAGATAATAGACCTATCTCACAATCACTTGTACGAATTACCATTGGAAATATTCCGTGACATGCAGTCACTTACGTCTGTCGATCTATCTGACAATCGTATCAAAACTTTAGCGGATAATCTTATACCGTCGCCAACTTTGGAAAGGTTAGCAACTATTTTGTATTAAAATTTGTAAAAGTCAAAATGTGGTTTAATCGATGCTCAAATCTCAATCATAATCATTGCATGAAGAATATGCTGCAATGGACGTGCCAGAAGAATAAAGAAGAAAAAAGAAAAGCTACCGATTGATTCCTCTATCAGTGGTCTATCAACTCAATTACGCAACAAAATTTTCTTCCCTAAGTCATTATAGTTGCTCCTTGTTCATTTCCTTTAAACTGACGGACACTTTATGCAATTTTCATTTCCATTCCAGATTAGATTTATCCAACAATGGTTTGTCAAGGATACCCAGCAATTGCCTATCGACTGCTGCGTCATCTAATCTTATTGAACTCGATCTCAGTGGTAACACTATCCCAGCATTGGCTTTAGGAGACCTGGTTCAAAGATTCAGGGTAAGAATGACTTACTCTAGTAGTAGTCTGTAGTTAGAAATAACCTAAGTTTTTCTGCATTCGTTGTGAACGTTTTTGAGAACTAACTGCTTGATATTGTGAAAAAAATGCTACGAAATTGAGTGATGTGAATGAAGTTTGAAATTCAATTTGTGACTTTTATAACTAAATAAGAATTGGCATATTTTGGAGACGATATAATTATCAATTTCGTGCAGTAAGCACTTGTAAAATGTGATAAATCTTACCCCCAAAAGATACCAGATAATTGTGATCATGTCTTTTGCGAGTAGGTAGGTATATTGACTATATACCCTGTAAATCAATTGCTTGGGTGTTATAATAACTAAAGGGATCCCCTTTAGTTTTACGAAGTCGCCTTAATTATGTTCTCTGACAAGTTCTCACAGTAACAAAAAGGAAATAAAACAGTTATGGTCAGACTAGTTGAGGCCCTGGTCATCCTGCCGGAAGTAGGTGTATTATCTCTTGTATCAACTGGCCTAAAATTATACAAAAGTAAATTTTATGTTAAGGGCGAGTTTGTACATGATCACGTTACCTGTGTACACAGTAGAAGCCAGGGTAGTATTGCTAATAGTGTTGTCATGCATGTGTCGCCAGAACCCTGATCAGGTGGGCGAATATTGGCCCGAGGAGCCCGACTACAGTGACGAATATATGTACCACACCGCTAGACGAGACCATACCAGAGTGTTCCACCAAAAAAAACAGTACCCGCAGAATATTTTGTACAAGGTAGTTTATTTACATAGATGTTTGTAATACTAACATTCCATTATAGATCTTCCGAGGTAAATTTTGTACATAAACTCTTCTGCCAAGAGATTGCGTGAAAAGAAATTAATACACCATCATTTATAGTGTTTTTTTATGAACTAGAGAAATCTAAAATCTGAAGTCTATCTAATCTAAAAGTATATTTGTGTAGATGCATCAGAAACGCACTTTCTTGGCGATTGGAGACTGTAGAAAACTGCTATTCTTAAAAAAAAATGCATACAGCGTGTTGTAAATTTATCAACTCGAATGATCTATGAATTTGCAGCTTTTGTACTTACGCACTTTTTCCTTTCCAATGTGATACTAACAATCTGAACTTCTTCACCATATTGTCTTCTTTTTTGTTTTGAAAACCCTATCTGAATTTGCAGCATAGGGTTCACTTTTATTGGTTGTTAGGAACAGTAATACGATTTGACTCTTTATTTCCGGCATCGTTGTTGTAATCTTCTAATTTATTACTTAATATTTTCCTCCAATACTTTTGATGCATAATGTTACGAAAAGTTTTTAAGCATCTTGTTTGAAATAGTTCCCTGCCGAGATAACAATCGAATTGCTTTATTTAATGTTCTTTATAATAACATTTCATTTCTTATTATTTTTTCTTTAATTTTATTTTTACGATGTTATTATTGATTAATGTTTTTAATATATTTTACAGTCATTAGCGTGGTTGGATTTATCAAACAACCATCTAGTGCGTATTGAAGGTGGATCATTTGGCGCGTTACCAAAACTTCGCTGGTTAGACCTCAGCGACAACACACCATTCAACACGGGTGAAAGAGGAACAACGATATTCAAGGGGCTAGAGAGGAAACTATCGCATTTGGGGCTGAGGAATGTTAGCCTGGTTTCTGTAAGTAGTTTATCATAAAATATTAAAGTACGTAATCTAAAACACTATACAACAGTAAATAAAGGTTTCAATTTTAAAATGCAATGAGCAAATATTTGCTTCTACTAGAATTCTCTGAGTCTCTTTTTATTTTAAAGATAGTGTCATCCACGCAAACACAATCCATTTTTACTCAATTTACAGTGCAGGTTTGCAATATTCCATGTATTTTCCGTCTGTCGATCAACACTAAATAATCGATGATTGCATTCAATATCTGATTCTCGAGACTTGAGTCAAACTTCCCGAATGAGATTGCACACTTGTACTGTAATCAATATGAGAAAAGAATGGGTGGTGTCTACAATTAAAACTTTAATAATATCACAAACACACAACTACACTAGTGACATACTATCTAGAAGTGTATGTGATTATCGAAGTTGTAGGTAGTCGTAGAAAATTATTGTGAGCAGTCTCTTGACCACGCACCTAGTATTTATGAAGTTTTATCAAGTTCTAGAGTACATTTTCCTAATGTTAAATTTCTCTGTAATGTTTCAGGTGCCTTCAATGACCTTAACAAAGCTAAAGAGTCTTGATCTATCTTACAATAATCTTGCATCGGTTCCTCCTGAGACCACAGCTAATTTAACTAGATTGAGACATTTGGATCTATCGTACAACGATTTGACTGTCGTACCTGTGGTTAGTATTTTTTAGTAACTTCACATATTTTTTCAAATTTCTGTATCTGTCGTCTGGAGCATCATAGCTCCCGAATGAATGAACCAATTTTGAGTTGTAATTCTTAAAACTTATCTGTTCATATCATCGTCATGGTAACCTGCAATCTCTGCTACATGTTGTAGTGTGTGGGATATCAACTCCTTAAAAAGTTACAGAAAAAAAATATTTGGGCTTATTAGACGGGTTTCAGTTCAGGAGTTTTTTAAATAAATAGCTTGTTATTAATCAATATTAACTCCCATATTTAACATTACAATTTTCTTTCAGGCCACACATTCTTTAAGCGACCTTCGATGGCTGTCTTTATCTGGTAACCCCATTACTGCTCTGATGAACACAAGTTTGTACGGAGTATCACCACGTCTTGAATACCTGGATGTTACTCGCCTTAGATTGAGAATGCTTGAGGTAAATTATTTTTATATTAATTCTACTGATCGTTAAGGTTTATGTTACAAGTCGGCAAGATGTCACAATGAAACAAATAAATGTATCTTTCTCAAGCTGTTTCCCGCGGCTTCGACCTCTTAGAAGTCGTTATCGCGTAAAATCATTACCCTTCTTTTGATCTGTCGGTTAAAAAGTAGCCTATGTCCCTGCCAAGGGCTCACCCTACTGTTGTCCTAAATTTTATCTAAATCGCTTCAGCGTTTCAGGAGTGAAAGCGTAACAGACAGACAGACGGAACTACTTTCGCATTTATAATAGTAATAGGGATTAGTAGGGATTTTGACTTATTGCAGCTTAAACGGCTTGACCAATTTCAACTTGTGAGCTGTTGTTAAAATATCATACTTCCGAGTGTCATACGCTATTTATAGGGCAGACAATATCCATAAAGTTAATCTTTATGGATATTGTCATTGGCAAATTTCAGTTTCTAATGTGTTTGGTTTCATACCTTTAAAATTTAGATTAATTTACTCATTTTATATTGCAGCATGGAGTAATCAGTAAAATGTTTGCTTTGAAGACATTAAAAGTCACGGCATATTCTAACATTCGAGACTTCAGCGTATCCAGACTTTTGTCCTACAATGTGGGTCTTGAGAATTTACTGATTGACATCGAAGAGTTTACGAACGAATTTGGCAGAGAAATGTATGGCATAATGCCGAGCAAACTGAACAACATCACGATAACTGGGAAACCTTTGAAGTATCTTTCACAATATTTGTTGAATGTAAGTCGACTTGACTATTTGGTCTTATTATTAAGAAATAAGTAACTATAAAGCAGTCCAAAATAAAGCAAGACAAGTATATAATAATAGTAGTGGAATCAATCCTGAATAAGACATTGAACACGATATTGAGTAACATAATACCTACTCTAATTTTTATTATTGAAATTGACATTCCTGAATTTAAAACGTTTTAAAGTATCAATAATTTAAACAAGAAGCCGTGAGACGGTCTCACCCGACTGCCCCTCTAACGTTTATTGTGAAAGTGAAAGTCCAATCCGATTGACGTAGTCATTTTTGTTTTATTTCAAACTTTGAACAGATGATCCACGTGACCTAGTGACGTAATTTAATGCAACAGAGTCACACACTACAGACACATGTCTCGCCATAAGCCCCTCTGCAATCTATTTTATAGAGAGGGGCTAAAAACGAATGTGAACTTAAATGCGCTTACGTTTTCCAGGGTGTACAATCAAAAGTATGTCGCCTTACACTATTTAATACTAGCATTGAAGAAATAGCACCTGAAGTGTTCTACAAAGCTGGACGAGTTGAAAATCTGACTTTGGACCTACGAAATAACTATCTAACGAGTGTGCCTAACCCTTCCCAAAGAGGTTGGCCTGGTGTTCCCAATTCGGTGTTTCTGCAAGATATACTGGTTGCAGGCAATCCACTGGGTTGCGATTGTGGCATTGGGTAAGTGAAAAAATGAATATTTTTAATTTGATGTCAAACAGTTTGAATGTCTATCGAACTTTTTAATTTGATGTCAAACAGTTTCAATGTCTATCAAACTGTGAAGATTTTTTTGAAGTAAATCTTCTTTAGGCGCGACTAGGGGTAACTCGATTTATTTCTGATGGAAGTAACGCTTACTATTTAAATTTTGAATAGCGGAAACTAAGTTTCCGCTATTCAAAATTCGAATGAATGATATTGATATAACATTTGATGCGGTCAATGGCGAAGAAATTTTACTTCAATCGCGCGTAAAGGTTACATGCACACACTTTTTATTTGTGTATTTTGCCTGATTTTTATGGATTTTTCAAAACTTTTGCCTCGACCTTGAATCACTGAAGGCAATCTTAAGAAGTTGTTAAAGATTAATTATAGATATTTATATGCAGTATCCAATAGGTTGATTAGAGTAACAAAGTTGTGCTATAAGAAAACCTGTAATTTCTAAATAAATTTGTTAATTTCTCCACAGGTGGATAAAGGCATGGGATCGTAAGAGAAGACAGTACTTATGCAGCAGCCCCTCCAAGTGCTTGGCGACGCGGGATGACGTGCGATTCGCCACGTGTCCTACGTACTACAACAGAACTTTTGCTGAAGTGAGTTTGAATTCATTTACTGATTTTAATGATACATTAGTAGCTTCTGAACTTATTGGGCAGAAATATTTTGATAAAAATGAAGCTTATTCATTAATAAAAGAAGGGGACCAAACTAACAATATCGTACAGTATTTGAACCGTAGAAATTAAAATGCCTTTATTTCTTTTAGGTTTTAGCAAGAGAGCTGGATTGCGAATGGAACAAAGGATTCCTTGGATCGGCGAATTTCTATATAGTGATAGGAATGACAATCCTAACGTGTTTGTATATATGAGGACTTTTTTGGCTACTTAGGGTATACGAAGAATTCAATCTAATGTTGGCAAGGGTGTATAGTTCTTAGAACATTCTTATTCTCGAGTGTGATCATTAGAAAACAAATTTTGTACACATCTATTGCTTAACTTTAATATTCAGAAACATAATTCTATTAACTCATACTATAAATTTGTCGAAAAGAAATTAAATACTCAATAAAAGAAAAATGTAAATAGAAACAAACGAACTTGCTAAAGGTGCAAGAAATTTTGTTTGATAAAGAGAACCAGAAAAGAGTGAGATGAAAATGAGATTTTGTTATCACACTGTACCTGTTTCGTGGCCTACCACTCGAGTTTATCATGGGGATCCTGAATAGCCAAAACATAGTATTAGTGATACGAAAGTATAATGCTTTAAAGACTTGAAGTCGGGACTTAGAAATGATGGTGAAAGTGACTTTTATAAACTTAAGAAGTGTGCGATACTTATGTGAAGCCTACTAAAATGTGATTTATCGATTAAACAATGGGAAATTGACGTGTGATCTCAGTGAAATCGTTGAAAATGTTACCGTATTACCAATATTAGGTATATATAGAGTACAGTTTACGTTCCCTAAAACCATTTTGGCGTGTGTAGTTTTTAAGGCTACAATTTTAAATGACCAGTCACTCACATGTAGATATTGATTTGTATACTTTGCGATGCATATTTTAAGCATTATTATACTTGCTCATATTAGCAGGGTCAATGTATATGTGAGTGGCTGATTCTACACGCATTTTGTGCACTGCCTTACTTAACAAATTCTCTGAGATTATTGTCCGGAATTTGTGTCCAGTGAGTCATTGTGTGGTATATTCAAAAGCATTGTTAAAAACTGAATGTGGAGGTGCACTAAATGTGTTTTACATATTGCATTTACGTCGATTTATAAGATAGGTTCACACAAAAGCAATGACTTAATTATGATCATCTAAGTAGACTGCATTCGCTCGAATGGTATATGTGTTCGTCCATTATTAAGAGTAATAATATTATTTATAGGTGTATTCATGTTTGTACTAGATATTAGATTTAGACTAATTGAACCATTTTGATCATTATCTTTCTTATTGTTTAGACACTTTTATAACATGTAGCTGTTCACCATCTACATGGTGATTTGTTCTTTTAAACAAACCTTTATCTTCAATAATTCTCATATATTCAGACTCAGTACCTTGAATAGAAAAGCTTAATCCTTATCTATTTACTCTAACACTTTCATTGTTTAGCTGTTTACAAAGTCTATCTGGTTATTGTTGGATAAACATATTTTATTACATATTATAAATTATTGTGTCATTAGATGTTATAGTATTGGAGCATGCTGTAATATATACATGATCGTACGTATATACTAGGATTTTATCGACTGAATTTAAGTGTTTCGGAGCTATATCCCTGGTTATTGTATAAGAATCTGTTGTTTGTATGATGTCCAAATGGCTTGTTTTTATCTTTGCATCGCTTTACTGTTCTTTTACATAATTATTCTTGTTTCTAGACCCGCACGCTAGTCTAGTTTAGTATGCAAGTTTTAAGCTTTATTAATATTAAATTTCTATTCTATAAATGAGTGAGTTCAATTGAATACCTCTTCTTCAGTGGTCCAGTTTGTGCTATCAGGCCTATTGTTGACTTTTGTTTTCAATGCCATTTCGAAATTGCTCCTTTCTTTAACATTTTAAAGTAACTAAACAGCTAGCTAAAAGCACACGTTCGCATTATTTTGGTATTGAAAACAAAGGGATATCGTTATAACAAGGAATATATTTTGTGATATATATTACTCTAATCCTTCTATTTTTGATAAAGCCTACAATGAATATTGCTGAATTAAATGGGAATTGTATAGCTGCATAAAATTGACATTATATGTAATAGATGCCACTTCTTCATAGTGTACCGATGATTACAGTGTTACCTTATTTAGTTTTACAATAGGGATCTATGATGGTACTAAAGAATATATTTTACGCTGAACCCCGCTTTGTTATTTTTATACATGTCTTTTGATTAGAAACTATGGAGCGTTGCTACATAACTAAAAGTCATATTTACGCTTCCATGGAAAAATTAGCGGAGTATTGAGCTACTGATGAAGTTATTTATTTTTATTATTCTATTATAACAGTTCTAAACACTAAATATCAGCCCGTAGCTGGATAGTGGTTTGTAACTCAAATATTTTAAATATTACCGCTTGACAAAGCCTCTGCAGGGGATATTTTGAACACAGACGTCAAACCACTATTTGGAGAGGTTCAGTCTTTTTGAACTGAAATTATGAATAATCCATTGAACTGAAATTATGGATAATTCAATGCTGATATAATTCTAAACCCAGATATTGATATTCATCTAGGTTCTGTCTAAAACAGTGGCATTTCTCTCATCTCAGATAAAAATTCAGTTTCAGATTAATCATTTTGTCTTATATTTTCTTTAGAATATTTAAGACATAAAAAATTCTTGCAGGTATCTAGAAAACAGTTTATGCTTATGTTTATCTGGTTAGCTTAGGTTAATAAAAGTCATAAATTATAGAATTCATGGCTATTATTGTTTTGTGTTTTAATTTCACAAATTCTATATGGTCTACTGCAGGGGACGATTTCAGGCCCTGAGTAGGTATTGATAACAGAAACAATTATATTACTTACAGCAGCAAATTTCACTGTAGTTACCGGTTATGGCAATACTCATTAATCAGAATCCTTTGTATTATTATTAGTGCCATCTTATATAACACCTAAATTGTTCAAAATCAGCTACAAGGTCCATGTGATAGAAATAGCTAGTGCCAATATTTCAGATTTTAGTAATATATTTAAAAAATATAAATAATTGTAATTTTATTTATTTTATGGTTGGAAGTAAATTTAAAGTAAGAGAGGAAGATTTAGGTATAAACGATGGTTGACATTTTAGAAATGTTAGTCAATTATGATGCAAGTAAAATTTAATTGTCAATCGGATCGTGATTCGTTTAGTTATGATTTTGATGGTATTTTATACTATACGTATAGCAAGAGAAAATTAAAGTCAACAGAAATAACGAAACTAAAAAGTGAATTTTTTTTTTAGCAACCACTAACAGCCTATAAATCTAAGCAAGATTTGAATCCCTTGGAAAGATGAAAAAAGCCACAAATTAATACATAGTATAGAACTCATGAAGGCTTTTTTATTTTTTTATTATATGTAATATTTAAATGTTTGGTGATTTTAAACTATGATAACCACCTTCGTTTTTGTACTTACAATGTGTGTTTTTCATTGACCATATTCCAATCGTAAAATAAATATAATTTAAATAGATTTATTCAGTTATAAATGCTAATAAAAACGCTGTAAATATATTTTAAAACATTATAAGTAGAGTGTAAAAAGGTTTATAAAGGAATTAACGCATCGCTATACAATGACTTTTAAACTTATTTAAAGGAATGTAGGACGATGGAACGGTTTGTCTTCACTACTTAAAATAGTGTGAAATAAATAAGTAATCATTGAATTATTAGTGTATTAAAATAAATTATTGCATAAATATATTACATGCAGTTTTATTTGTACAATGAAGTGCAGGTTGCAGTAAGAGATATCGAAATAGACCTAAAGGTGACTGATTGATTTTTGGTTGATTGTGAGAACATTTGCGAGAATTTTCATACAAAGAAAACATTCAGCAAAACTAATGAATGCAAAGTACGCAAAAACATTCTTTTTTCTTAACGTTAGGGAACATCCATTATGGATGCCAAGTCGGACTCTTACGACTAAAAAACCTCACGTAACGCTCAACAGCCTGTGGTTGGGAGCCTCGGGTAAGCCCTCGGAAGGATATCCCAGCAGGACTCCCAACCGACCCACGGCCACCACTGCGGCCTCGCCCAGGGGGCGGTTTGGGTGCTATCCCGCGTCTTTGGGGGGTTTCGGGTGTGATCCCGCTTCGAAGGGAGGGGCGTGCGTGAACTCACGTCACGCTGCCGTCATGGACCTGC
Source organism: Miltochrista miniata (assembly GCA_933228765.1). Classification (NCBI taxonomy): domain Eukaryota; kingdom Metazoa; phylum Arthropoda; class Insecta; order Lepidoptera; family Erebidae; genus Miltochrista; species Miltochrista miniata. The sequence goes on from OW121756.1 coordinate 31,061,714, forward strand.
TTCTGTAAGGACGGTGAGCAGCCCTCTCACCGTCCTCAGGCCCCGGTCGTGGAGGCCAATAGTCTTCGGCGAAGACACGTCGGCGGCGCCCAGGCCGCCGACTGCGGAACTCGGGGGGGGGGGGGGAGAGTTCTCTCCCGTTCACGCCCCGCCGCCTCTTTTACGAGCATGACCTGCTCGCAGAAAAAGGCGGCGAAGTCCCACTTACTCCTGCTGGAGAGCATGGCTCGCACCATGGTCTCGAGCGAGAGAGTGTCCACGTCCAGACCCACTACGAGGACCTGGAGCTGTTGCGCCCACGCCGCGCCGTGCACTCCACCAACGTGTGAGTACGCAAAAAACCTTGTTTAATGATTATTATGACGTAAGCTGCAACGGCAGTTTGGAGTAAAGACTCGTCCAAATACTCAAGCCAAGGCCTAACTTGAGACCACATACTCAATATATAGTCTACAGGTTAATCAGCATAGCCTGCAATGCAGGAAATTCGTACAGACTGCCTCGTTGGTCTAGATGTCGTAAAATGCGACTGCAGATCACGAGGTTTTTCGATTCCCACCGGGGACAAAAATTTTGGTGATCCTCAAATATTTGTCCTGAAAGTCTAGGTAATCCTATGTATTATAAGTAGATATGTTTTTCCCAAATAATAACGTTATACATATTATAAGTCTGAAATCCGTGAGCTGAGAACTATTAACACAAGCAGCTTAATCCTAGCGTACTTTGGGATCAAATGACGTTGTGTGCAAATGTCCGTTAATACCATACACTTGTAGATCCCCTGCTTGCGTCACTTAAGTACCTACCCCATGACAAACAGCTCTAGAAAAGGACAATTTGCAATCAGATTGTAGGTTGCTCTTTTCTTGAGCTGTTAGGCCTGTTAGTCGTGGAAGGTATTTATGCGATTAACCTGTCCCTTCAGACTAAACTGGGGTCACAGATACCGATCGTAAATTTATGACACTGCAGTCTTCAGTTCTCAAATCGCAGTCACTGCGATCATTATCATCATTCGATTCGATTCTCTGAATTTGTTGCGAAACGCCTACTAAAATGTTCATATATGCTTTATAATATTATCTAAGGCTACCTATTAGTTATTCCCGAGACATCCTTCTGATGGCTTAACTGGGACTCCCAGTCGTAGGCAGTTGCATGACACTTAGTAGTTTTAATAGCCGTAAGGAGTCCGGCATAGCATTCAAAATCGTCTTTACGTAACAAATTTACTCAATTACATAAATCATGGCAGCTTTTATTTACTAGTCATATACAAAGCACGTGGACATGATTCCCCTTATTATCAGTTGCATTCAAAAGCCTTTGTCTTTAATCTTGAAGCTAGTTTCTCAGTTCTCTGCTGTTATATTCCACGTAGATCGCAGAGGTTCGTGGTGGTATATTTCTTAGTTTGTGGTTTAAACTTTAGTTGGAGATCGTTGTGAGTTCCCTATAGGCCTATAAACCCAAGTAGCTTACCTGCAGCATACAGTCTAAGTACATAATAGTCACGCTTTTATCCTCGAAGAGGTAGGATGACACTTAGTTTACCTACCTACGCCCCCTGGGACATCCTGTTGGGCGTTACGTGAGGTTTTTAGTCGGCAGGAGTCCATCATAGCATCGATGAAGGATTTTCCCTCACGTTAAAAAAAGTAAACTTACGTAGTGAGCGTATTGCCGCGTGTAAATGGATAGGATAGGTGCATCAACTTGGCTCAACTTACCGTTTGGGTGAGGGTGAACCACGGGTGTTTACTGTAGTGGGCAGCAACAGGGTATTCACGTATGGATGTTCTGAGTCTGGTGGTTTTAAATTTCTCCTGTGTTACGCTTATCCTGATGTAAGTTGCATTAAAGATGCTTTTGACTTTATTAATTTTATAAAAAAAATGTAGGTATATGACACTTACCCGCATTCTTGAGAATCGGGACCAAAAGCTTAACGTGCCTTACCGTCCGTTCATAGTTAATTTACCTCTATCTGTGAGGTTGGCTTCTCTGATTTTCGTGCTACCATACTAAGATATTTTTTCGGGCGTGGAAATTATTTAAGATGTGGAAGCGGCACCTTGGCCCTCCTTGGTGACGGTGATGAGTGTCTTTTTTGAATTACATATCCATTTTATGTAAATAAAAATGAAACTTAAGAAACATCTCATAGTAACTGAACTACGTCTTTAGTAATGTTAATTATACTGGCCTATAGATATTTACATTTTAAAAAAATCTCAGTCTTAACGGTTCCATCTTATAATCTCCCGTAATATGCGGTAAAATTTCTGAAACTGGGCACTTATATGGGCACTTTACTGCAATTTACAGAAAACGATCTGTCAGAGGTAGATTAAAACAGCGAAAAATTCTAAATCTATGATTAAAACTGTGAACGGACTGTAGTTAAGCACGGTAGCGCTCGCATTTATATCACTAAGTGGTCACCCATCCGCGAACTAGAGAAATTTACTTACTACCGTGATCCTGAACTGAGTCAGCCGGGCTACGAGCGCTTCATTTGAATGTCATTTAAATTTTAAGTAGGTAAGTATTTAAAATTCGGATAAGTACCAAAGAACCTAGTAAGAGGAAACTTGCTTGGATTACTTTGCTTTTTTAGGTAAAAGATAAAAGTTTTAGGCTTAGCGTCTACTTATAAGATTGGGAGATAATAATGGAAGGAGCGGTTGATCTCCATTTTTCGAATTCCTTACCTTAAATGGAAAAAAAACCTCTTAAAGGATCACTTTTTTGTCCATCCGTCTGTCTGGCTAGACTTTCATCTCAATAAAGTGTGAAGGTATGTTTACATCTTACTAATCTTACTAATATTATAAACTAACTGATGCCCGCAGCTTCGCCCGCGTAAAATTTGTTCCCGCGGGAAGTTATTCCCGGGATAAAAGGTAGCCTATGTGTCATTCCAGACTATAATGTATCTCTGTAACAAATTTAAGCCCGATCCGTTCAGCGGTTTGAGCGTGAAAGAGTAACAAACATCCACACTCACAAACTTTCGCATTTATAATATTAAGTAAGATGTGAAAGTTTGTGAGTGTGGATGTTTGTTACTCTTTCACGCTCAAACTGCTGAACGGATCGGGCTTAAATTTGGTACAGGGCTACATTATAGTCTGGAATAACACATAGGCTACTTTTTATCCCGGGAATAAGTTCCCACGGGAAGAAATTTTACGCAGGCGAAGCTGCGGGCATCAGCTAGTCTACATAAAATCATATAAGGTCCATGTTCCCTGAAGTAGTAAAGAGTCAAAAATTTTAGTCAACGGGAAACAAGAAACCTTGAGACGGTCTCACCCGACTGCCCCTCTCTAAAACGTTTATTGTGAAAGTGAAAGTTCAATCTGATTGACGCTGTCATTTTTGTTTGATTTCAAACTTTGAACAGTTGATCAACGTGACCTAGTGACGTGTAACAGAGTCACAGACTACAGACACAAGTCTCGCCATAAGCCCCTCTGCAATCTATTTTATAGAGAGGGGCTAAAACGACACAACCGTTATGCTTTGACTCAAGTTACAGTATAAGTTGCTATACGAACCTAGAAAGACATTTAAAGAGATAAGTTTCGTGATCCCAATTTATTCCCTATCTATTCCAATACAGATCTCAGAAAATTGTAATCTTGCAATTTTCTCGACACGTCTCGTTCCAAAGGTCAGTGTAGATATAGAAGGTTGTGTCCTACATACAATATCCGTTTATAGTAGCGATCACTTTGCCACAATGTCAGTAATTGTGTCGCACCCCGTCGAGAACAAAATTGCAAGAAACCATTCACTCTGTAATGCTTCCTTCATCATGCTAACGATATTAAAAAGAAAGAGATGCTCTACTTTCATAAAAACAATTCATTTTGTTTTCGTTATGGTTGAAAGCTTTTATTCATGAATTTCCCTTCAGAGCATAATGACCAAAAAGCAAAATGAGCACGACAATCAAAATGTTCAATATGCAAAATGTTCAGAACGCAAAATGTGCAAAACGCAAAATGTTCAATATGCAAAATGTGCAAAACGCAAAATGTGCACTACAAGCAAAATGTGCAGAACGCAAAATGAACAACCAATACTTAGGACATGTTCACAACATTTTTGAATTATAATTTTTTTAATTTGGTTAATAGTCCAATTAATACCTTTCATAATACCTTTGGTCTAATTTTTGTATATAATTTTATATTTTATAATATGCAACATTGATGGCAAACTTTATCAAATATACAATTGATTTCTTGTGGGTAATGATCCGACCACATTACATCATACATCACCCGCGCTGACACTACAAAATTACGAGCTGCCTTTGTGACCACACAATGGTCCAACCAACATGAACCATGTGCCTCTCTCACAAAAGTATAAGTGTCCAAGTTAGAACCTAGCAACTCTGTATCAACGCATATCCATCCCAATTCCTGAGCGAAATCTATGAGCTCGTCAAAAAATTTACATGTTGGGTGAGCATTGAAATCGCCCAAAATATTATAACAGTTTTCAATGTTAGAGTTATCTATAGCTAGCTGATGCCCGCAGCTTCGCCCGCGTAAAAGTTATTCCCGTTCCCCCGGGATAAAAAGTGGCCTATGTGTTATTCCAGATCATAATCTATCTCTGTGCCAAGTTTCAGCCAGATCCGTTTAGCCGTTAGAGCGTGAAAGAGTAACAAACATCCACACTCACAAACTTTCACCTTTTTAATATTAATTATATATATACTAGCTGATGCCCGCAGCTTCGCCCGCGTAAAATATGTTCCCGTTCCCGCTTCCCGTAGGAACTTATTCCCGGGATAAAAAGTAGCCTATGTGTTATTCCAGACTAAAATGTATGCCTGTACCTAATTTCAGCTCAATCCGTTCAGCCATTTAAGCGTGAAGGAGTAACAAACATCCACACTCACAAACATTCGCATTTATAATATTAGTAAGAAGTAAGATAGTAAGATGGCACACACTCGGGCAATCCGTGAATTCCACTAAATTACTCGCCTCGTCCATTCGTCATTTTAAATCCTTTGATGCTCTTTTTGCGTTCTGCACATTTTGCTTGTGGTGCACATTTTGCGTTTTGCACATTTTGCATTTTGAACATTTTGCGTTTTGCACATTTTGCGTTCTGAACATTTTGCATATTGAACATTTTGATTGTAGTGCTCATTTTGCTTTTTGGTCATTATGCTCTGAAGGGATGAATTTTAGGTGTAAGAGCCCCAACTAAGATCTAGGGGCTTAAGCAATCTTACCTGCAAGTGGCGCACCTGCTAACGTGGACCGGGACCCGAACCGCATCTCTCATAAGGTCGATACTCTCAATAAAACCATTATCAATGACTTAAAACAATGTTTATTTAATTCTAGAACTCAATCCTGAAGTTAATCAAGTTTCTGACAAACAACGACATAGATATGTACAAAATTAAACTGTTACGCTAATTAAATTATTACTTACTTACATTTTAAACACAGTGAATATTATAATGTATATCTAACATAGTAGCTAATCACAATATACAAATATACAGAAAAAATAGCTATTTAGAGGCACCTAGGTTAGTAACTTTTAGGCCAAAATGAGCTTTCTACTATCGTCTATAATTATATGAAATGACATTCCCGTTCCCAGTCCTTCATCCCATGGGAACGTATTTCAGGGATAAAAGTAATTCCCGACTGCAATCTATAACTGCACCAAATTTCGACCAGATTCTTTCAGCCGTCGTTACAGGAGGATGAGCATGACCGAACTTCCAAATATCCAAACATCTTCACAAACTTTCACATTTATATTATTAGTAGGATGACATGTCATATATATCTAGACCACATAACTCAGTCCTCGCCCAAATACAATATATTATTCAATAAGTAGTACTACGTTTCATACAACATACCTAATGATTATTATTGTAATATATATAGCCTAACATTAGTCTGGTCAACTTTAAGACAGAGATCAATTTATGGAGTTTTACTGGCTGGTAACGTTCTGAAGCTACGGAAAATCTTTTCACCCAAAATACTATAGGTATAGAGAGTATGTCTTTGTCAGTGGCATTCATGTCTTCCAGACTACTAATTGAGAAAGAAGGCTTGGCTCGTGATAGTGACTGGGCTGGATCTGATGGCAAAAAGTTCTCGAATGGAAACAGCATGCTGGGAAACTTAACGCGGAGTGTTCCACATCATAAAGACTGCGGCATGCTGTAAAATGATCTCATAATACTACGGGAATTTGATGAGTGCGGAAAACGCAAGACCGAATGTGAGATGAATAAAATTATGAACAAATTTCAATACAAATTTTAAGACCTTCTACACTTCACCATTTCACCCAATTTTAGCTAACAGGTGTGCTATGTGATCTAGACATAATTTCTCAATACGCACTCAAACACCAAATATTTACACAATCAAAATTTTAAACAATCGCGTCCCATACAATAAGTATTTTTCATTGTTACGGTGATACACGTGATTATTTTAAGGTTGCACCAGCCGTGGTAAACAAACTGAGGTTGGTCTCTGAAGCGTAAAGGCAACAAAATTATATGGAACCTTTAAATAAACGCGTGTATTTCTGTAAGAATAAATATACATACGAATCACGCAATCATATTTTTGATTCTCACAACGATACGACGACGTTACAAACACTAAGCTATGCACCACTGAAGCAGTCTTCTTACTTCTACAATACAAGCGTTCAATCGCAACACGATTCTAAGCTAACTAAGTCATCATCTTTTCATTTCAGTACACTTCACCATCTAATAAATGCTTGACTTTGACTTCAATGACAATGTATAAAAATAAATAAGCAGTATTTACAGCGGTGAGCTGGCGAAACTATCACTTGTTAAATCGTGATGTTGCCAGCCCCAATGTTGAAGGCAGCTGTCCCTCAAGAACAGCTGAATAAATCTACTGCTACGCGGGATTTCGTTCCTAGCTGCAATGGCCTCAAAATTGTCTTGACTTTTAAAACAAACATTTCAAGTAGATGTGCGTTTAGCTAATGTGAATCTCACCTATCCAGCCAAAGTTCTACTTAGTCATTAAAATCAGTTTGTCCAGAATATGCTATACTGTCATTTGGGGCAACATATAACACAAAATCAACAACAGAAGGTCCATCTTCGTACCAAAGTTTACATTCTATAGCCAGTGACATTCCAACAGTAAAGTCTGTAATTTGAATCGCTATAAAAGGCGATCTGCCATTTTGATTAAGTGGGAACAAGCCTGAATCAAATCCTGGTGGATAGGGATAGTATCTTAAACTACCAATATGTTCTTTATCATAAGAATGGTACCCACCGCACTCCAGCCAGAGTTTATTCTTTTCAGCCGTCATCCATTTTATCACTGCAGGAGAAACTAATCCTATGAGTGACGAGTTCATTTGTAATGGTCTACCTGACCAATGAAAATGCCTGTTAATTTTTATTATAACACAAGGTTTTTCTCCATATCCAAAAGGCGGTCGACCACAGGGACCCAATCTATCCACATCATTTTCTTCTACACCACTACGAAGATGTTTTTCTATAGCTTTAATATATTTTTCGTACTCGCCCTTGTCTCCTTTTTTATAGGAAATTAATGGATAATCTGTTTCAGATGTTGGTATTGCAGTAAGGCCTACTCCAGTTATTGGATATACTAAACCTTCTGGTTTTAGAGGTTCAAAAGTGTTCTTTTTGATTATAAGAAGAGATATATAGAGTATTATTAATGTAAAAGTACTTAAAAACAGTAAGTAAATTGCTCCATATGATACTATTTTTAACCAGCTTATTAATGTTCTTCCACAGTATTCTTTAGTTTCTCTGTTGTAAAGGAAACTCCACCACCTTTTCTTAGGTTGTTCGGCATTAGGATCGTCTGGTTGGTGCTTCTGCGAACTTGATGCTGCATGTGACGGTAAGGAAGGATCATTGCTTTGCTTTCCTTCCTTCTTACTCTTTGGAGAGCTTTGTGATTCTGTTTTCTGTTTATCGCGCATTATTGTACAAATAAATCTTTATTTAAGTCTCTGAAGATTGCAATTGGACATTTATCGTATGACATGATTAAACTGTCTCGAGTGTCAAAGCTTGACTCCATTGATTCATAATGTATTGTAGTATAGTGAAAACCTCCTTTTGTATAGACCTTATAAAACTTGTTTTAGAAACTTGTCGACTTTTCAGTTCCTGATGTAGAACGTAGTATTCAGAGTTGGAGTGAAACAATTTGAAACTGCAGGTAACAGCCATTTAATCGTCGCATCAAGGGAGACTGAACATTAGTTATCATATCCGATACCTACCTGTATTGTATAAAAATGACCTAATAGATAAAAATAGATCTTATGGAGATCGTATAAGTTTCGTCTTTTACTTTTTGACAAATACCAAGGACAGTAGTCCCCATGCTCAAAACACAACACGAAAATAAGTCAGTCAGATAAAATAAGCATCAAGTGTTGTCCCCAACCCTCTTTCTTCTGCATATCAATGACATGCTGTCCCTCGGGAGGATTCATTGCTATGCAGACGATAGCACTCTGAACGGAAGTTACTGGGCCCGTCCAACGGCAGGGAGATCCGACGTTGAGGAGAAGAGACTGAACTTGTAGCTGATCTGATCTTGACGGGGACCTGGACCGCATTTCCCATTGGGGAACCGAAAACCTGTTTGAGTTCAATGCCCGTAAAACACAGGCGTGTGCGTTTTACAGCAAAAACATAAGAATACAACGATTTCACTGGGGGATAACCTGGACATCCTTGACATAGACATCTGGCCCGAGCTCAATCACAAAGATAAATTGAGCGATGTATTGGGCTAGTCTCAAGAAAACTAGGAGTCCTAAACAAGGTGAAGCGGTTCTTTACGCTAAGTCAGAGGTGTCTGCTGTGCAGGACGCAGATACTTCCTTACGTCGAATACTGCTCTCACTTTTGGGACGAATCCGCGAGGTACTTGCTTGACGTGCTGGACTGCATGCAGCGGCGTGCTATTCGCATTATAAACTGCCAGGAGGTGACGGAAAGTCTGGATCCGTTGGCGCAGACGCAATAGTTCTTACTATTGCGTCTTTGGCTGCACTCTACCGTATCTATCACGGTGATTGTTCTGAGGAACTCTTCAACCTAATCCCGCCCTCTCCTTTCCGACCCCGAACAAGGCGTGCTGGACAGAAGTGCTACTCTCACACAGTGGAGAGAATCTTCGCTAGAACCGAACGATTCAAAAGATCGTTTCTCTGTCGAACCATAAACACCTGGAACGACCAGCCAGCGCACGTGTTACCTTCCTCTTACAATCCTGGGTTCTTCAAGCAGAGCATGAAGAGGCACATCATAGGGCCGCCAACTTGAGAGCCGCTTTCTATAGTCTTACAGACTGGGACGGTGGCCCCAATCGCTAGATGTCGCTATGACTTTCCATCGGACGGCGGCATCATTTTGGCGAGCTAGATATAAAAAAAAAAGAAAAAGAAATACTAACAATATTATCGGGAGATTTATTATCAATTATTGTTTATTTACACTCTACTGTGCTGCTCAAAAAGTGATTATGTACAGGAAAATCACTTGTAGTACATTAAAATTTTACGACATACAGCTCAGAGCTTTCTTTTCACACAAATTCTCTTGGATGCTATGCCGGACCACAACAATCCACACTATGCCTTTTTATACACGGCGTGGGCGCAACAGCGCCAGGTCCTCGTAGTGGGTCTGGGCGTGGACACTCTCTCGCTCGAGACTATGGTGCGAGCCATGCTCTACAGCGGGAGGAAGTGGGACTGCGCCGCCGCCTCCTTCTGCGAGCAGGTCATGCTCGTGAAGGTGGCGGCGGGACGGGTACGGAAGAGAACTATCCCACCCGAGTTTCGCAGTCGGTGGCCTGGGGCCGCCGACGTGTGTTCGCCGAGGACTATCGGACACCATGACCGGGGGCCTGAGGACGGTGAGAGGGCGGTTCACGGTCCTTACAGAAGCAGGCCCATGACGGCAGCGTGACGTGAGCACCTCACGCACGCCCCCCTTAGAAGCGGGATAACACCCGAACCACCCCCCGGGCGAGGCCGCGGTGGCGGCCGTAGGTCTGTTGTGAGTCCCGGGACATCCTTCCGAGGGCTTACCCGGGACTCCCAACCACAGGCTGTTAGGCGTTACGTGAGGTTTTTTAGTCGGTAAGAGTCCGGCATAACATCCTCTGAGGATTTTCCCTCACGTAAAAAAAAATGCCATTTTATAGTTTTTGTCTGCCTACAGTCAGGAAATCCTCGTACGGTAGGTACGCCCTCGAAAGAATAACCCCTGGAAGGCTGAAGGTATTTTCTGATCTATCGAGCTATCTAAATATGATATGCGATGCCAAATTTCATTGGACATTTTTTTATTCATGAGCCCAAAGTCTTTCAGTGACAAACTGTAAATGGAGATCATAGGTCTATCTAATCAACAAAACGCTCACGTCGAACCATCATAGATCGACCGATAAAGTTTTTATTGGTCAGGGAGAAAACAGAGCGGTTTCATACTTACACATTTATCACTCACGTCTAGGTCCCGTTTTTATACCTCCTCCATAAGTGTAAGGCCTTTTATGTTCGTTAACGGTGGATATTACAATAAATCTTTTGGTTTGTTTTATAAATACTCAATGTCACAAAACCTTTTCTAATTTATTTACCTAGGTAGGTACTCACTAGCCTTTTTTTAATAAAAGGGAGACCCAAAAAGCAAGTTACAATAAAAACATATTTTACTTGATGTTCCCTTAATTTTTGATATTATGTTGTTTAAAAGAAATTGTTCCTTATTAAAGACTCCTTCAGTTGGTATCATAAAATACAGGATGTTTTTATTCCACATCTACCAGGTCCGATTCCCGGCGCAATCCCGTGATTTTTCAAAAATCTTTAACTGCAGTTTACTTACTTTTGAAAATAAAGGAATGTTTCCTTTCGCAAAACTTGTCATTATCAATATTAAGGGTACTTTACCTCCAACTACCGTCTTTAAATTCCATCCTGTATACTTACATACAGTCAAGCGTTATTCTCCGAATGGGTAGGCAGAGGCAGAGGCATACGAATACACCCAAATATTACTCGCAAAAATGTCAAAGTTGTCACCTAGCTAGCCATAGCGGAATTTTCTTAAAGCATTGATCGTTTACTGAACACAGAGTCACATAACAAGAAAATGATGAAACAGAACTTTAACCTATAAAATGATGCGTTCACTGAGCACATTGCTTGAGCCATTCCCTTTGAATTTCCCATTACGTCAAGTTCAAGTAGCGAGGTTAGTTGTGCTCTAGGGAGGTGAACTCGTTAGCCAGTGAAAGTTAATTGGTTGAAGAGGCCTGTAAACTCTCTGAGGACTCGGATGGAATAGGTAAACACGTTCAGCTCGTTAGATATTGCTTTGGAAAGTTTCCGACTACTTGCTGCAACGATTATTTATTTTATTATTATTACACTAGCTGATACTCGAAGCTTCACCCGCGTAAAATTGGTTTCCATTCTCACTTCCCGTGGGAACTTATTCCCGGGATAAAAGTAGCCTATGTGTTATTCCAGACTATAAAGTATCTCTGTACCAAATTTCAGCCCGATCCGTTCAGCCGTTTTGAAGAGGCGTAGTATACGCCCACATATTGTTGTATGTCCCACGAAATAGGTGGTGAGCCTATTGCCGTGTTGAAATGGACAGGCGCAACTCGCTGCGACCCACAGTTGAAAATTTTCAAAGTCGCCCATAAGGCCTTCAACTAGGCTTAACGATTATCATTTTACTGACGACCGAGTTTCATTTCGAGCTTTCTTTCTTTACTCACTGGATCGTTCTGCAAAAGTGTTCCTTTAGTCGCCTCTTAACCTCTGTGGATGAATTGGGGTGGCAACATTTTGAATTATTTCCCGTCGCTACACGGAGCAAAAATTAAAACTAACGAAATTAAAACTTTAGTAATCAGAACCGCTCGAGAGAAGTTAAATGAACTGTCAAGAACATTAAATTACGTACTTTAGGTACCTACATGAAATTATAATAATTAGGTATTAAGTAGAAGTATTCACATTTTCATTTAAGCAATACGATTGTTTCTAAAACTTAATCATTACTGTTCAAATTGGATTATGGCAAACCGCTGATTAATGTATAGCAAAGAATAATGCGATTGGTATTGTTCATATATTTTTTTATAATTATTATGTTATTATTATATGTGCCATATTAGACTACAATACTATTGTGTTTTGTATTTTTGCTGTCTAAATCCACTTCGTACTCATCGGACACATCGGAACATCATTGATTCTACCTACTTATACATGTAGGTGGATTAGATAAGTACTTTATGTTACGAGTAGTACACCTACTTAAATAAACAGCAACTATTCTATGACTTTATTGCTTCCCTGAGCAAATGGCCTGAGTAAACTAATATAAAGTGTCGAGTCAACTCGTGTGTGTGTGTGTGTGGGTAGAATCTAGATTCTAGAGAGCTGTAAAATAAACATTGAATGTGATTGAGCAAAATGGCGTGGGTAAATGCAATGACAATTAGACACGTCATGCACTAACAAACGAACGAAGGTTTAAAAAAAGGAATTTCTATAAAATTATCTATGGTAGCAATTATGAAAATTAAGGCAATTGCCTGACTTTTTTGTTGCCATTTTTCAGTGTTGATAACGTACCTATAGTTTATATATATCATTGGTAAAATGACATTACAAACATAATAATTAGCAATTATTTAGCTATTATGTGTCTTTTCGTCTTTTTAGGGATCCGTAGCCAAAGGGTTTAAACGGGGACCCTATTCATGAGACTTCGCCGTCCGTCTGTCTATTGATGATAGCTATCTAGAGGAAGCAATGAAGTCATAGTTTTTGGTATGTCTTAGATCAACAGTTTATCGAAGGTATATGAAGATATAGCATTGTGCCCGTAACTAGTAATATGGAGTCGTTAATTCAACGCTGAAACTTATAGATATAGGTAACTTGAAAGATTTAAAGAATTCTGATTATCTAAAACTTCTAAAAAATATTTCATCTTATGTTAAAGTCTTTGCCTATGCAGAGACTTTAATCCCTGGGCCAGGCCACCGTGGTGGCCGTAGGTCTGTAGGAAGTCCTGGGACATCCTTCCGAGGGCTTACCCGGAGCTCCCAACCATGGGCTGTTGGGCTTTACGTAAGGTTTATTAGTCGGTAGGAGTCCGGCATAGCATCCATGATGGATTTTCCCTTATGTTAAAAAAAATGCAAAAACTTAAACCATAAATTGACTATTCAGAGGTGTCATACGTGTCCAAATCACAATCAGTTTACGTGTGCCAAAAGCATTTTCAGTCAGTTATCAGATGTAAAACTATTTCTTGGGCTCCGGAGATCTGGGTGGGATACTTATCGTATATTATAATTACACACATACATACATATTATAGTCACGCCTTTACCCCTTAGTCGCCTCTTACGACACCTTCAGGATGTATAGGGGTGGCGACATTTTGTACCCTTACGTCGCAACACGGGACGCCGTCGCCATACGGGGCAAATAGGTTATTTATATACCTACTCACATAGAGTAGGTATTACCTACTTCTAGGCATGCAACGTTTTTATTTTTGTAAATGCAATAAGCTTCAAATTCATATCTTATCTGAGTATGTGTGAAATGTCCGTGAATATTAAAAAGAAGGTTTAAATTCATATTTATCTTGTCTACGTATATGATCTCCTTATTTATGTACTTAACTAAAATAAATTCATGTAAAAATTATAGTGTCCGACCGCAACTGGTTTTCCAGCCGAAACCGAAACCGAAACCGAACTTTCGGCTCCAGAGTCAGTTTCGGCCGAAACCGAAACCGAAACCGAAACTCACGTGTTCATATTGAAAAAAAATAAAAGAACCAGCCAAGTGCGAGTCGGATTCCCGCACAAAAGGTCCCGTTACAAAAATTGGGCACAAAAATTACGTTGGTTGTGTGGATTCTTTTTTCTGATTTTAGTAGGTATTTTTTGTTATAGCGGCAACAGAACAGGGTAAGGTGGTGGTGGCAGTGTCCCTTGACATCGCCAACGCTTTTAATACCTTGCCCTGGAGCTGCGTTTGGGAGGCGCTTATTGACCATGGAATGCCTTAATACCTACGTCAAATTGTCGGGGCCTATCTTTCCGAGATGCCCATAAGTTACCCGAGCTGGCATGGGCTGGGACGGCGAGATGTTTCGTTCGGTGTTCCATATGGATCGGTCTTAGTACCGCTTCTGTGGAACATCGGTTACGATTGGGTGGTGTGTTGTCCGTTGCTCAGAAGTGTCGGCTTAACGTGTTACGACGACACCCTAATTACAGCGCGAGGAGCAACGCACCGAGACGCAGCCCTAAAGGCCACCTGCGGGATCCAGCTTCCATATAGGGGGCGTCAGCATCGGCATCGAGCTCTCGATGACGTATCTGGGGCTCGTAGGTACTCGATAGCCGGTGGAACTTCGGATACCACTTCCGAAGTTTGGTCCCAAAGCTGAGGAAGCGGGGCATCAGCCGCACTCTCGCGGTTGTTGCCCAATATCAGGAGACCCAACGTTATCTGCAGGAAACTGTACCTTAGGATCGTGCGGAGCATGGCCCTATACGGGGCTCCCGTATGAGCGGAGATACTGATGGCTAGCAATGTGGCTAGATTGCTTAGCCTGCAGAAGGCGACGGCTGTCAGGGTGATAAGGGGATACCGCACGATCTCAGTTGAGGCGGCATGTCTTCTAGCCGGGACCCCTTATAAGACCTGGAAGCGAGGGCCCTTGCGTCATTGTTTAATTGGCTCAAGGAGGCGCTGAAGCGGGGCCATAGGCCTCTTCCTGTGAGCAGGTCATGCTCGTGAAAGAGTAAAAGCTCGCTCGGTAAAAAGTGGGACGGAACTCTCCCACCCGAGTTCCAGTCTGCGGCGGCGCCCCATACTATCAGCCTTCATGACCGGGGGCCTGAGGACGGTGACGGGGCTGCTCACCTTCCTTACAGAAGCAGGCCTTAGATGATAGCGTGACGTGAGAGATTCATGCATGCCCGCCTATAGAAGCGGGATAACAACTGTACAACCCCCCAAAGACGCGGCCGCAGTATGCATTATTCCGAGGGCATACTTGGGGCTTCCAACGGTAGGTTGTTAGGTAGGATACGCGTGGTTTTTAGTCGGTAGGACAACTGTACAGTGAAAATTTTAGGCCTTTATCTGGCACGGTTCCAGCGATACAACCTCGTGACTAATAGACAGACGTACGGCTAGGCCTCATGTCTCGTTAATAGGATCACGCTTTAAGTCCTCCTTGCGAGAGTTCAACTCGCAGCAAGTTCCACCAAGTGCTATTAATTAACGGTATAAAACTTCTGAGTGTTCATTTTAGAAATATCTTCACCTAAAGATTAGTTTCTTTCTTTTACGTGTGGAATTACTCACAGATGCTATTGCGGACTCCTGCCGACTAAAACCACACGGTGCCTTGCTACTAGCTTTTGGCTAGTTTCGGTTACATTCTAGAAGGATATAACTAAAACTGGACAAGAGTGAGCCGGACTAGCGCACGTAGGGTTTCGTACAAGAAAAGTGGCAAAAATTCATGCATGCCCTTCGATATTACTAATTGGTCAATTTTTATTATTGGTTGTTATAGCGGTAACAGAAATAAATCTGTAAAATTTTTAACAATCTAACTATCACGGTGCATGAGTTACAGCCTGCTGACAGACAGACAGACGACCAACGAAGTCAACGGAACCGACCACAAAGGGGTAGGGTTATGCAATGTCCTTGATCACCTTTTTAGGATTCCGTAAAAATTGTATTATTATAACTATTGATCGGAAGTCCTTTGTAAATCTTCGGTTAGTAACATATTAACTGGTTGAACTGACCCCTACCACGTCACAAGCAGAGCCAGGCGCTCAAAATTCATAAACACGTGAGTTTCGGCCCGGCCGAAACTCGATTTTTTGTCCGAAACTGGCCGAAACCGAAACCGAAACCGAGACTTCGGTCGGTCACCAAAAAAATACTTAAAAATAATATTAAAAATAATTTAGGTACTTAGTTACCTAAGTAAATAAAAGCCACTTTTGATCATTACTATTTACGTTTACCTAAACTGGCTAATACGTAGTTCTCTTTATACTGTGCTAATACGTAAAACAATAACGAAAGCTACAAGGAAATAGTCAAGCTCGAAAACTTATTACCGATCTTCAATACGACCTCACATCAGCTCAACCAGCTCAATTTATCTAATGAACACAACATAAAATAAAAATATATCTTATCGTGACACATAACAAATCAAGATACTGGTCGTAAAACAAACAAGTAAGCAAACGAAAGTGGGAATAATAAAACAAAATGGGAAGAAAAGTTTTCGTTTTACGAACCAACAGATATCACATCAGTTAGGAATTTGTCCCAGAGGAAATGAAACATTAGGAAAAAACCACAATATGCCCGAGACCCTTATTTGTTCAATCTGTTTGATAGATCAACCTCGGTAATCTTATTGGTTGGATAAAGTTTTAGCCTTTTTCATCCTTTTTAGGGTTCTGTTCATAGAGGGTAAAAACGGGAACTTATTATTACATTGCTGTCCGTCTGTCTGGCACTTATGAACCGTTATAGCTACATAGTTGGATTATGTTAAATGATGTACTTTTTTTGCCGCAATAATAACATACAGCAAAAATCGGCCAAGTGCGAGACAGACTCGCGCACCGAGGGTTCCGTAACAAAAAGCGACGAAAAATCACGTTTGTTGTATGGGAGCCCCCTTGAAATATTATTATTTTTCTGTTTTTAGTAGGCATTTGTTGTTAAAGCGGCAACAGAAACACATAGGTAATCTGTGAAAAGGAGAACGCCCAGGCTTCGTTTCTTTTTGAAAAACCTAAGTAAAAAGTGTATGGCTACCTAAGTAAATTGATAAATCATTTAATATCTTTTTAACCATCTTTTCATTCACTCGAATAATATATTTTGTGGCGTTTAAACTTTGATATAATTCGTGGTGTAATCTTTTTACGCACCGCGGACTGGCGTGACGAAGATGGCCGCCATTCGCAAATATCAATGTGCGGCATAATACGAACTGTCAAAAATTGAAAACTTTTGAACAAAAAGTCTGTTCGGTGTCGAATGTGCGGTTTTGCAGTAAATTAGATAAAAATGCCACGGTGTGTGAATTGTTCACTATCTTTGGTACATCCTCTGCCTCGACATCGAGTCGTGGAGGCAACAGATGTCATGATTCGAATTTTACGATTCTGGATTGATCCAGAAGTGGTTAGTACCTATATCTTATTAATTAGTTTTTGTATTCTGTACTTGTAACATACTTTAAATGTATTTGTTATAGTAAATTAGTTATGTTCAAGTAAATACATAATAAAGCATGACAATAACCAATTGTGCTAAAGGTTTTTACCTGATCTTGTGTTTTCCATATCAGTAATGTGTTACAATAAAATAGATTTTTCCCAATCAATATCATAACAGAAAATATTAGGCTAGTAGGTATATAATTTAATTTTATTTATTTGCAGATATCGGTGGAGGATTTTCTTTGTCAAGAATGTTTTGTAATATTACAAAGAGCATCTCAAAGCTCATCTAGTGAATCAGCAGCCGTACGAGCTTATGGACATCAGCAAGTGTGCTTAGCCTGTGGGTCTTCCATACTGAGAGCTAAGACGCATAAAGTGATAATTAATAGCCCTGAAGGAAATCTCATCATGTCATGTATAGGTACCTAATCAACAGGTAAATATACTTTTAATAATACTATGCCACAAGGCATTCTTTCACAGCCTTCTTCAAGTCTGTGACATCTATAATCTATAATAATATTATAAATAGAAAAGATTTGATTGTTTGTCTGTTTCCATCGAATACGCTCTGAAACTACTAGACCGATTTGAAAACTTCTTTCACTGTTGGGAAGCTACTCTCTTCCCGGCGAACATAGGTTATATTTTATTTCCGTATTGTCACGGAAACGGGGGCTACGTGGGTGAAACCGCGTGCGATGCAGTAAAATAACCTTAGTTTATATTAACGGAACACCTTTTCAGAGCCTTTTTTAAATGACATAAATTAAAGTCGGTTTTAACTTTATTTTCTTTGCTTACAGGTTCACAGACTTCAAAAAGTTTGCCTGCCTTGTTGGACAAATGCGTATAGAACTGTAAGGAGACAGACCCAGTACGATCAGAGTAGGCGGCAGCAGGTTATACATGAAGGTGCTGTTACACCACATGAGAATATCCCTTCTTCAAGTCTGTGACATCTATAATCTATAATAATATTATAAAGAGAAAAGATTTGATTGTTTGTCTGTTTCCATCGAATAGGCTCTGAAACTACTAGACCGATTTGAAAACTTCTTTCACTGTTGGCAAGCTACACTCTTCCCGGCGAACATAGGTTATATTTTATTTCCGTATTGTCACGGAAACGGGGGCTACGTGGGTGAAACCGCGTGCGATGCAGTAAAATAACCTTAGTTTATATTAACGGAACACCTTTTCAGAGCCTTTTTTAAATGACATAAATTAAAGTCGGTTTTAACTTTATTTTCTTTGCTTACAGGTTCACAGACTTCAAAAAGTTTGCCTGCCTTGTTGGACAAATGCGTATAGAACTGTAAGGAGACAGACCCAGTACGATCAGAGTAGGCGGCAGCAGGTTATACATGAAGGTGCTGTTACACCACATGAGAATATGGAAGTCCTCACAACTTCAAGACAACAGTTAGACAGTGTTTCACAATCTGCTACTCCTTTAAGGCCTATACCTACACCACCACCACAATCCACATATCAAGTGTACCATGTTCCAAATGTTGTACATATTCCTAATATATCGTCGAATATATACAAAAGGGCTGCTGCGACTTCACGAATTTGTTATTTTTCATCAATGTGACAATGGCAGAGCATCCCACCGTACGAAAGCCTACCAAACAATTATTGTTTGGTAGGCTAGGCACAGCATCCCACCGGATGCTGTGCTCACATTCTGACTACATTGTGGTACCTAAGTTGGGCTCGATTTAGATACATTAAACCGCCAGCTGCATTTTTGGACAACATATTACATGAATATGAGGGTGATGATATAGACATCATAGATGAATAAAACTGGTTTAAAATAGTCTAGCATTTTCATTTTCTTCTTCCTACACAAACCTGCATAACCTAATAAGTACTAGCTGACCCACCCCGGCTTCGCACGGCACAGTCCTATACCCAGATTGCAGTGCTTCCTGCCTGGTTCAAATTATGTCTATAACTTTCACGCAAGTGCAAGCTATAGGTTGACAAAGTTTTATCGCAACTAGATGAACCGGGCACGACCATGCATTAAATAGAGATAACATATAAACATTGATGTATAGGTAACTAGGTAGGTTTTACATTTTCAGGGTTATTTATTAGTGTTGGAACTATTACTTCTATCTTATATCTACATTATTGAATTAAATCTATGTTCATTCATGTAACGATTAGCCCTTTCTGGACAAAATTGATTTGACGGATTGATGGACATTTGCTCCAAAACTAACCTCTAATTTGAACAGCAAAACGAAGAATGAGAGAAAACGCCACAAAATAAGAGAATATTTTTTATTTCCTATGAAAGTACGATATCCATTCAATTTAATATCAAATTTTCGCTGTCATACAAAATTATTTGTTACGAAACGGCGGCCCATTAAATAATGGGCAATCTCCTTTCAGCTCTCAAGCTATTACCGTGCATGAGATACAGCTGCGTGACTGACAAACAGACAGACAGACGGACAGCGAAGTCTCATGACCTAGACTTTGGGTACGGAACCCTACAAAAGTGAAATATGGGTTCGATACCACAGACATTGCTGAGGTATCCCTCGCTTGGGCTCCCAACCGTAGGCTATTAGGTAGGATAAGTGTGGTTTTTAGTCGGTAGGATAGAAAACCGGCATAGCATCCCTGTAGAAATTTCCTCACGTTAAAAAAAAATATCACAGACATGATTTTGTTTTCGTTTTTAGTACGGAACCCTCCATGCGCGAATCCGGCTCACATTTGGTCCGGTTTTTATTACTCTTTCCGCAATGTCAAGAGGGGTTTGCTGAGTCGGCAGCGACTTATTAAACGATTGCATGCAACTCTTGTGTAAATAAATAGGCTTGGCCTGTAGCATACGGAACCCCGCAGCACCCATTAAACCCGTACATATTCCAGATTGTTGATTTCGAGAATGAAACCGAAAAATATATTTTTAAATAGATACCTATTCAAAATTCAAACAATCCCCTGTAATTACATTAACTAACTACACATAATTTGACGAAAGAAAAATGCACAAATGGTATTCATTATAATACGCAAGACTTTTCACAAAATTGCTCGAATTTCCTATTGTGCCGATCAATCTTACGATCACTCACCCACCACCAATCAGTGTCACGCTAACTGTAGTAAAAAAAAGCGCTAACTGAGAGACAGCGTGACTAATTGGCGGTTTGTGATAAAGATATTATAATCCTAGGAAACTACAATGTGATATATATAGTGAATTTAATTCTACTTTATTTATTGCATTTCTGCGAATACCTACTATACATTTTATGTGGTGTGACTGTTTCTGAGCTTGTTAATTTTAAAATGATTGATTTTTTAATACTCGTAGATTGTATTTATGGAGCTGTAACAGTTCTCCTGTTTGAATTTTGTTAGATTTTTTCGTATTTTTCTTAACAAAATAGAAGAATTGTTTATTTAATAAAGAAGAAAAATGCCAATTTAACTTCAATGCATAACTAAAGCAACAGGGATTGATCCTAAGATGAAGAAGTAGACTTTTAGTACCGCAACGTAAAAACAGGTAAAGTTAAAAGGGAAGCGGTGTTGTGACAAAAATTTTACGTTTTGTAATGAAATATCATTCAGGGAGTTTTTACGATTCAAATGAAACTCGCTGAAAATGTTTTATGTGTGTTTTTGGCACAATTTTGCGTAAATATTTATGATTTATGATTATTACGGTGTCACGATCGCTGAAAAACACATCAGTAAGGTATTACTTTTGTTATTTTTTAATTTGATTATTATTTTGATACTAAGATGCAAGGTAAGCTTACCGGTTAGTTTACCTGATCAAAAGTGATCATCGCAGTGTATGAAAGCTTACAAGATCAGAGCGCAACACTCGCGAAGCTTGACTTAGTGCTCGTTTAAGGAGACGCGGCGCTTCGAGCGGCGCGGCCCGCCAGGCGGGCCGCCAGAAACACAAACATATGGAAATGTTCAGAGCGTTCAAGGAGAAGCGTTTTTGTAGGCGTTTGTTTGAGTTGTAGCTGCCCCAGCGGCGAGTGTCGTCGCGTCGGACGCGGCAAATGAAGCGACAGGTGACGCCGCGGAGGACGCGGCGGGTAAACCAGCGAGTCTCGCAATGGAGGAACGCGGCGGATGAAGCTGCGGGTGACGCCGCAAAGGCCGCGGCAAGGAAGGGGTGGGAGAGGTGCGGGGTATGCGTTAGGAATGTCGGGCAATTAAGTTCCTAGAAAATATCGATATTAAAATAAAAATATTAGGTGCTTACACATCAAATTGGCGTTTTTCGTATTGGCCACTTTAATTACGGTTTTCTCCTCTTTGGTAAGGAATTCCAAATTCAAATTTTCCCAGCTATTTACTCGTGTATTTATCCTTCGATGACCGTCATTCATTTGTTTTTTTCTTCTGTTTTTTTCTGTTTGCGTCACTCATTTTACAAAATGGAAAACTTAAAATATCGCATTATTTACGAGTACGAGTTCCGCCGTGGCACTAGTGCTGCGGAAACGACTAGAAGGGTGAATGATGTGTATGGCGGTCATGTTGCAAAAGAAAACACAGTTCGTTTTTGGTTCCAACGTTTTCGTTCAGGAAATGTCGACCTGCAGAACAAGCCCCGTGGACGGCCTGAGACTCAAGTTGATAATGAAGTATTGAAGGCTATTGTGGAAGCGGATCCATCGCAAACCACGTCCGAGTTAGCTGCAGGCTGCGGTGTTAGTGATAAAACTGTTTTAATTCACTTGAAGCAAATTGGGAAGATTAAAAAGCTTGAAAGGTGGGTACCTCACGAATTGACTGAAGCAAACCGGCAAAAGCGCGTCGACTGCTGCGTTACATTACTGAACCGGCACAATAATGAAGGTATTTTAAACCGAATCATTACCTGTGACGAAAAATGGATTCTTTACGATAATCGAAAGCGCTCAGCGCAATGGTTGGATCCTGGCCAGCCAGCCAAATCCTGCCCCAAGCGAAAATTAACCCTAAAAAAGTTACTTGTAAGCGTTTGGTGGACTAGTGCCGGTATTGTTCATTACAGTTTTCTCAAATCTGGCCAGACTATTACGGCTGATGTCTATTGTCAGCAATTGCAAACCATGATGGAAAAGCTAGCGGCTAAACAACCTAGGCTGGTCAATCGCTCCACGCCAGTGCTGCTTCACGACAACGCTAGACCACACACTGCACAACAGACGGCTACCAATTAGAAGAGCTTCAATTGGAATGTCTAAAACATCCTCCGTACTCCCCGGATCTTGCTCCAACAGATTACCATTTTTTTCGAAATTTGGACAACTTCTTGCAAGGGAAAAAAATCAACTCTGATGGGGCAGTCCAAATCGCCTTCACAGATTTTATTGATTCCCGTCCGACTGGTTTTTTTAGTAAAGGGATCAATGAACTACCTATGAGATGGCAAAAATGCATAGAAAACAATGGTTCATACTTTGATTAATTAAATATATTATATTTAAAAATATTCGACTTTTTGTTCCTCCTATACAAAACGCCAATTTCATATGTAAGCACCTAATATTTTTCAAATAAAATATCGATATTTTATTTAAAAAAATGTAATCGATGTTTATAACCCTCTGAAGCAGAACGTCATGAAAGCAAAATGTTATGTACGCAAAATAAACGATACATCGATATTTATGAAAGATATACAGGGTGTCCCACGGCTATGCCACATGGAGGAAAAGTACCTTAAATATTGTAGATGGAACATTTTACTGAAAGAAGACATTATTTTAATTTAAAAAACAATTTAATCTATGTTCATAGATTTTTAAAAAACTTACATGGTTGAGCCGGGAATCGAACCAGCTACACGAAAAAAAATAATCATTCCGTAGGTTTATCATACCGATCGAAAGGCTTCATCATAAGGATTATTTTTTGCTAAGTAACATAGTGTCAAAAATAAAAGGAAGAGCATGTATTTTAACATTTGATGTGAAACTTTGTTCACAAAAATGAAAAGCTGGCATCGTCGGTGATCTCAATGAAGACTTTCGTTCCTGGATCGGGACAAATACGATGGCCGCCGAGATCCACAGATATAACAACGTTAGATTTTTTAAGGGGTTATGACATGTATTTTTTTTATACCACTTAGGTGGCAGACAATCATACGACCTACCAGAAGGTCACCACAGCCTATATTAAATGTAGTTTACAAGAAATGCAAATGTCCACGAGCTACAAACAGAACTTGGACGTATTATTATAAATATCCACCACACCAAGATCAAAAGATCGACAAGGAGTAAAATAATCAAAAGTGTGCGACTTTGTATTCAACAATACCTATGGGACTTTTGCATTAAAAATGTTAAAATTCATGGTCTTCCGTTTATTTCTGACACAATGTTACTTAGCAAAAAATAATCCTTATGATGAAGCCTTTCGATTGGTATGATTAACATATGGGGTGATTATTTTTTCTCGTGTAGCGGGTTCGATTCCCGGCTCAACCATGTAATTATTTAAAAATCTATGAATGCAGTTTAAGTTGTTTTTAAAATTAAAATAATGTCTTCTTTCAGTAAAATGTTTCATCTACAATATTTAAGGTACTTTCCCTCCATGTAGCATAGCCATATCTCTGTTGTACAGACACGACAACTTCAATTTTTTTTAATACGAGTACATGTATATGGAAAACACCCAAACTTGGAAAAATATTTTTTTTTCAGCCCATCGGTTTGAACCCCAGATCAGACTCGGGAATCAAACCCAAGACCTCAGTGTGGCAGTCGCATGCACTTTCACTCCGCCACCGTGGCGGTGGCAGCCAAGTGTTAACTTTATATTTTACATTTTAATAGTTTTGGTAATTCAAATTAGATAGCCAAAATCAATCAAATCTGGACGTAGGCCTCTCCAAATTTACACCACAATAAATCCCTCCGGGTAGAACCCTCCGAATCAATACATATAATAAAATCGTAACAGGTCGCTGTCTGTACATGGGAGATAAATAAGAAAAAATATTATACGGGGGGCTTTATGAACGCAATACAACCCAAAACAATGATTTTATTTTTTAATGATTTTATGATATTTTGGGTTATATCGTTACTAAAATATCGATATTTATAAACGATATATTGATATTTTTGAAATATTGATATACATATCATTATCATTTATAAATAAAGTTTACATCCCTAGTTGAGACGAGACGCAGCGGGTGTCGCAGCGGGTGACGCAGCGGGTGACGCAGGGGGTGACGCAGCGGGTGACGCAGCGGGTGTCGCGGCGGATGCAGCCTCGAGGGAAGCCACGCCGCACACGTCGCTCGACGCCCCGCGTTTCCTTAAACGAGCTCCTACATTTCTATATGTTTGATTTTGCGCGTGACGCTACGCGGGCCGCTTCACGCGCCGCCTGACTATAAACGGTCAAATCGCTTTACGCGCCGCTGCAAGCCGCGCCGTACGCGACGCTTGACGCCCCGCGTCTCCTTAAACGAGCCCTTAGGTTTCGGATGCTAAATTTGATCAACACTATTTAACGTGATCAACACTAATGTGAACGTAACACTAACATGATCAACAAGACCAGATAAACCGGTAGGGGAGTGAAAAGCCATAATCTCTGCCTATCCCAATAGGAGACAGGCGTGCTGAAATGTATGTATGCAACACTGTTCAGTGTGATGAAAACTGACTATAAGTTTAGTGTTAAATATTTCGTAGGCCAATAGCTGAACTTTCGTGCAGATAACAAAAACTATTCAAAATTCGGTTAGTTTGTGCTGCAAAACCTAGTGACACCTATCAATAAAATTATACTTAGAATATATATTTCTGATACAAACTTTCAGATCAAATAAATATTATTTCAACAAATGGAAAGCTTAGTGCCGCGTGGAATGTTTGACAGTTTAATATTTTCGTTATTTCATTTACTTAGCTAAAACACTAGCAGCGTGTGAATATTTATGTATTTGAGCTTCACTGACTATGACATGCAAGTGCCCCTTAGTTTTCAGCTATGTCCATGTCCATATCGTACCCTCAGTCAAGCTACATTTATATATTTATATTTATACTATTTGTGGACACACACATAACGTCATCTAGCCCAAATTAAGCTAATATAAGCTTGTGTTATGAAATCTAGACGACTGATATAGATACTTATATTTCTAAATACATACATATTATACATAAATAAACCGGCCAAGTGCGAGTTGGACTCGCCCATGAAGGGTTTCGTAGCAGCAAGTAACATAACATAAAAGTTCTTATAGTTCGTTGTAACTTTGACTGATGTTTTAACACGTTCGCAGAGGTAGTGATTTCACTAACCGGAAATTGCGGTTTATGGCGTATTAAAAAAAAACTACCAGCTCTATCTCGTTCAAACAAATTTTCGTTGGTAGTTTTTATGGCAATGTACATCATATATTTTTTTTAGACTTATCATTCTCTTAGTTTAGAAGTTAGAGGGGGGGGGGACACACATTTTTCCACTTTGGAAGTGTCTCTTGCACAAACTATTCACTTTAGAAAAAAATTATGTTAGCAACCTCCATAGCATTTTTGAAGACCTATCTATAGATACAACACACGTATGGGTTTGATGAAAAAAAAATTTAGAGTTTCAGTTCTGAGTATGGGGACCCCCAAAATTTACTGCTTTTTTCTAGTTTTATATTAGAATATTAATGCGGTTAACAGAATACATCTAGCTACCAAGTTTCAATAGCATAGACCTTATAGTTTCGGAGAAAAGTGGCTGTGACACACGGACGGACAGACAGACGGACAGACAGACAGACATGACGAATCTATAAGGGTTCCGTTTTTGCCATTTGGCTACGAAACCCTAAAAAACACCCATACTCCGAAACAAACATTTGTGGATCGGATCACACAAATATTTGGACCGAACCAGGAATCGAACCCAGGGCCTCCAGCGCCGCAGGCGGTGTCACTACCGACTACGCCACAGAGGCAGTCAAAAAGCTATTCACTTTCCTGCATTTCTTTGACATTTTTATTTGTAACGTGAGGGACAATCCTTTATCGATGCTATGCCGGACTTCTACCGACTAAAAAATCTCACGTAACGCCCTGTTGGGCCTTACGTGAGATTTTTTAGCCCCGGGTAAGGCCTCAAAAGGATGTCCCAGGACTCCCAACAGATCGTTTCTTTGACATGCTATCACAAGATGATCCGATTGGTATAGATAAGACACATATTTCTGAAATGAACCCCCTTTTGTAATGACGTTACAATTCCATGCCAAAATCCACTCCATTTTGGCTAGTATCGACATCTTTGGTGTTGAGATAATCTAGTGACATCCAGTATTAATCATCAAAAAACCTCAAAGTACTCATAGAGCTCGATTTTGTGTAGATAGAGAGTATTTTATTCAGCTAATGTTATAGACAGGCGTTAACATTAGCTGAATAAAATACCACCAAAAATAACACCGAGATTCTTTATGATTTTATTTTATTAAAAACTTGCGAAATCCCAAATAGGTATTCCGATCACGTAAACTTGATTTCCTTCTCGCTCCTCAGAATAACTTGAACTTGGAATTGTTTTGGAAATGAAAAAGCAAATATACGCCCCGTACTCTACCAACAGAAAATAAAGTCTGAATTTCAGCCATGAAGCGTGTGAAAGAGATTAATGTATCCAAATTATTCATAGCGTCAAAGACGCCTTGTCTCAGTGACTTAATTGGTAAGGCATCTGTCTCGTCTAGACAGAAGTTCGCTTTTCGTTCGGGGGTTCGAGTCCTGCTCGAGATTGCTGTCTTTTCCACATTAAATGTATAATGCAAGTCAGCAAACTAATTGCATTTGAAAAATTATTTCTAGTGTCAAGGATTACATATTTATATTGAACTCGACTTTTGGGTGAGCTTTTATCGATTTGTATTGATCCATTGACTGACAGACCGGACTTAGATGCCAGTAAATCGGTTTTGAGGTCAGTCTATTCCAAGAAGAACAAATCCACCCAAAGCATATCTCGCCTTTAAAGTGGCAACGGAGACTCTATGTTTGGTTGAAGAACAATCTAATCAGCCTATAGCAGTCTATTAGTGGACGTAGATCCCTCTCAATTTAGGCCACAATGAACGTACTGTGCCTTCCACATAAAGTCCTTCCCTGCTACCTTTTCTTGGTCTTCAGTCCATCCGGCGAGGAGTCGTCCTATCTCTCGCTTTCCAAGGGGCGGGCTACGCTTCAGACCTCGGTTGCTCCATCGGCTTCTTCGGCATCATCTGCAGATATAGCCATCCCTTTACGACTGCTTATTATTGTGCTTAGTCTGCTAGAGATAGATAAAAAAACATAGCAATAACTAGTTATATTATATTAACAGCATTGTATGGTTTCATATCAATAAACTTGGTAAATACAGTCAGATTAAATTTAATTGTGGAGAAGGATTTAAATGAGCGTGGCGGTGGAAACATTTCCCAATTAACACAGCGAATAATATTATCGCCATAATTACTATCAGCTTTAATAAATTTTGTGCGAATTCCGCACTAACGTGAAGTACCTCTGTCTATCGCTTCATCATACCTGTCGCATACGAGTATTTTGACACTGCAAAACACTCAAAAAGAGCTGTATTATTGACTTTTATATTATTTTCTGAATTATATTGCAGTAAACGGCTCTCCAAATCGAAACATACATGAAAAATTACAACAGCACGTAGGTAGTCACGTCACAACACAACTTTCTTTGTTGGTTTTAACACGGCATTAAGTTGGTTCATCACCGGTGGGCATTTAATATACCTCAGCATACCCTTTTGAGGTAGGACTTGACTCTAGATATCATGTAAGAATGCAACTTTATTTTACATTATCATATGTGTTAGAATTTGTATAACAGCCTGAGAATCTACGTTAAAAAAAAAGATAGCGATAACAGTCACACGTTTTATCAACCAAGCTACGAGTATATTGACCTAGTTTTATTTAACTGAATCCTGACAAACGGTAGTAAAAGTACACTTCAGCTTTCAGATTAAAAGCTCCTAGTTTCCCAATTGCAATATTCAGTATTCAGTAGCACTAGTACCTCCGTAGCGAGAGGACGTGTCCACTCATCTCGGTTCTAATTGCCGCGTACGTTGAAGTTTGTTCATAGTAAAATGTGACGTAGATATTATTTGAATAGTACTGTTGAATAAGTGTTTCTGTGATGTGATTTGCTTTAGGATATTACTTAGATGCCGGGTGAGTTATATTATATTATGCTGTCTTTAGCCATGGAAATGCGGCTTGCATTCACTTGAAATTAATTCGAAATACATATTTATGCGGGATTGTGTCAAGGATTATGTTCTGATGCAAGGGATTAAATTAGCACACTGTGCATGTGCATACGGTGGCATGCATCTAGATTTTATTAAACAATGTGTGCACAGATGACATTATTGGTGCTATTTGAGCTGAACCTTGGTTTACCTACTAATATTATACATGAGAAAGTTTGTGAAGATATTTGGATGTTTGATACTCAATCACTTTCTAACGGCTGAATAGATCGGGCTGAAATTTGGTACAGAGATAAATTGTAGTCAGAAATAACACAGGTTTTTATACATTATCCATGGATACAAGCTCTCTGGGATGTGGAATTCAGTGATTAATAAACTTGAACGTAAAACTGTGCCAATTAAAACTGACGTAGTGAGTGTAGTGTGTCGCCGGCCTTATCCTTCGTTGTAATAACAACGCGCAGCGGAGGGTAGTTTGACAAGAAATAACTTCGTGGTTTTTGTCGATCCTCGCCTCAGTCCAAACGCGACCACGGGCGCTGCAACGTGCTCGAAACGTCGGTAGAATGTAAGTAAATAGTATTTCGCGTGAAGTCCCGAATTCTATAAGTATGAGTGAAAAAAAATGTTTGTTGTAAAAGTCCAAATTTTATTTTATCTTGCGGATTTTTTATAATTTTGGTCCGGAACCCAATAAATCGGATACTGTTGCGCTACACCAATCGTGCGTCAACTGGGATTAGCGCTTGGATGATCATGCTAGATTTCACAATTCCTATTACTGGTAGAAGTAGAATCGTACCATATCTAATATTGTCATCGTTTGCAATGCTATTATTCTGTTTTCAGACCGGCTCTGAAATCAGAACATTTACATTTAAGTACCAAAGACAATATAAATAGTAAGTGTACTACCTATATTTCAGAAGGTTAGTAGTTTCTTGGCTCAAATTGGTATGACCTCCTGCTAGGCATACTGTGTGTTTATCTCTTTAGTGCTGGTGCTAGGAAATAACTGGAAAATATTGTCTACTGAATATATTGTTAGTGGGTATTTATCTCCGTGTAGTCACATATTAATAAATATTAATAAATAGAACAGTTACTAGTGTAGTTCTATTCAGTAAGATAGCAATAATGCTGCACTAATTTGAGATAACCATCATTTATTTGCATTTATTTATGCATACTCACATTTCACCTTGTTTTGTGGTGAGTTTATTACAGTGCTGAGAATTCTTCTAGACATTTTGAGTTCAAAAATGTTTGTCCAATCTGTAAAAGGAAAATTTAAAATTCTACGGATTTTCTCATCATGGTATATGATTCCTACACAAAGGGCACATTATAAACAATCCCATAAAAAATTTCCACTTTTTGAAAACGTAATAATCTATTCTAATAATAGTCCAGTAAAATTGCTATTCTACAAATTGCACATAAAAATTATATGCTATTCGATGTAGATTTTACTCTAGAATTTTGTTAAATTACTTTTATTACCTCCTTCAAAATTATCCCCACATTATACGAAAGCGAAATCGTAGCAATCTGACGTGAGAGGTAGATGTTTGATCTGAAAGTAATTCCCGATAACTGTAAGAAAGTTATAGTCAAGGATCCGGGTGATCTCAATTTTTGCACATTGTGTTTATTGTATTAACACAGGAGTAAACTTAAGAAATATACATATATGATTTCCTTATCTATAATAATAAAAATAAATTCATCCATCATACTAAAATTAACTTTTTATCATATGAATAAAAGTACGTCACGAACATCACGTAAATAAAAGTCACTTTTGATCATTACAATTTACGTTCATAAACTGGCTAATACGTAAAACAATAACGAAAGCTACAAGGAAATAGTCAGGCTCGAAAACTTATTACCGATCTTCAATACGCCCTCGTATCAGCTCAACCGGCTCAATTTATCTAATCACGATCCCTGAAAAACACATTATTTAGGTAAATTACTTTTGTTATTTTTTGAATTTGATTATTTTTTTGATACTAAGATTCAAGGTAAGCTTACCGGTTAGTTTACCTGATCAAAAGTGATCATCGCAGTCTATGAAAGCTTACAAGATCAGAGCGCAACACTCGCGAAGCTTGAATTAGGATTCGGATGCTAAATTTGATCAACACTATTGAACGGGATCAACACTAACATGAACGTAACACTAACGTGATCAACACTGACACTAACGTGATCAACAAGACTAGATAGACCGGTAGAGGAGTGAAAAGCCATAATCTCTGCCTATCCCGATAGAAGACAGGCGCTGAAATGTATGTATGCAACACTGTTCAGTGTGATGAAAACAAACTACAAGTTTAGTGTCAAATATTTTGTAGGGCAGTAGCTGAACTTTCATGCACATAACTAAAACTGTTCAAAATTCGGTTAGTTTGTGCTGCAAAACCTAGTGACATCAATAAAATTATAGATAGAATATATATCTCTGATACAAAAATTTCAAATCAAATAAATATTGTTTCAACAAACGGAAAGCTTAGTGCCGCGTGGAATGTTTGACAGTTTAATATTTTTGTTATTTCATTTACATACCTCGCTAAAAAACTGGCAGCGTGTGAATATTTATGTATTTGAGCTTCACTGACTATGACATGCAAGTGCCCCTTAATTTTCAGCTATGTCCATGTCCATATCGTACCCTCAGTCAAGCTACATTTATATATTTATATTTATACTATTTGTGGACACACACATAACGTCATCTAGCCCAAATTAAGCTAATATAAGCTTGTGTTATGAAATCTAGACGACTGATATATATATACTTATATTTCTAAATACATACATATTATACATAAAAAAACACCCATACTCCGAAACAAACATTTGTGGATCGGATCACACAAATATTTGGACCGAACCAGGAATCGAACCCAGGGCCTCCAGCGCCGCAGGCGGTGTCACTACCGACTACGCCACAGAGGCAGTCAAAAAGTGATTCACTTTCCTGCATTTCTTTGACATTTTTATTTGTAACGTGAGGGACAATCCTTTATCGATGCTATGCCGGACTCCTACCGACTAAAAAATCTCATGTAACGCCCAACAGCCTACGGTTGGGAGCCCCGGGTAAGTCCTCGGAAGGATGTCCCAGGACTCCCAACAGATTGTTTCTTGGACATGCTATCACAAGATGATCCGATTGGTATAGATAAGACACAAATTTCTGCTATGAAACCCCTTTTATAATGGTATTACAATTTTGTGCCAAAACCTACTCCATATAGGCTAGTATCGACATCCTTGGTGTTGAGATAAACTAGTGACATCCAGTATTAATCATTAAAGAACCTCAAAGTACTCATAGAGCTCGATTTTGTGTAGATAGGGAGTATTTTATTCAGGTAATGTTATAGACAGGCCTTTATAACATTAGCTCAATAAAATACCACCAAAACAAAAATAACACCGAGATTCTTTATGATTTTATTATATAAAAAACTAACGAAATCCCAAATAGGTATTCCGATCACGTAAACTTGATTTCCTTCTCGCTCCTCAGAATAACTTGAACTTGGAATTGTTTTGGAAATGAAAAAGCAAATACATGATGCGTACTCTACCAACAGAATATAAATAATACGTTATGTCTGAATTTCAGCCATGAAGCGTGTGAAAGAGATTAATATATCCTAATTATTCATAGCGTCAAAGACGTCTTGTCTCGGTAGCTTAATTGGTTAGGCATCTGTCTCGTCTAGACAGAAGTTCGCATTTCGTTCGGGGGTTCGAGTCCTGCTCGAGATTGATATCTTTTCCACATTAAATGTTTCATGCAAGTCAGCAAACTAATTGCATTTGAAAAATTATTTCTAGTGCCAAGGATTACAAATATATTGAACTCGACTTTTGGGTCTGCTTTTATCGATTTGTATTGATCCATTGACTGACAGACCAGATTTAGATGCCTGTAAATCGGTTTTGAGGTCAGTCTATTTCAAAAATAGCAAATCCGCCCAAAGCATACCTCGGCCTTTAAAGTGGCAACGGAGACTCTATGTTTGGATGAAGAACAATCTAATCAGTTCAGGTCATAATGCACGTACTGCACCTTCCACATAAAGTCCTTCCCTGCGAACTTTTCTGGGCCTTCGGTCCATCCGGCGAGGAGTCGTCCTACCTCACGCTTACCAAGGGGTGGTCTCCACTTCAGACCTCGGTTGCTCCATCGGCTTCTTCGGCATCATCTGCAAATTTAGCCAGCCCATTACCACTCTTATTATTGTGCTTAGTCTGCTAGTGATAGATAAAAAACATAGCAATAATTAAGTATATTATATCCACAGCATTGTATGGTTTCATATCAATAAAGTAGGTAAATATAGTCAGATTAAATTTAATTGTGGAGAAGGATTTAAATGAGCGTGGCGGTGGAAACATTTCCCAATTAACACAGTGAATAATATTATCGATAAAATTATTAACAGCTGCGAATTCCGCATTAACGTGAAGTACCATATTCCATATTCATCATATACCTATGTGTCGCATACGAGTATTTTGAATTATATTTGCTCCATGATTTCGACACCGCAAAATACTCAAAACGAGCTGTACTATTAATTTTTATATACTGAATTTTCTTAATTATATTGCAATATTCGGCCCTACAAATCGAAAAATGAAAAATTACAATAGTACATAGGCACAACTCATATCTTTGTTGGTTTAACACGACAATAAGTTCATCATTTATACGTGGGCGTTTTTATATACCTCAGCCTACCCCTTTGGGAAATAAGACTCAATGACGATGTGTGTATCTGCGCAATTTTTAATATCCGATGTCAGCAATAATATATCAGCCTGAGCCATTGAGTTATTGTATTAACTCAATGGCCTGAGCATCACCGATTAAAAAAAAAAGATAGTGAAAACAGTCACACGTTTTATCAACCAAGCTATATTGACCTAGTTTTATTTAACTGAATCCTGACAAACGGTAGTAAAAGTACACTTCAGCTTTCAGATTAAAAGCTCCTAGTTTCCCAGTTGCAATATTCTGTATTCAGTAGCACTGGCACCTTCGTAGCGAGAGGACGTTTCCATTCATCTCGGTTCTAATTGCCGCGTACGTTGAAGTTTGTTCATAGTAAAATGTGACGTAGATATTATTTGAATAGTACTGTTGAATAAGTGTTTATGTGATGTGATTTGCTTTAAGATATTACTTAGATGCCGGGTGAGTTATATTATGCTTGTCTTTAGCCATGGAAATGCAGCTTGCATTCAATTGGAACTAATTCGAAATACATATTTATGCGGGATTGTGTCAAGGATTATGTTCTGATGCAAGGGATTAAATTAGCACACTGTGCATGTGCATACGGTGGCATGCATCTAGATTCCATTAAACAATGTGTGCACAGATGATATTTTTGGTGCTATTTGAGCTGAACCTTGGTTTACCTTCTTATATTATAGGTACATGAGAAAGTCTGTGAAGATATTTGGATGTTTGATACTCAATCACTCTCTAACGGCTGAATAGTTCGGGCTGAAATTTGGTACCTACAGGTTTAGATTATAATCTGAAATAACACGGGCTTTTTATGCCAGGAATCGGTTCCAGTGGCGGGAACCGGAGTAAAATTCCACGCGAGTGAAGCTGTATAATCACGCCTATATCCCTGCGGCGGTAGGTAGAGGTTTATGACAATCCCAATATTGAGGATAGATAATCACATATTCATAAATCTTTGCCGTTCGAGTATAATTTCAAAATTGTAACTAACAATATTGTGAAAAAAGTAATAATTACAAAAATATTTAAGCGCGTAGTACCGTCGCAAAAAACGGCATAAAATAACCGGCCAAGTGCGAGTCGGACTCCCGCACGGAGGGTTCCGTACCAAAAAACAACAAAAAGTCGTACCTATTTGTTGCATAGGAGCCCCCCTTTTTTCTTTTTATTTAACGAGATGGAAAATCCTTAATGGATGATATGCCGGACTACCGACTAAAAAACCCCACGTAACGGCCAACAGCCTACGGTTGGGAGCCCCGGGTGAGCTCTCGAAAGGATGTCCCAGTAAAGGTCCATTTTGTTTTAATTATTATTTTTTTATGAAAATACACTGCTCGATATTCTGGGAGAATTTCAAGCGTCTACTGGTTGCCCTCATTACCTATTAACACAGAGCAAAGCGCGCCTTAGACAGTTCGCGTTGCTCTATAGTGTTATACAACGCCCGTCTCTAGACAGTTCGCGTTGCTCTATAGTGTTATACAACGCGCGTCTTTAGACAGTTCGCGTTGCTCTATAGTGTTATACAACGCGCGTCTTTAGACAGTTCGCGTTGCTCTATAGTGTTAACTATCCTTGTAAAGATCCTCTACGGTAGGTACAGTATATTTCAAAAGAGCTTGTGAACTCTATGTTTAATTTCTTTTTCAGAATATTGATGACATTTGAATGATGATATTATAAACACGATATCTACGTCTACAACATAAATTGTGTGTTTGTACGTAGATTGTTTATACTGGAGAAAAATCTAAAAAATGGACTATTTGTTTACTATTTCCTATGAAATAGCTATCTTTGAAATATTACACCAACCTAAAGTAATCTGCTGAAAGCGTAGTTCACTTTTTAAAGAATAAATATTTACGATGAAAGTCGAAAAATAAGTTAGTATGTGACTCGTTTATTGGTCAATCATGGCGACGAAAAATTAATTTCATTGAGCAACATTTGACTGTGCTATACCTCCTAAAGTATTCATTTAATTTGCATGGTGTAAAGGGAAGGAATGATCTTGATGAAATGTTCAAATTAGCTAACGTATTTAAATTGAGAAGGATACCTTATTACCGAATATATAAGACAAAATCGCTAAAAAACACGTTTGTTGTATGGAAGCCCCCCTTAAATATTATTATGTTTTTGTTTTCATATTTTCATTGTTGTTATAGCGGCAACAAAAACACATAATCTGTGAAAATTTCAACTCTCTAGCTATCACCGTTCATGAGATACAGCCTCGTGACGGACAGACAGACAGACAGACGGACGGCGGAGTCTCATGAATAGGGTCCCGTTCTTTACCCTTTGGGTACGGAACCCTAAAAATGTTTGTTGTAGAAGTCCAAATTTCATTTTATATTATTTTTTATTTAACGGACAGACAAACAGCAGACTTTTATCCTTTGGGTACGGAATCCAGAAAAATCGAATACTATTGTACTGCACCAAGCGCTGCTTTTTTATTTTTTTTACGTGAGGGAAAATCCTTAGAGGATGTTATGCCGGACTCTTACCGACTAAAAAACCTCACGCAACGCTCAACAGCCTGTTGTTGGGAGCCCCGGGTAAGCCCTTGGAAGGATGTCCCGGGACAAGGATGATCATGCTAGATTTCACAATCCCTATTACTGGTAGAAGTAGAATCGTACCATATCTATTTAATATTGCCGTCATTTGCAATGCTATTATTCTGTTTTCAGACTCGCTCTGAAATCAGAACATTTACATTTAAGTACATACCAAAAACAATATCTATAAATAGTAAGTAAGTACTGTACTACCTATATTTCAGGAGGTTAGTAGTTTCTTGGCTCAAATTGGTATGACCTCCTGCTAGGCGTACTGCGTGTTTATCTCTTCAGTGCTGGTGCTAGGAAATAACTGGACAATATTGTCTACTGAATATATTGTTAGTAGGTACTTATCTCCGTGTAGTCACAGATTCATAAATATTAATAAATAGAACAGTTACTAGTGTAATTCTATTAACAGTAAGTTAGCAATAATACGTACATACATAACATCACGCCTGTTTCCCAACGGGGTAGGCAGAGACTATGGCTTTCCACTAGCTACGATCCTGGCAAACAACTTTCGCTTCTTCAACTTTCATAAGTGTCTTCATACATGCTCTTCGGTTAAGGGTACTCTTGACCTGGCCTTTTCTCAGAAGATTATCGATTTTATCGACTTGAGTATGCCGAGGTCGACCCCTACCAGTTTGCCCATTCACTCTCGCCTCATAAATCTGTTTCGTCAGCCTATTTCCATCCATTCTCTCCACATGTCCAAACCATATAAACATCCCTTTCTCTATCTTAGTCACTACATCTTCTGTCATGCCGCAATGTTCCCTTATCACACTATTATTTACTTTATCCATCAATGTCACTCCAGCTATACTTCGCAAACTTCTCATTTCCACTGCATTAATTTTACTTTCATGCTTCTCCTGCCACACCCAGCTTTCACTACCATGCATAAGTGTAGGGACAAGCACTTCTCTATGTACAGCCATCCTTGCCTTTTTAGACACGTTCTGACTGTTCATAAAGGTGTGAATGGCTCCATTCACTTGATTTCCTGCCAAAACTCTTCTTTGAATATCATTGTCACACTTTCCATCTCTTGCAAATTTTGAACCCATATAAACAAACTCTTTCACCTGTTCTACGCTCTTTCCTTCGATCAATATCGAGCAATCAGTCATACATTTCTCTCTTTCAAAAACCATTACTTTTGTCTTGCTTACATTAACATTCATTCCTCTACTTTTAAGCGCATCGTTCATTATTAATAAGCTTTTATAAGGTCGTCGTGTATGTAACTAACAATGTAATGGAATCTAAGGACACTAATTTAACCATCTTCCAAGGATCGTAGCGTCATGAAAATTAGCAGATGTATGTAGTTCTGATGACAATATAATAATACAGTACTGTCAAACTGATATGATGATGGAGCCCGAAGATAGGTACTGAAAACACGTGGAATCTAAGGTAGCTAATTTAACCAGCTTCCAAAGATCGTAGGGTCATGAAAATTGGCAGCTGTATGTAGTTCTGGTGACAATACAATAATATGGTACTGTCAAACTGATATGATGATGGAGCCGGAAGATAGGCACTGAAACTTCGATGGAAAAAGTGGAATCTAAGGTAGCTAATTTAACCAGCTTCCAAGGATCGTAGCGTCATGAAAATTGGCAGATGTATTAGTTCTGATGACAATACAGTAATATAGTACTGTCAAACTGATATGATGATGGAGCCGGAAGATAGGTACTGAAAACAAGTGGAATCTAAAGTAGCTAATTTAACCAGCTTCCAAGGATCGTAGGGTCATGAAAATTGGCAGCTGTATGTAGTTCTGATGACAATACAATAATATGGTACTATCGAACTGATATGATGATGGAGCCGGAAAAAAGTTTCTGAAAACAAGTGGAATCTAAGGTAGCTAATTTAACCAGCTTCCAAGGATCGTAGGGTCACGAAAATTGGCAGCTGTATGTAGTCCTGATCACAATATAATAATATGGTACTATCGAACTGATCTGATGATGGAGCGGGAAGATATGCACTGGAACATCGTGATGGAATATCGTATTATATCTGTTTTTGGATTCGTCAGAAAAGTCTTGTAATGAACTTTGACCAGGCTTAGGTTTCAGGGTTTTAACAAACCTTTTTTTAATTGACTTGTAAAACTATGCACTGGAATCTCAGGTAACTAATTTAACCATCTTCCAAGGATCGTAGCGTCATGAAAATTGGCAGATGTTTGTAGTTCTGATAACAATACAATAATATGATGCTGTCAAACTGATCTGATTATGGAGTCGTAAGCAATGAACTGTAATGAACTTTGACCACGATTAGGGTTTAAGGTTATAACAAACTTGTTATTTATTGAAGTTAATATTGAGTGTAAATATTGACATAGGTACCTGCATAAAATGTATGTGTATTAGAGTAATAATGAAATATTTTCACATTAGTCGAACTCAGACAAAACACCATGTAATACAGAAATCCCTACTAATATTATAAATGCGAAAGTAACTCTGTCTGTCTGTTACGTTTTCACACCTAAACCACTAAACCAATTTTGATGAAATTTGTTATAAAGATAGTTTAAGTTTAAGGGAAGGACATGGGCTACTTTTTAACTGACTGCGCAAAAGGAGGGTAATGATTTTATGCGATAACAACTTCTACGCCGATGAAGCCGCAGGGAACAGCTAGTAAAGGTATAAATGTTGTGACTAAAAAGTATAAAATAAATAAATGGTTTAAAAAACCCTAGAAAAATACGCTTTTATAATGCACGAAAAAAGCAAAAAAAAATTATGGATCGTTC
This sequence comes from Miltochrista miniata, assembly GCA_933228765.1. Lineage (NCBI taxonomy): Eukaryota > Metazoa > Arthropoda > Insecta > Lepidoptera > Erebidae > Miltochrista > Miltochrista miniata. The sequence goes on from OW121756.1 coordinate 31,100,552, forward strand.
AAGTTGCCTCTATTTCTAGGCTGAAGTGTAAACTATGTGCTTTTAGTTATAATATTTGATTGTAAAAGCGTGGGGCGCTGGAACAAGAAAGAATTTTTTGTAAGCAAATTCCTATTCATACTAATCCTTTTAAAATAAAAATCCTGGCGAAAGCTGCACGAGGTCGCACAAGAGCATAACGTTTATGCTGCCAAAGGGAACGCCTCTTCTTTCAGGCAATTAGGTAGATACATGAGGGGAATACGTTAACAGTGGCAAAATGTAGAGTTCTTGTTCGAGAACGAGATATCTTTGGTTACCTTTGATAACCCGCTTGGGGATATATGCGTTTGTATTCTTATTACATGATTACTACATATTGTACTAAATTTCTCGGAATGCCGAAACTTTAAGGATCTACCTATGAATTATCTAATAGAGATCCGTAACGTAATAGGTTTGCTCCTATTACGCGGGCGTCACGAAAAACTGGCAAAAGTGGGTGTTGAAAATGCGTAGGCGTGATTAACTACTTTACTTTTCAAGTAAGTGTGTTATGCATTTCAAATAAAGCCTATCTATCATCGTTAATACATTTCCAAAACATAAAATTATATTAATAATAGTAAAAGTCACAATAGATATATAATAGCGTGACAGTGTAAATTAATACTTTAAAAACACGAGAAAAACACGCTTTTATAAATGTGACCTTATCCTTAATCTGACAAGACATCATGCAGCTTCCGCCAGGAAAGTCTTTCCTGTCCCAGTGCCCCACGCTTTTGCAATCAAATATTATAACTAAAAGCACATAGTTTACACTTCAGCCTAGAAATAGAGGCAACTTGAACGATCCATAATTTATTTTTGCTTTTTTCGTGCATTATAAAAGCGTATTTTTCTAGGGTTTTTTAAACCATTTATTTATATTAACCATCAACTGCAACTCCTCCGCCGATGATGCCGACGATTAGCAATAATGCTGCACTAATTTGAGATAACCATCATTTATATGCATTTATTTCCGAAGGGATAAGCATACTCACATTTTACCTTGTTTTGTGGTGAGTTTATTACCATGCTGAGAATTCTTGCTCGCCAATCTGTAAAAGGAAAATTTAAAAATCTACGGATTTTCTCATCATGGTATAGAGTGATTCCTACACTAGCTAGGACACATTATAAACACTCCCATCGAAAATTTCCACTTTTTGAAAACGCAATAGTCTATTCTAATAATGTCCAGTAAAATTTGCTATGCTACAAATTGCACGTAAAAATTATATGCTATTCGATCTAGATTCTACTCTAGAATTTGGTTAAATTACTTCTATTACCTCCTTCAAAATTAGCCCCACATTATACGAAAACGAAATCGTACCAATCTGGCGTGAGAGGTAGGTATTTGATCTGAAAGTAATTCCCGATAACTGTACGAAAGTTATAGTCTAGGATTCGGGTGATCTGAATCTTTGCGCACTGTGTTCAATGTATAAATCACATGAGTAAACTTAAGAACTATACATATATGATTTCTTTATCTATAATTATAAAAATAAATTCATACATTTTACTAAAATTCACTTTTGCTCATATGAATAAAAGTACGTCATGAACATCACGTAAATAAAAGTCACTTTTGATCATAACAATTTACGTTCACTTAAACTGGCAATACGTAAAACAATAACGAAAGCTACAAGAAAATATTCAAGCTCGAAAAAATATTACCGATCTTCAATACGACCTCACATCAGCTCAACCAGCTCAATTTATCTAATGAACACAACATAAAATAAAAATATATCTTTTCGTGACACATAACAAATCAAGATACTAGTCGTAAAACAAACAAGTAAGCAAACGAAAGTGGGAATAATAAAACAAAATGGGAAGAAAAGGTCGTTTTACGAACCAACAGATATCACATCAGTTGGGAATTTGTCCCAGAGGAAATGAAAAATTAGGAAAAAACCACAATATGCCCGAGACCCTTATTTGTTCAATCTGTTTGATAGATCAACCTCGGTAAACTTATTGGTTGGATAAAGTTTTAGCCTTTTTCATCCTTTTTAGGGTTCTGTACACAGAGGGTAAAAACGGTATAACTTATTACTGAGAAGCGCTCGTCGCCCCGCGGACTCAGTGTTCTGTAAACGATCACTGTAGTAAGCAACTTTCATTAATAGCCCGTCATTGGATGAGTGAGCAATGTGACCACTTTGTGACAATTAATTGAGCGTTTCCGTGCTTCGGAACGCACGTTAAGCCGTTGGTCCCGGTTGCCAGTGAAATGGCAGTCGTTAAGCCAAGTTGAAGACCTTTTTAGGCGGCTTGAAAATTTTCAACAGCCTGCGCCGGTCCATCTCAACACGGCAATACGGCTCACCACCTATTACGTGGGACAAATTCTAAAAAGATGAAATGTGGGCATATAATAATATGCCTCTGCATATAAAAAGGCGTGGCCATATATATGGAGATTTCCTGTCCGTCTGTCTGGCACTTATGAACCGTTATAGCTACATAGTTGGATTATGTCGGATGTATTTCTATTGCCGCAATAATAACATACAGTGAAAATATAGCGCCCATACACAAACGTTCCTGGGGTTCCTTCCGTGGGCTTACCCGGAACTCCCAACCGTAGGCTGTTAGGTAAGATATGTGTAGTTTTTAGTCAGTAGGAGTCCGGCATAGCATCCCTGTAGGATTTTTCTTACGTTAAAAAAAATACCATGGATATGATTTTGTTTTCGTTTTTAGTACGGAACCCTCTATGCGCGAATACGACTTACATTTGACCGGGTTTTTATTACTTTTTTTGCAATGGGACAAGGCAAGAGGGGTTTGCTGAGTCAGCAGCGACTTATTAAACGATTGCATGCAACTCTTGTGTAAATATAGGCTTGGCCTGTAGTATACGGAACCCCGCAGCACAAATTGAACCCATACATGTCCCAGATTTGTTTACATTTTATTACTACTGCTTCGAGAATGAAACTGAAAAATATATTTTTAAATAGACACCTATTCAAAATATCCCTTGTAATTACACTAACTACACATAATTTGACGAAAGAAAAATGCAAAAATAATATTCATTATAATAAACGCAAAATTTTTCGAATTTACTATTGTGCCGATCAATCTTACGTTCTCTCTCGATCTCTCCTACCACCAATCAGTGTCACTTAGCGTGACACTGATTACCACCGTAGTAAAAAGAGAAGCGCTAACTGAGAGACAGCGTGACTAATTGGCGGTTTGTGATAAAGATATTATAATCGTAAGGAAACTACAATGTGACATCTATAGTCACTATAGTTAATTTAGTGCTACTTTATTTATTGCATTACATACTGCAAATACCTACTTACTATACATTTTTAATAATAATAATAATCATCAATACATATAATGAAATCGTAACAGGTCGCTGTCTGTACATGAAAGATAAATGAGAAAAAATATTATAGGGGGGCTTTATAAACGCAATAGGACCCAAAACAATGATTTTTAGAATTTTTGTCTGTTTGTCTGTATGTCTGTTTGTCTGTACGTTTGTGCACGCTAATCTCAGCAACCGCTTAACCGATTGCAATGCGGTTTTCTTTATTGTGTTAAGGTTAGCTCCGCTTAACATTTAGTGTTTATGTCAATCGGTTTATAAATAAAAAAGTTATATTACTTTAAAGAATCATACATAGACTTATGAATCTGAAAGTGGGTAAATCTAAACTGGCGTGTTGGCTTAATCATAAAAGAGCTTAATGATTAAGGCTATTTTAAAACAATTCAGTCCGCGCCGAAGGCATGGACTGAATTGTTATAGAATAGACTTCATCTTTAAGCTCTTTTATGATTAAGCCAAAAGGGCAGTTTCACACGCTGCTTGATGAGTCTGATGAAGAAGTACCTCTCCTCTCATACACCTTATGTGACGTAAACGAAGTTGCGGGCTCAGCTAGTAATAATAATATGCTTTATTGTACACCAAGGATAGAAAATCTTAAAGTAGATATAATAAATATTGATCAGGTACAATGGGCGGCCTTATTGCTAACAGCAATCTCTGCCAGGCAACCTTTAGATGGACAGGACTGTAAAAATATTTAAAAACGGGTTTAATTTGTGACGTAATAAATATGCTGTGTAACTTCTGAACGGCTTGGAGGATCATTGCTATAAAGATATAATATATTATTATTAGGATATATCTAAGGAAGGTTCTCAGCCACTTCTTGTTAGTAGGTGTAAATTGCTAAACATCCGCTAATGGCGGAAATGCAAGAACGTGAACGATTTCATGCCGTTCTGCTAACTGAGCTTCTAAATTTTAAAATGATTGAATTATTAATACTCGTAGATTGTATTTGTGGAGCTGTAACAGTTCTCCTGACAGTTTGAATTTTGTTTTGTTGGATTTTATCGTATTTTTCTTCATAAAAAAGAAGAAAAATGCCAAGTAAACTACAATTCACAGCTAGAGCAACATGGATTGATCCTAAGATGAAGAATTTGACTTTTAGTACCGCAACGTAAAAACAGGTAAAGTTAAAAGGGAAGCGGTGTTGTGTCTTAATGACAAAAATTTTACGTTTTGGAATGAAATATCATTCAGAGTTTTTACGATTCAAATGAAACTCGCTGAAAATGTTTTATGTGTTTTTGGCACGATTTTAGCGTATATATTTATGATTTATGATTATTACGGTGTCACGATCGCTGAAAAACACATCAGTTAGGTAAATTACTTTTGTTCTTTTTTTAATTTGATTCTGACTCTAAAAAGCGGTAGACCAGCTTACCGTTTGCCTGGTCGAAAGTGGTCAGTGGTCACAACAGTCTATGAAAGGTTATACGACATCATGGGCACTACACTCACGCAGCTTGACTCAGAAAGTCCGAAGACTGTCAATAACGATCAGTAACGTGACATAAATAAAATGTTAGTATGAAAGTAGCTTCAAGTGTGCGTGCTTTCTTTGGAGTATTCCCGTTCGTCCCCTTGACTTCGTCCCCCTAGGGGGACGAACGGGAATTCAATATTTAATTTTCGTTGCACGTGAGTATGCAATTGTGCATCGACGTGTATGTATCTTAAGTCTTAATAATGTCATGAATACCGGTTTGCCAGCGTTTTTTACGGAAAAGTTCGTATTAATCGTACTTACTCCGTCAACTTTAAAATAAAAAAAATAAATTTATTGGGATACATAATTATTTCTCTTTACACGTATACATGTTACTGTCAAGTTCAGTAGATACCACGTTTGTCACAACCATTGGTTAGTTCATTATGGCACTCGCAGGGACACATCATTTTGGAAGATTAAACTAGAACATTTCATTGTAGTTGACTGTACACATAAGACTTAAATATCAAGTCGCATCTACCGTCTCTAGTAGGATTCGGATGCTAGTAAGCGTAGATGCGATTAAACGTGACACTGAAAACATACATATCTCAAGATTATCTTTAACCGACGAGCATTCCTATATGAAAACATTAGTAGAAGTAAAAGGAAAAAGGAAGGTGTGGTAAAAGGAAAGCCTTATTCTCTGCCTACCCTGATGAGAGACAGGCGTGATGATTATGTATGTGTGCAAAACTATTAATGGTGAACAGAATTATTAAACGTGACCAACAGTGTTTAGTGTGCTCAAGACTACCAAGTTTTTAAATATTTCATTGGCCAATAAAGTAATTGCACTTTTATGCAAGAGACTAAAAAGCCTATTCAGAATTCGGTTAGGGTAAAACCAAACGAACTTAATTTTGTGAGTCGTGCAACGACAGTGTAGGATCCCAACAGTGAAATAATTTCTTACACTGTTGTGAACCTACACTGACTCCGGGTAACTTTATTATATTTTATTCCCACGGGAACGAAAGCTGCGCTGGTGAAACAGCGTAACGTCCGCTAGTAGAATATATCTCCAACACAAAAATTTTCAGATCAAATAAATATTGTTTCAACAAATGGAAAGCTTAGTGCCGCGTGGAATGTTTGACAGTTTAATATTTTCGTTATTTCATTTACATAGCTAAAACACTAGCAGCGTGTGAATATTTATGTATTTGAGCTTCACTGACTATGACATAACAGTGACCCTCAATTTTCAGCCAGTCATGTCCGTAACTTACCCTCAGTCAAGCTGCATTCATTCACTTTGCTGCATTTCTTTGACCTTTTTTTTGTAACGTGAGGGACAATCCTTCACAGATGTTATGCCGGACTCCTACCGACTAAAAATCTCACGTAACGCCCAACAGCCTACGGTTGGGAGCCCCGGGTACGCCCTCGGAAGGATGTCCCAGGACTCCCAACAGATCGTTTCTTTGACTTGCTATCACAAGATGATCCGATTGGTATAGATAAGACACAAATTTCTGCCATGAACCCCCTTTTGTAATGGCGTTACAATTCCATGCCAAAACCCACTCCATTTTGGCTAGTATCAACATCCATGGTGTTGAGATAATCTACAAGGAAATATTCAAGCTCGAAAACTTATTACCGATCTTCAATACGACCTCACATCAGCTCAACCAGCTCAATTTATCTAATGAACACAACATAAAATAAAAATATATCTTATCGTGACACTTAACAAATCAAGATACTGGTCGTAAAACAAACAAGTAAGCAAACGAAAGTGGGAATAATAAAACAAAATGGGAAGAAAAGGTCGTTTTACGAACCAACAGATATCACATCAGTTGGGAATTTGTCCCAGAGGAAATGAAACATTAGGAAAAAACCACAATATGCCCGAGACCCTTATTTGTCCAATCTGTTTGATAGATCAACCTCGGTAATCTTATTGGTTGGATAAAGTTTGAGCCTTTTTCATCCTTTATAGTTATAGGGTTCTGTACACAGAGGGTAAAAACGGTATAACTTATTACTGAGAAGCGCTCGTGGCCCCGCGGACTCAGTGTTCTGTAAACGATCACTGTAGTAAGCAACTTTCATTATGGCCAGTCCTTGAATGGGTGACCATCCATTTGACCACTTTGTGACATTTATTTAAGCGTTACCGTGTTTCGAAAGCCACGTTAAGCCGCTGGTCCCGGTTGCCAGTAAAATGGCAGTCGTTAAGCCAAGTTGAAGACCTTTTTAGGCGGCTTGAAAATTTTCAACAGCCTGCTCCTGTCCATTTCAACACGGCAATACGGCTCACCACCTATTACGTGGGACAAATTCTAAAAGATGAAATGCGGGCATATAATAATATGCCTCTGCATATCAAAAGGTACTTAGGTACTATTATTATAAAGAAGTAAAGTTTGTGTGTTTGTTAAATTGTAAAGAGTAATCCGATTTTAAAAATTCTTTCACCAATAGAAAGCTACGTTATTGTGGAGTGTCATAGGCTATATAGCATCACGCTACAGCTAATAGGAGCGGAGCAGTAATATTAAATGTTTCAAAAACGGGGGACGACGGAAACAGGTAATACTCTCTCTCTCACAAAACGAAGTTGCGCGGGTCAGCTAGTAATTATATGTATAAAGCGTGACCATATGTATATGTAGAGATTTCGCTGTCCGTCTGCCTGGCACTCATGAACCGAGGGGCAAGTGCGAGTTTTTGCGTGAGCTTGTCGACATTCACGGCTCACCAATTCGTTTGGAATCGAAACCCCGCCACCTAGCTGTAAACGCGGGAACTTGTCTCGATCCCATACAAATCGGTGATAACGCGCTCGTTCGTGAATGTCGACAGGCGCTCACCGAAACTCGCACTTGCCCCTCCGTTATAGCAACATAGTTGGATTATGTCGGATGTCACGTTAAAAAAATAGCGGCAATAATAACATACAGAAAAAAAAATAATATAGCTTCCATACCACAGACGTTCCTGGGGTATCCTTCTGAGGGCTTACCCGGGGCTCACGACCGTAGGCTGTTAGATAGGATACGTGTGGTTTTTAGTCGCTAGGAGTCCGGTATAGCATCCCTGTAGGACTCTCCTCACGTTAAAAAAAATGCCACAGACGTGATTTTGTTTTCGTTTTTAGTACGGAACCCTCTATGCGCGAATACTACTTACATTTGACCGTGTTTTTATTACGCAATGTCAAGAGGGGTTTGCTGAGTCGGCAGCGACTTATTAAACGATTGCATGCAACTCTTGTGTAAATAAATAGGCTTGGCCTGTAGCATACGAACCTCGCAGCACAAATTGAACACACACATGTCCCAGATTTGTTGACATTTTATTACTACTGCTTCGAGAATGAAACTGAAAAATATATTTTTAACTAGATACTTATTAAAAATCCAATCCATCCCCTGTAATTACACTAACTACAAATAATTTGACGAAAGAAAAATGCACAAATGGTATTCATTATAATAAACGCAAGGCTTTTCACAAAATTGCTCGAATTTCCTATTGTGCCGATCAATCTTACGATCATTCACCCACCACCAATTAGTGCCACGCTAACCGTAGTAAAAAGAGAAGCGCTAACTGAGAGACAGCGTGACTATTTGGCGGTTTGTGATAAAGATAGGTATTATAATCCTAGGAAACTACAATGTGATATCTATAGTGAATTTAATTCTACTTTATTTATTGCATTTTTGCGAATACCTACTAAACATTTTTATGTTGTGTAACTTTCTAAGCTAAACGGCTTGGAGGGTCATTGCTATGAAGATATAATATATTCTGAGCTTATTAATTTTAAAATGATTGATTTATTAATACTCGTAGATTGTATTTGTAGAGCTGTAACAGTTCTCCTGTTTGAAATTTTGTTAGATATTTTCGTATTTTTCTTAACAAAATAGAATAATTTTTACTTAATAAAGACGAAAAATGCCAAGTTAACTTCAATGCACAGCTAAAGCAACAGGGGTTGATCCTAAGATGAAGAATTTGACTTTTAGTACCGCAACATAAAAACAGGTAAAGTTAAAAAGGAAACGGTGTTGTGTCTTAATGACAAAAATTTTACGTTTTGGAATGAAATATCATTCAGAGAGTTTTTACGATTCAAATGAAACTCGCTGAAAATGTTTTATGTGTTTTTGGCACGATTTTAGCGTATATATTTATGATTTATGATTATTACGGTGTCACGATCGCTGAAAAACACATCAGTTAGGTAAATTACTTTTGTTCTTTTTTTAATTTGATTCTGACTCTAAAAAGCGGTAGACCAGCTTACCGTTTGCCTGGTCGAAAGTGGTCAGTGGTCACAACAGTCTATGAAAGGTTATACGACATCATGGGCACTACACTCACGCAGCTTGACTCAGAAAGTCCGAAGACTGTCAATAACGATCAGTAACGTGACATAAATAAAATGTTAGTATGAAAGTAGCTTCAAGTGTGCGTGCTTTCTTTGGAGTATTCCCGTTCGTCCCCTTGACTTCGTCCCCCTAGGGGGACGAACGGGAATTCAATATTTAATTTTCGTTGCACGTGAGTATGCAATTGTGCATCGACGTGTATGTATCTTAAGTCTTAATAATGTCATGAATACCGGTTTGCCAGCGTTTTTTACGGAAAAGTTCGTATTAATCGTACTTACTCCGTCAACTTTAAAATAAAAAAAATAAATTTATTGGGATACATAATTATTTCTCTTTACACGTATACATGTTACTGTCAAGTTCAGTAGATACCACGTTTGTCACAACCATTGGTTAGTTCATTATGGCACTCGCAGGGACACATCATTTTGGAAGATTAAACTAGAACATTTCATTGTAGTTGACTGTACACATAAGACTTAAATATCAAGTCGCATCTACCGTCTCTAGTAGGATTCGGATGCTAGTAAGCGTAGATGCGATTAAACGTGACACTGAAAACATACATATCTCAAGATTATCTTTAACCGACGAGCATTCCTATATGAAAACATTAGTAGAAGTAAAAGGAAAAAGGAAGGTGTGGTAAAAGGAAAGCCTTATTCTCTGCCTACCCTGATGAGAGACAGGCGTGATGATTATGTATGTGTGCAAAACTATTAATGGTGAACAGAATTATTAAACGTGACCAACAGTGTTTAGTGTGCTCAAGACTACCAAGTTTTTAAATATTTCATTGGCCAATAAAGTAATTGCACTTTTATGCAAGAGACTAAAAAGCCTATTCAGAATTCGGTTAGGGTAAAACCAAACGAACTTAATTTTGTGAGTCGTGCAACGACAGTGTAGGTTCCCAACAGTGAAATAATTTCTTACACTGTTGTGAACCTACACTGACTCCGGGTAACTTTATTATATTTTATTCCCACGGGAACGAAAGCTGCGCTGGTGAAACAGCGTAACGTCCGCTAGTAGAATATATCTCCAACACAAAAATTTTCAGATCAAATAAATATTGTTTCAACAAATGGAAAGCTTAGTGCCGCGTGGAATGTTTGACAGTTTAATATTTTCGTTATTTCATTTACATAGCTAAAACACTAGCAGCGTGTGAATATTTATGTATTTGAGCTTCACTGACTATGACATAACAGTGACCCTCAATTTTCAGCCAGTCATGTCCGTAACTTACCCTCAGTCAAGCTGCATTCATTCACTTTGCTGCATTTCTTTGACCTTTTTTTTGTAACGTGAGGGACAATCCTTCACAGATGTTATGCCGGACTCCTACCGACTAAAAATCTCACGTAACGCCCAACAGCCTACGGTTGGGAGCCCCGGGTACGCCCTCGGAAGGATGTCCCAGGACTCCCAACAGATCGTTTCTTTGACTTGCTATCACAAGATGATCCGATTGGTATAGATAAGACACAAATTTCTGCCATGAACCCCCTTTTGTAATGGCGTTACAATTCCATGCCAAAACCCACTCCATTTTGGCTAGTATCAATATTCTTGGTGTTGAGATAATCTACAAGGAAATATTCAAGCTCGAAAACTTATTACCGATCTTCAATACGACCTCACATCAGCTCAACCAGCTCAATTTATCTAATGAACACAACATAAAATAAAAATACACTCGAGAGCAATGAATCCGGGTCACTTAAAGAATGTTAAAAATCTCGGAAACTAAAAATGATAGGTTAATGCAATAAATTGTATTTAATAGACAATGTAATACTCCTTAAATGAAAGTAAAAAAAATATGAGTCACCATACATTTTATTAACACAAAATTACATAAAGAAAAAACTGCTGATCTCTCCTTAAAACAAAAATAGGAAACATGAAATTTTTGAAGTTTATTACGATTTTCTTGAATTTTAATACTTCGTATTGCCTCCTCGTGCTTCCATTACTGCGTTTACGCGGTTTGGCATGCTGTACACCAAGTTCCTTATACGATTTTGGGGAATATTCTCCCATTCCTATGTGAGAGCAATTTTGAGCTCACGAAGCGTTATTGGGGGAGGGTTTCGTTGTTTTACGCATCTGCCTAGCTCGTCCCAAGCATGCTCGATCGGGTTGATATCCGGGCTGCGCGCTGGCCACTCCATACGAGTAATGTTCATCTCTTGAAGGTAGTCATTCACAATCCTACCTGTATGAGGTCGGGCATTGTCATGCATAAATATAGCATCCTCACCTAAATTGACCATAAATGGACCAACGTGATCATTGAGGATTTCTTCCACATATCTTACGCTAGTTAAAGAGCCGTTTTCTATGATCACCAGCTCTGTGCGACTTTCAGAAGAAATTCCGGCCCACACAAGTACAGACCCACCACCGTAGGCTACTTTTTCTTCGATGCATGCTTGCTTGAATCTTTCCCCTGGTCTTCGATACACTCTGTGTCTTCCATCGTGCTTGTAGAGCATAAATTTTGATTCGTCGGAGAACATAACTTTTGACCAATCTTCAATACTCCAATTTACGTGGCTCTGAGCATACCTTAGTCTCGAAATACGATGCCCACGCTCCAGTTTAGGGCCGTTTGCAGGTCTAAGGGGTTTTAAGTTAGATTCAGCAAGCCGACGTCTTACTGTCCATGCACTTGGGTTACTTCCTCCGAGGCGTCGAAACTGATTGGTGAGTTCAGTTCCTGTGAGAAAGCGATTTCGAAGCATGGTGTTCACCAAGTATCGGTCTTCTCGTGCTGTGGTACACCTGGTTCTGCCCGTTCCTGGTCTGCGTAGGTTAGAACCAGTTTCTTCGTAACGTCGGAGAACTCTTTGTACTGTTGACAGCGACACACCGACAGTCCTGGCTGTATCGCGCTGACTCCGGCCGGTTTCCAGCATTGTAAGTATTCTGGTGCATTCTTCAGGCGTAAGCGACATAATTTCAGCTTGATTAATGAATATAGAGCACTATCAACATGGTTTATGTACCCACATAAATGACAGATTACAAACAAAAGCAACACCAAATGCTGTAATTTCGTAGTTCCATCTTCGAAAGTGGCCCTTTTTCAAATTTGATTTTTTTATGATATAACTTTACAATAACTAAGAAGTTTTAATACCTTCATTTAAGGAGTATTACATTGTCTATTAAATACAATTTATTGCATTAACCTAGCATTTTTAGTTTCCGAGATTTTTAGGATTCTTTAAGTGACCCGGATTCATTGCTCTCGAGTGTATATCTTATTGTGACACTTAACAAATCAAGATACTGGTCGTAAAACAAACAAGTAAGCAAACGAAAGTGGGAATAATAAAACAAAATGGGAAGAAAAGGTCGTTTTACGAACCAACAGATATCACATCAGTTGGGAATTTGTCCCAGAGGAAATGAAATATTAGGAAAAAACCACAATATGCCCGAGACCCTTATTTGTCCAATCTGTTTGATAGATCAACCTCGGTAATCTTATTGTTTGGATAAAGTTTGAGCCTTTTTCATCCTTTATAGTTATAGGGTTGGATTGGACGCAGAGGGTAAAAACGGTATAACTTATTACTGAGAAGCGCTCGTGGCCCCGCCGACTCAGTGTTCTGTAAACGATCACTGTAGTAAGCAACTTTCATTATGGCCAGTCCTTGAATGGGTGACCATCCATTTGACCACTTTGTGACATTTATTTGAGCGTTACCGTGTTTCGAAAGCCACGTTAAGCCGCTGGTCCCGGTTGCCAGTAAAATGGCAGTCGTTAAGCCAAGTTGAAGACCATTTTAGGCGGCTTGAAAATTTTCAACAGCCTGCGCCTGTCCATTTCAACACGGCAATACGGCTCACCACCTATTACGTGGGACAAATTCTAAAAGATGAAATGCGGGCATATAATAATATGCCTCTGCATATCAATAGGTACTTAGGTACTATTATTATAAAGAAGTAAAGTTTGTGTGTTTGTTAAATTGTAAAGAGTAATCCGATTTTAAAAATTCTTTCACCAATAGAAAGCTACGTTATTGTGGAGTGTCATAGGCTATATAGCATCACGCTACAGCTAATAGGAGCGGAGCAGTAATATTAAATGTTTCAAAAACGGGGGACGACGGAAACAGGTAATACTCTCTCTCTCACAAAACGAAGTTGCGCGGGTCAGCTAGTAATTATATGTAACGGGTGTTTTTTTTAGAGGTATAGAACTTTAAGTTGGCCTAGCTGTTTTAACCGGCGGTATTTTTGTCAGCTGTAAAGTGATTTATGTTTAGTATGGTTTGGCATTTTAACATAAATAGACTGAAGCCTGAACAATGCTTCCAAATTGTGCAAATTTATTTTGAAAATCATGGTTCTTTCCGAAATGCGTATCGTGATTTTCATAAGCGAATTTTCTTTAGCGGTGCAGCTCACTTTTGGTTGAATGGATACATCAATAAACAAAACTGCCATATTTGGGGTGATGATGATCCTCAAGTGTATGTTGAGACACCGTTACATCCAGTAAAACTGACTGTGTGGTGTGCTTTATAGGCTGGTGGAATAATTGGTCCGTACTTCTTTAGAAACGATGCTGACCAGAATGTTACAGTCAATCGTGACTGCTATAGAGCGAAGATTACTGACTTTTTCGTTCATCAATTGAACAACCATGTTGTGCAGGAGTAGTGGTTTCAACAAGACGGCGCAACATGTCACATTGCTCGTGCCACAATTGATTTATTGAAGGAAACGTTTGGTAACCGCATAGTTTCACGTTTTGGACACGTGGATTGGCCTCCAGAGTCGTGCGATTTTACGCCACTTGACTATTTTCTGTGGAGATATGTGAAGTCGCTCGTCTACGCCGATAAGCCCGAAACGATTGACCACTTGGAGGATAACATTCGGAGCGATATTGTCGCTATACGGCCACAAATGTTGGGAAAGTCATCGAAAATTGGACCTCTAGATTAGACTACGTCCGAGCCAGCCCTGGCGGTTATATGCCAGAAATCATATTTAAATTCTAATGCCAGAAGATTTCCTTTCGAATAAAGTCATTTCCATATCAATAAAAACAATCACCTTTGTTTTATTCCATTTCAAAGTTCTATACCTCGAAAAAAAACACCCTTTATAAAGCGTGACCATATGTATATGTAGAGATTTCGCTGTCCGTCTGCCTGGCACTCATGAACCGAGGGGCAAGTGCGAGTTTTTGCGTGAGCTTGTCGACATTCACGGCTCACCAATTCGTTTGGAATCGAGACCCCGCCACCTAGCTGTAAACGCGGGAACTTGTCTCGATCCCATACAAATCGGTGATAACGCGCTCGTTCGTGAATGTCGACAGGCGCTCACCGAAACTCGCACTTGCCCCTCCGTTATAGCAACATAGTTGGATTATGTCGGATGTCACGTTAAAAAAATAGCGGCAATAATAACATACAGAAAAAAAAATTAATATAGCTTCCATACCACAGACGTTCCTGGGGTATCCTTCTGAGGGCTTACCCGGGGCTCACGACCGTAGGCTGTTAGATAGGATACGTGTGGTTTTTAGTCGCTAGGAGTCCGGTATAGCATCCCTGTAGGACTTTCCTCACGTTAAAAAAAATGCCACAGACGTGATTTTGTTTTCGTTTTTAGTACGGAACCCTCTATGCGCGAATACTACTTACATTTGACCGTGTTTTTATTACGCAATGTCAAGAGGGGTTTGCTGAGTCGGCAGCGACTTATTAAACGATTGCATGCAACTCTTGTGTAAATAAATAGGCTTGGCCTGTAGCATACGAACCTCGCAGCACAAATTGAACACACACATGTCCCAGATTTGTTGACATTTTATTACTACTGCTTCGAGAATGAAACTGAAAAATATATTTTTAACTAGATACTTATTAAAAATCCAATCCATCCCCTGTAATTACACTAACTACAAATAATTTGACGAAAGAAAAATGCACAAATGGTATTCATTATAATAAACGCAAGGCTTTTCACAAAATTGCTCGAATTTCCTATTGTGCCGATCAATCTTACGATCATTCACCCACCACCAATTAGTGCCACGCTAACCGTAGTAAAAAGAGAAGCGCTAACTGAGAGACAGCGTGACTATTTGGCGGTTTGTGATAAAGATAGGTATTATAATCCTAGGAAACTACAATGTGATATCTATAGTGAATTTAATTCTACTTTATTTATTGCATTTTTGCGAATACCTACTAAACATTTTTATGTGGTGTAACTTCCTAAGCTAAACGGCTTGGAGGATCATTGTTATGAAGATATAATATATTAATATTAGGATATATCTAAGGAAGGTTCTTGGCCACTTCTTGTTAGTAGGTGTAAATTGCTAAACATCCGCTAATGGCGGAAATGCAAGAATGTGAACGATTTCATGCCGTTCTGCTAACTGAGCTTCTAAATTTTTAAATGATTGAATTATTAATACTCGTAGATTGTATTTGTGGAGCTGTAACAGTTCTCCTGACAGTTTGAATTTTGTTTTGTTGGATTTTATCGTATTTTTCTTCATAAAAAAGAAGAAAAATGCCAAGTAAACTACAATTCACAGCTAGAGCAACATGGATTGATCCTAAGATGAAGAATTAGACTTTTAGTACCGCAACGTAAAAACAGGTAAAGTTAATTTAATGATTTTTAGAATTTTTGTCTGTATGTCTGTATATCTGTTTGTCTGTACGTTTGTGCACGCTAATCTCAGTAACCGCTTAACCAATTGCAATGCGATTTTCTTTATTGTGTTGAGGTTTGCTCCACTTGGCATTTAGTGTTTATTTCATGTCAATCGGTTCATAAATAATAAAATTATATCATTTTAAAGAATCATACATAGACATATAAATCTAAAAATGGGTTTTAAGCTGGCGTGTTGGCTTAATCATAAAAGAGCTTAATGATTAAGGCTATTTTGAATTGTTTTAGAATAGACTTAAACTTTGAGCTCTTTTATGATTTTTTTAGACGCTGCTTGATAAGTCTGATGAAGAAATACCTCTCCGTTCATACACCATATGTGACGTAAACGAAGTTGCGGGATCAGCTAGTTATCAATATATCACTGATACAAAAATTTTTACATTCAGATTAATATTGTTTCAACAAATGGAAAGCGTGGAATGTTTGACAGTTTAATATTTTTGTTATTTCATTTACATACCTAGCTAAAATACTGGCAGCGTGTGAATATTTATGTATTTGAGCTTCACTGACTAAGACATGCAAGTTACCCTCAATTTCCAGCATGTCCATAACTTACCCTCAGTCAAGCTGCATTCATTCACTTTGTTGCATTTCAACGTGAGGAACAACCCTTCATGGGTGCTATGCCGGACTTCTACCGACTAAAAAATCTCACGTAACGCCCAACCGCCTACGGTTGGGAGCCCCGGATAAGCCCTCGGAAGGATGTTCCAGGACTCTCAACAGATCGTTTCTTTGACATGCTATCACAAGATGGTCCGATTGGTATAGATAAGACACAAATTTCTGCCATGAACCCCCTTTTGTAATGGCGTTACAATTCCATGCCAAAACCCACTCCATTTTGGCTAGTATTGACATCCCTGGTGTTTATCTCATCTAGTGACATCCAGTACTAATCTGTACTAATCATCAAAAAAACCTCAAAGTACTCATAGAGCTCGATTTTGTGTAGATAGGGGGAGTATTTTATTCAGCTAATGTTATAGACAGGCGTCTATAACCTCGGTTCCCAAAGTGGGTTCCGTGGACCAGTCATCAGGGTTCCGCCAAAACGACGACCCACTGCTGTTGGAATAATGCCTTTAAGTAATAATTTTTGTCAACAGTTGTTCACGACTTTCTTCCACTACGCACCGAGGGATATTGTGTCGGCATGCGAAATAGTGTCGCCCGTACTATCGTCCGCATAGCAATGAATGCCGTCAATAGACAGCTTATCATTGATACGCAGCATAAATAGAGTGGGCGATAACACCAAACCTCGTGGGACTCCAGCACTTGTGGCCATGTCAGAACAGCTACCGTTGACGACGGCCCTGATGCTTCTACCGGCCGGAAAGCTGGACACCCATCTATAAAACCCCTCGGGCAGTCCATAGGACAATCAATCAATTTCATAAGAAGACCACGGTGACAGATCCGATCAAAGGCCTTAAAGATATCGGGGCTCACTGCTAGAGCCTCGCCTTTACTTTCAATAGCAGTCGCCTAGCGGTATATGATATGAGTCACACAAGAAGACCGCCAGTCGAGCGACCGTGACGGAAACAGTATTGCCGGTCACTGAGCAGGTCGTGTTATTCAAGGTACCTCAGGAGCTGTGTATTAATAACGGACTCCATCACCATTCTTGGGTACAGGATGCATGTGCGCGGTCTTCCACGAAACCGGGACTTGTTTCATGGAATATGAAAGCGTGAAAAGACGAGTAAGTACCTGACACAACTAAGGCCAAACTGCTTTAGTACCACCGCAGGTATGCCGTCAGGCCCACTCGACTTATGAGCGGGATCACGGACTGAAGCTCCCGCCTAACATCCCGCTGCCTGAATTTAATTTCTGGTATGGAAGTGCCACACCAGTGTATGCCAGGCGGCGAAGAACCCGCGTCGTTCATAGTCGAGTTGGAGGCAAAGAGAGAACCAAAAAGGTCGGCTTTCTCCTTACTCTGAGCCAGGCGGTTTAAGTAGGGGTGGCAAATCCGACCGACAATAGCTTCCCTCGGCAGCCTTGGCGAGCGACCACAATTCACGACTCCCACAAGGGTAGCCCGACAGTCCGTATCATCGCTGTGATACCTGTACAAACATGCGTAGATCCGATCCGATCCCTGTTTTCAAGGGTCCTGAGACGGCGACAACAGACATCATCCTGGACGTACATAATATATACATACACACCCCGGTTTTTCACCAAAAGTGTGCTCCAGCTTGTAGGCAAGGAACATGTATCATCCGGGAAAGAGATTTGCGTCTCCATCAAGAAAATAGGGTCGACTGCGCAGTTTCCAGGTGCTGATGGACTGCGCTGATGTTCTTGTGTATGCCTCTGATGTGACAAGCGGCATCGTCGTCTATTGTGGACGACGATGCCGCTGTGATGTGTTCCTTATTTTTCTTTTTCCTTGCCAAGGTGTTTAAAAAAGGGGAATTTATGAAGGTTAAGCGCCGATACCTGTGTACCGGTGGCGCAAGAGACAAAGCAAGGCTACTGCACTTCGAAAGCCGGCACGTGTGATGCGGTAAAATAACACGGCGGGCGTACGGGAGGGCCTCCGTTCCCCTATAATTCAGTGGCCGCGTCCACTCCGGTATCCTCCTCCGGCACGACCACAGCATCAGGAACTTTACATAGGCTGCTGGTTCAGCCTCCTGGGGCGGAGATTAATTAATTCTCAGATTTGGGTCCCGTACAGCCTGCGGGGGCCCTGTGGTCAACCGTTTCACCGCTTCTTCCTGACCACCGCGCCGTACCAATGTTCCGCGCCCATACCAGCTGGACTAGCCTCTGATCTGACCGTCACCGCCACATAACCACCCCAGTGAGTTCTGGAACCTTGCTAACTGACGGAGAACATAACCCAACACGAAGCCAGGTTACTATTGCCGCTGTCTTCTACAGCGCGGAGGTACTGCGCCAGGCGGACTGCTCATCAAACGGACTACCGTTATGCCCTCCCTTCTAATGTGCACTTTTAGTTAAGTCCAAAGATATTTGATCTTAGGGCGCTAATTGAAAAAGCCAAAATTTCTGTGCCCAAAGGATGTTGCGTTAGCTCCATGAAGAAGTAACGCTTATCCCCAGATCCTCGAGGGGTTCTAGTCAGGCAATTGATTTGCTTAGCCTAGCTCTTAATAGAGCTCTTCATACTAATCCTACCCTCCCGTTTTCGATCCTAAATTACACATGCCGGCCAAATGTACCGCTCCTACAGAGGAGAGTAATTCGCCAGAACTAAGTGATTCAAAAGATCGTTCGTCTGTCGATCTAGAAAAGTTTGAAAACGACCTGCTCGCGCACGTATTTCTCTCTTCTTACAGTCCCGGGTTCTTCCAGCAAATCGTGAAGCGGCACATCACAGGTTCGCCATCTTGAGGACCACTTTCAGAAGTCTGACGGACTGTGATAGTGGCCCGCAATCGCTAAATGCCGCTATGACGTTCCATCAGGCGAACGACGTTAATTTAGCGAGCTTAATAAAAAAGCTTTTTTATCCCAGGAAAACGTTCCCAGGGGAAGCGCGAGCCGTAACAGGATTTCAAGCAGGCGGAACCGCGGGCATTGTCTATAGTTTACTATAACCTTTTATAGGGTTCCGTAGAATGAAACATATTTGTTTGGTGTTCCGTAACCTTGAAAGTTTAGGAAGCCCTGGTCTATAACATTAGCTGAATAAAATACCACCAAAAATAAAAGCGAGATTCTTTATGATTTTATTTAAATAAAAAACTTGCGAAATCCCAAATAGGTATTCCGATCACGTAAACTTGATTTCCTTCTCGCTCCTCAGAATAACTTGAACTTGGAATTGTTTTGGAAATGAAAAAGCAAATATACGCCCCGTACTCTACCAACAGAAAATAAAGTCTGAATTTCAGCCATGAAGCGTGTGAAAGAGATTAATGTATCCAAATTATTCATAGCGTCAAAGACGCCTTGTCTCAGTGACTTAATTGGTAAGGCATCTGTCTCGTCTAGACAGAAGTTCGCTTTTCGTTCGGGGGTTCGAGTCCTGCTCGAGATTGCTGTCTTTTCCACATTAAATGTATAATGCAAGTCAGCAAACTAATTGCATTTGAAAAATTATTTCTAGTGTCAAAGATTACATATTTATATTGAACTCGACTTTTGGGTGAGCTTTTATCGATTTGTATTGATCCATTGACTGACAGACCGGACTTAGATGCCAGTAAATCGGTTTTGAGGTCAGTCTATTCCAAGAAGAACAAATCCACCCAAAGCATATCTCGCCTTTAAAGTGGCAACGGAGACTCTATGTTTGGATGAAAAACAATCTAATCAGCCTATAGCAGTCTATTAGTGGACGTAGATCCCTCTCAATTTAGGCCACAATGAACGTACTGTGCCTTCCACATAAAGTCCTTCCCTGCTACCTTTTCTTGGTCTTCAGTCCATCCGGCGAGGAGTCGTCCTATCTCTCGCTTTCCAAGGGGCGGGCTACGCTTCAGACCTCGGTTGCTCCATCGGCTTCTTCGGCATCATCTGCAGATATAGCCATCCCTTTACGACTGCTTATTATTGTGCTTAGTCTGCTAGAGATAGATAAAAAAACATAGCAATAACTAGTTATATTATATTAACAGCATTGTATGGTTTCATATCAATAAACTAGGTAAATACAGTCAGATTAAATTTAATTGTGGAGAAGGATTTAAATGAGCGTGGCGGTGGAAACATTTCCCAATTAACACAGCGAATAATATTATCGCCATAATTACTATCAGCTTTAATAAATTTTGTGCGAATTCCGCACTAGTACCTCTATCTATCGCTTCATCATACCTGTCGCATACGAGTATTTTGACACTGCAAAACACTCAAAAAGAGCTGTATTATTGACTTTTATATTATTTTCTGAATTATATTGCAGTAAACGGCTCTCCAAATCGAAACATACATGAAAAATTACAACAGCACGTAGGTAGTCACGTCACAACACAACTTTCTTTGTTGGTTTTAACACGGCATTAAGTTGGTTCATCACCGGTAGGCATTTAATATACCTCAGCATACCCTTTTGAGGTAGGACTTGACTCTAGATATCATGTAAGAATGCAACTTTATTTTACATTATCATATGTGTTAGAATTTGTATAACAGCCTGAGAATCTACGTTAAAAAAAAGATAGCGATAACAGTCACACGTTTTATCAACCAAGCTACGAGTATATTGACCTAGTTTTATTTAACTGAATCCTGACAAACGGTAGTAAAAGTACACTTCAGCTTTCAGATTAAAAGCTCCTAGTTTCCCAATTGCAATATTCAGTATTCAGTAGCACTGGTACCTCCGTAGCGAGAGGACGTGTCCATTCATCTCGGTTCTAATTGCCGCGTACGTTGAAGTTTGTTCATAGTAAAATGTGACGTAGATATTATTTGAATAGTACTGTTGAATAAGTGTTTCTGTGATGTGATTTGCTTTAGGATATTACTTAGATGCCGGGTGAGTTATATTATATTATGCTGTCTTTAGCCATGGAAATGCGGCTTGCATTCACTTGAAATTAATTCGAAATACATATTTATGCGGGATTGTGTCAAGGATTATGTTCTGATGCAAGGGATTAAATTAGCACACTGTGCATGTGCATACGGTGGCATGCATCTAGATTTTATTAAACAATGTGTGCACAGATGACATTATTGGTGCTATTTGAGCTGAACCTTGGTTTACCTACTAATATTATACATGAGAAAGTTTGTGAAGATATTTGGATGTTTGATACTCAATCACTTTCTAACGGCTGAATAGATCGGGCTGAAATTTGGTACAGAGATAAATTGTAGTCAGAAATAACACAGGTTTTTATACATTATCCATGGATACAAGCTCTCCGGGATGTGGAATTCAGTGATTAATAAACTTGAACGTAAAACTGTGCCAATTAAAACTGACGTAGTGAGTGTAGTGTGTCGCCGGCCTTATCCTTCGTTGTAATAACAACGCGCAGCGGAGGGTAGTTCGACAAGAAATAACTTCGTGGTTTTTGTCGATCCTCGCCTCAGTCCAACCGCGACCACGGGCGCTGCAACGTGCTCGAAACGTCGGTAGAATGTAAGTAAATAGTATTTCGCGTGAAGTCCCGAATTCTATAAGTATGAGTGAAAAAAAATGTTTGTTGTAAAAGTCCAAATTTTATTTTATCTTGCGGATTTTTTATAATTTTGGTCCGGAACCCAATAAATCGGATACTGTTGCGCTACACCAACCGTGCGTCAACTGGGATTAGCGCTTGGATGATCATGCTAGATTTCACAATTCCTATTACTGGTAGAAGTAGAATCGTACCATATCTAATATTGTCATCGTTTGCAATGCTATTATTCTGTTTTCAGACCGGCTCTGAAATCAGAACATTTACATTTAAGTACCAAAGACAATATAAATAGTAAGTGTACTACCTATATTTTAGAAGGTTAGTAGTTTCTTGGCTCAAATTGGTATGACCTCCTGCTAGGCATACTGTGTGTTTATCTCTTTAGTGCTGGTGCTAGGAAATAACTGGACAATATTGTCTACTGAATATATTGTTAGTGGGTATTTATCTCCGTGTAGTCACAGATTAATAAATATTAATAAATAGAACAGTTACTAGTGTAGTTCTATTCAGTAAGATAGCAATAATGCTGCACTAATTTGAGATAACCATCATTTATTTGCATTTATTTATGCATACTCACATTTCACCTTGTTTTGTGGTGAGTTTATTACAGTGCTGAGAATTCTTCTAGACATTTTGAGTTCAAAAATGTTTGTCCAATCTGTAAAAGGAAAATTTAAAATTCTACGGATTTTCTCATCATGGTATATGATTCCTACACAAAGGGCACATTATAAACAATCCCATAAAAAATTTCCACTTTTTGAAAACGTAATAATCTATTCTAATAATAGTCCAGTAAAATTGCTATTCTACAAATTGCACATAAAAATTATATGCTATTCGATGTAGATTTTACTCTAGAATTTTGTTAAATTACTTCTATTACCTCCTTCAAAATTATCCCCACATTATACGAAAGCGAAATCGTAGCAATCTGACGTGAGAGGTAGATGTTTGATCTGAAAGTAATTCCCGATAACTGTAAGAAAGTTATAGTCAAGGATCCGGGTGATCTCAATTTTTGCACATTGTGTTTATTGTATTAACACAGGAGTAAACTTAAGAAATATACATATATGATTTCCTTATCTATAATAATAAAAATAAATTCATCCATCATACTAAAATTAACTTTTTATCATATGAATAAAAGTACGTCACGAACATCACGTAAATAAAAGTCACTTTTGATCATTACAATTTACGTTCATAAACTGGCTAATACGTAAAACAATAACGAAAGCTACAAGGAAATAGTCAGGCTCGAAAACTTATTACCGATCTTCAATACGCCCTCGTATCAGCTCAACCGGCTCAATTTATCTAATGAACACAACATAAAATAATAATATATCTTATCGTGACACATAACAAATCAAGATACTAGTCGTAAAACAAACAAGTAAGCAAACGAAAGTGGGAATAATAAAACAAAATGGGAAGAAAAGGTCGTTTTACGAACCAACAGATATCACATCAGTTAGGAATTTGTCCTAGAGGAAATGAAACATTAGGAAAAAACCACAATATGCCCGAGACCCTTATTTGTTCAATCTGTTTGATAGATCAACCTCGGTAATCTTATTGGTTGGATAAAGTTTTAGCCTTTTTCATCCTTTTTAGGGTTCTGTACATAGAGGGTAAAAACGGTAAAACTTATTAAAGAGAAGCGCTCGTGGTCCCGCGGACTCAGTGTACTGTAAACGATCACTGTAGTAAGCAACTTTCTTTAATAGCCCGTCATTGGATGGGTGACCATCCATGTGATCACTTTATGACATTTATTTGAGTGTTTCCGTGCTTCGGAAGGCACGTAAAGCCGTTGGTCCCGGTTGCCAGTGAAATGGCAGTCGTTAAGCCAAGTTGAAGACCTTTTTAGGCGGCTTGAAAATTTTCTGCGCCTGTCCATCTCAACACGGCAATACGGCTCACCACCTATTACGTGGGAAAAACTCTAAAAAGGTGAAATGTGGGTATATAATAATATGCCGCTGCATATAAAAAGGCGTGACCATATGTATGGAGATTTCGCTGTCCGTCTGTCTGGCACTCATAAACCGTTATAGCCACATAGTTGGATTATGGTGGATGATGTATTTCTGGTGCCGCAATAATAACATACAGAAAAAGTTCAGCGTTGCTTCCGAGGGCTTACCCGGGGCTCCCAACCGTAGCCTGTTAGGTAGGATACGTGTGGTTTTTAGTCGGTAGGAGTCCGGTATAGCATCCCTGTACCTCACGTTACGACTTTCCTCACGTTAAAAAAAATGCCACAGATGTGATTTTGTTTTCGTTTTTAGTACGGAACCCTCTATGCGCGAATACGACTTACATTTGACCGGGTTTTTATTACTCTTTCCGCAATGTCAAGAGTGGTTTGCTGAGTCGGCAGTGACTTATTAAACGATTGCATGCAACTCTTCTGTAAATATAGGCTTGGTCTGTGACATACTACGAAACTCTGAAGCACCATGGAAAACATACAAATGCCCGTGTTTATTAGGCACTATTAATGGAAATCTGTCAGATTTGTTGACTGACATTTAATAATACTCCTCCAACAAGAACATAAAAATTTATTTTAAAATTTTCAAAATTCAAACATTCCCTGTAATGACACTAGCTACCTTCACATAATTTGACGAAAGAATGCACACAATCCCTTTTAAATTACTACAGCTATTCACATAATATGTACAATTATAGAATACGTATGTAAGGCTTTGTACAGAAGTGGAAGAATTTTCCCTCGTGGTAATCAATCTTACGTACTCTCACCTACCTCCGATCAGTGTCACGCCATACCATAGTAAAAAGAGAAGCGCTAACTTTGAGACAGCGTGACTCTGCGTGACTAATTGGCTTAGACCATATAACACGGGACTAGCCTTTGCGAACCACCGCATACAAAAATATTCTGCCAGTTTTCATACAAGTGAAGGGGGAAACACAAAGACATATAAAATTTCATTGCATTTAAAAATGTATTAATCGACAAACGCGTAATGGCTGTTGTGTGTTAATTGTTATTGTACAGTCAACTACAATGTAATGCACTAGTTTAATCATATAAAATGATGTACTGATGTACAGGCTTTTTATAAAGCCAAAAGACCAAATGGTCATGTGCAATGGCAGAAAACAATGCTTAAGTAAGGCGCATCCTGTGGTTAGATGATCTAAGCTAATTGGTGGTTAGTGATACCTATAGATACAGAATCATGAGGAAACTAAGCTATAGGTAGTATATGTTATTTATTTTTGCTCTTTTTATTTGCTCCTTATATGGAATGCTATGAATTTGTGTGTGCGTTCGGGCGTCCGCACAATTTAGTAGCGATACTGTAATTCCCAAAACACTATCAAGAATCCTTTCAGTATTTTTGTAAACTGCTATATATTCGCTAATGACATAAATGTAGAAGTGGTTTCATGCAATATTCCGACCCGAGCTTACCATTTTAAATTCGTTAATTTTATTTGCGAATGACTGTGTAATACTCTTGAACGTTTGAATTTTGTTTGGTTAGATTTTCTCCTGTATCCCTACTAATATTATAAATGCGAAAGAAACTCTGTCTGTCTGTATGTCTGTCTGTCTGTTAGATACGCTTTAACGCCTAAACGGCTGAAGAATTAATTGAGATGAAATTTGGTATAGGGATAGTTCGAGGCCCTGGGAAGGACATAGGCTACTTTTTAACCGACTGCGCAAAAGGGTGGTTGTGATTTTACGCGATAACGACTTCTACGCGGTCGAAGCTGCGGGGCACAGCTAGTAAGTACCTAAATAATACCTTACCTATAAAGATATTTCTCTGCAACAAAAATAGGTACAGTTAGGAAACTTAATTTATCACAGCCGTTGAGATTTCCAGACGAGAACATTGATTTATTTATTTTTCTCCTAAATGAAGAAAATTTAATTTCACAGCTAAAGCAACAGGGATTGATCCTAAGATGAAGAATTTGACTTTTAGTACCGCAACGTAAAAACAGGTAAAGTTAAAAGGGAAGCGGTGTTGTGACAAAAATTTTACGTTTTGTAATGAAATATCATTCAGAGAGTTTTCACGATTCAAATGAAACTCGCTGAAAATGTTTTATGTGTGTTTTTGGCACGATTTTAGCGTAAATATTTATGATTTATGACTATTACGGTGTCACGATCCCTGAAAAACACATTATTTAGGTAAATTACTTTTGTTATTTTTTGAATTTGATTATTTTTTTGATACTAAGATTCAAGGTAAGCTTACCGGTTAGTTTACCTGATCAAAAGTGATCATCGCAGTCTATGAAAGCTTACAAGATCAGAGCGCAACACTCGCGAAGCTTGAATTAGGATAGGATTCGGATGCTAAATTTGATCAACACTATTGAACGGGATCAACACTAACATGAACGTAACACTAACGTGATCAACACTGACACTAACGTGATCAACAAGACTAGATAGACCGGTAGAGGAGTGAAAAGCCATAATCTCTGCCTATCCCGATAGAAGACAGGCGCTGAAATGTATGTATGCAACACTGTTGAGTGTGATGAAAACCAACTACAAGTTTAGTGTCAAATATTTTGTAGGGCAGTAGCTGAACTTTCATGCACATAACTAAAACTGTTCAAAATTCGGTTAGTTTGTGCTGCAAAACCTAGTGACATCAATAAAATTATAGATAGAATATATATCTCTGATACAAAAATTTCAAATCAAATAAATATTGTTTCAACAAACGGAAAGCTTAGTGCCGCGTGGAATGTTTGACAGTTTAATATTTTCGTTATTTCATTTACGTAGCTAAAACACTAGCAGCGTGTGAATATTTATGTATTTGAGCTTCACTGACTATGACATGCAAGTGCCCCTTAGTTTTCAGCTATGTCCATGTCCATATCGTACCCTCAGTCAAGCTACATTTATATATTTATATTTATACTATTTGTGGACACACACATAACGTCATCTAGCCCAAATTAAGCT
This sequence comes from Miltochrista miniata, assembly GCA_933228765.1. Classification (NCBI taxonomy): domain Eukaryota; kingdom Metazoa; phylum Arthropoda; class Insecta; order Lepidoptera; family Erebidae; genus Miltochrista; species Miltochrista miniata. The sequence continues at coordinate 31,127,661 of OW121756.1, forward strand.
AATATAAGCTTGTGTTATGAAATCTAGACGACTGATATAGATACTTATATTTCTAAATACATACATATTATACATAAATAAACCGGCCAAGTGCGAGTTGGACTCGCCCATGAAGGGTTTCGTAGCAGCAAGTAACATAACATAAAAGTTCTTATAGTTCGTTGTAACTTTGACTGATGTTGTGATTTCACTAACCGGAAATTGCGGTTTATGACGTATTAAAAAAAAACTACCAGCTCTATCTCGTTCAAACAAATTTTCGTTGGTAGTTTTTATGGCAATGTACATCATATATTTTTTTTAGACTTATCATTTTCTTAGTTTAGAAGTTAGAGGGGGGGGACACACATTTTTCCACTTTGGAAGTGTCTCTTGCGCAAACTATTCACTTTAGAAAAAAATTATGTTAGCAACCTCCATAGCATTTTTGAAGACCTATCTATAGATACAACACACGTATGGGTTTGATGAAAAAAAAATTTAGAGTTTCAGTTCTGAGTATGGGGACCCCCAAAATTTACTGCTTTTTTCTAGTTTTATATTAGAATATTAATGCGGTTAACAGAATACATCTAGCTACCAAGTTTCAATAGCATAGACCTTATAGTTTCGGAGAAAAGTGGCTGTGACACACGGACGGACAGACAGACGGACAGACAGACAGACATGACGAATCTATAAGGGTTCCGTTTTTGCCATTTGGCTACGAAACCCTAAAAAACACCCATACTCCGAAACAAACATTTGTGGATCGGATCACACAAATATTTGGACCGAACCAGGAATCGAACCCAGGGCCTCCAGCGCCGCAGGCGGTGTCACTACCGACTACGCCACAGAGGCAGTCAAAAAGTGATTCACTTTCCTGCATTTCTTTGACATTTTTATTTGTAACGTGAGGGACAATCCTTTATCGATGCTATGCCGGACTCCTACCGACTAAAAAATCTCATGTAACGCCCAACAGCCTACGGTTGGGAGCCCCGGGTAAGTCCTCGGAAGGATGTCCCAGGACTCCCAACAGATTGTTTCTTGGACATGCTATCACAAGATGATCCGATTGGTATAGATAAGACACAAATTTCTGCTATGAAACCCCTTTTATAATGGTGTTACAATTTTGTGCCAAAACCTACTCCATATTGGCTAGTATCGACATCCTTGGTGTTGAGATAAACTAGTGACTAGGCTTGGGCATAATCGTTCACTTCGTGGAACTCGTTCCTCAACTCTCGTTCCGGAGTTGGAACGAGTTCCTCTAAATCGTTCCGACTCCCAGTTCCTTTAGCTCCGCGAACTAGAGGAACGGTCTGTTATAACTCCGGCTCCACAGTTCCTTTAGCTCCATGGATTTGTGAACGATGTGTCTATCGTTCCAGCTCCACAGTTCCTTTGCTTTGTTTGTTGTGGATAGTGGAATGGAGTGTTTGTCGAACTTGTAGTAGGTATTATTGTAGTAGATATTATTATCTTCGGTTAATTATTAATAATAGTTTCTTACTTATTAAAATAAAGTTTTTAAACGTTCTTACCTATTTAATATTAAAAACATTTTACGCTTTTATGCACCTACGAGTTATATTTATTTAAACTTAAATCACACTCGCGCACAGGGTTCCGTAGGCATCCGGTTCATGAGATGCAGGCTGGTGCCAGACGGACAGACAGACAGCGTAGTCTCTGTAATTCGATCCTGTTTTTACTCTTTGGGTACGCCTTACGGAACCCTAAAAACAATACTCTTGTTTGAAAACAAACAACTTAGGTAAACAAATAGCACACTGAAATAAACTTCATCCCATGCATTTTAAGTCGAAAGTATTATAGCATGTAATGCCTACTAACATAGAGTTATATATATTATCATTAGAGAGGCAAGCACGAACATCGCGTCTCGACAAAAGCACGGCTACCTATGAGCTGAGAAGACGCAACTATGAAACTTTTTAAGCAGTGATGGTAAATATATATCTGTCTCATTCACACGCGTACGGTGAACACCGCCGCCGCTGCGATTAGACAAAGACAAAAACATAAACATGACGAACGTGGGCCAGTGTTGACTACTGTATGAAATTTTTACCCACGATGATTATAGAATTACTAAACAAATTTAAAATTATTATGTACCTATTTCATTTATTATTTTATTTCGGTTGAAACCGAAACTCACGTGTTCATATTTAAAAAAAACAGCCAAGTGCGAGTCGAATACACAGAGGGTCCCCATACAAAAACAGCAATTTACGTTTGTTGTGTGGGGTCTTTTTCGGATTTTAGTAGGTATTTTTTGTTATGGCGGCAGAAACATACATCACCTGTGAAAAAAATTGCTCTATCTACCACGGTTCCTGCGATACAGCCTCGTGACTAACAGACAGACGGACGGCAAAGCCTCATGTCTCGTTCATAGAGTCTTGCGTTTACCCCTCCGTGCGCGAATCCGACTCACACCTGACCGGTTTTGTTTGCAATATGTGCAGCAAGTTTCACCAAGTGCCATTAATCAACGGTAGATATAAATCTTCTCAGGTGTCCATTTTAGAAATTTCTCTACCTTAAGATGGGTTTCTCTCTTTTACGTTTGAAGTTACGCATGGATGCTATTGCGAACGCCTACTGACTAAAACCACACTGCGCCCTGCTACTGCCTATGAAGGGTGTCCCGGCTGGCATTTATTTGAGCGTATCCGACGTTTCCGTGCTTCGGAAGGCACTTTAAGCTGTTGGTCCCGGTTGCCAGTAAGATGGCAGTCGTTAAGCCAAGTTGAAGGACTTGACCAAGGTTAAAAAATTCAACAGCAGGCTGTCACAACCTGTGCCTGTCCATCTCAATACGGCAGTGGCAGTACGTCTCACCACATAAATGACGTGGGTTATATTCTTATAAAAAAGGTGAATTTTGGGCATATAATATGCCTCTGCCTACCTCTTCGGGGATAAAGGCGTAACCATATCGCATCGCATCCCGATAGACCTTGGCTAACACTGCCGTCTCGCATAGGGGTCCTATCCCGCTTCTTTAGGGTTGGTTCCCGGTGTACTAAACAAACTCTCTCCGAAACTACTGGACCGATTTAAAAAAATATTTCACTGTTGGGAAGCTACACTCTTCCGGGTGAACATAGGCTATATTTTATTCCCGTATTCGCACGGGAACGGGAACTACGAGGCTGAAACCGCGTGACGTCCGCTAGTATTCTATATAGACCATTAAAAAGGCACTTCTTACAAAACTTCTGACCCTTTCATTTAATACCAAAAAGGATATTTTTTTCTTAAATTAATTTTAACACAGTACTTTATGGCCGCTAGAGGGCGCACCATTAAATTCAGTGACACGATATAAAACTCCAGTCCAGTCCAGTCCAGTTAAAAAAACCAGTCTAACGTCAAGGCGCTTCTAACAATATCTCATTAGTCCAGTTCTAATAAGTACCTAGTTGAGGAGCTCTGAGGGAATACATGAACATACAGACATACGTATATAGCCTGTCAAAATCATAACCCTGCCTTAGTCGGGTAATATTATTAATGTATCTTACATAGGTAATTAATTACTAATTCTCCCACTGTTGTGGGTAAACCAAACCGATATTTTAGTGGTAACACTGAATGGCAATCACAAATTTTATTTTCAAAATTCGATTATAGCGGTATTTACGCTGATATCAATGCGTAAATAGTATAATTACGTGCAAAATGTAATTCTACATGACTAATTGTGTTTTTATGTTTTAGAATTGCAATCTTTTACTGTGTATTTGCCCATTTTGTCGCCCGGTTCAATTTGTACGTACGATTGGCGTAACGGCGTCAGACTGAACTGACGTTTGGCTCACCTAAGCCTGTGGGCTTACGTTAGGTAGGCTTGATGTTGGCGCGTTCGTTAGTCATCTAGTCTTATCTATATCAATGCCTACTAAAAACACCGCGACAGACGACAGTAACTGTGTAGTGTCTATCAACATAATGACCAATCGGACTTCAGCAAGGAATACACATAAACCGCTGTGATTCGCGTGCGTGGCACAGCCGGAGCGAACGGTGAGCGAATCGCAGGGCATGGCAGCACGGCTCCGGTAGGAACGATATGAATCGGAACGAGCGTTCGGCGTAGCAACTCCGACTCTGAGTTGGAACGATGGAACGATTTAACTCCACAGAGTGGAACTCTTTCCTTTCGTTCTCTACATCGGAGCAGTTCCTCGGAACGACTCACTCCGGAGTTACACAAGTCTACTAGTGACATCCAGTATTAATCATTAAAGAACCTCAAAGTACTCATAGAGCTCGATTTTGTGTAGATAGGGAGTATTTTATTCAGGTAATGTTATAGACAGGCCTTTATAACATTAGCTCAATAAAATACCACCAAAACAAAAATAACACCGAGATTCTTTATGATTTTATTATATAAAAAACTAACGAAATCCCAAATAGGTATTCCGATCACGTAAACTTGATTTCCTTCTCGCTCCTCAGAATAACTTGAACTTGGAATTGTTTTGGAAATGAAAAAGCAAAAATACATGATGCGTACTCTACCAACCGAATATAAATAATACGTAATTTCAGCCATGAAGCGTGTGAAAGAGATTTCTAGTGTCAAGGATTACAAATATATTGAACTCGACTTTTGGGTCTGCTTTTATCGATTTGTATTAATCCATTGACTGACAGACCAGACTTAGATGCCTGTAAATCGGTTTTGAGGTCAGTCTATCCCAAAAATAGCAAATCCACCCAAAGCATACCTCGGCCTTTAAAGTGGCAACGGAGACTCTATGTTTGGATGAAGAACCATCTAATCAATTCAGGTCACAATGCACGTACTGCACCTTCCACATAAAGTCCTTCCCTGCGACCTTTTCTGGGTCTTCGGTCCATCTGGCGAGGAGTCGTCCTACCTCACGCTTACCAAGGGGCGGTCTCCACTTCAGATCTCGGTTGCTCAATCGGCTTCTTCGGCATCATCTGCAAATTTAGCCAGCCCATTACCACTGCTTATTATTATGCTTAGTCTGCTAGTGATAGATAAAAAACATAGCAATAATTAGGTATATTATATTCACAGCATTGTATGGTTTCATATCAATAAAGTAGGTAAATACAGTCAGATTAAATTTAATTGTGGAGAAGGATTTAAATAAAGTTAATTTAAATGAGCGTGACGGTGGAAACATTTCCCAATTAACACAGTGAATAATATTATCGATAAAATTATTAACAGCTTTAATAAATCTTGTGCGAATTCCGCATTAACGTGAAGTACCTACTATCGCTTCATCATAATATCTGTCGCATACGAGTATTTTGAATTATATTTGCTCCATGATTTCGACACCGCAAAATACTCAAAACGAGCTGTACTATTAATTTTTATATTCTGAATTTTCTTAATTATATTGCAGTAATCGGCCCTACAAATCGAAAAATGAAAAATTACAATAGTACGTAGGCACAACTTATATCTTTGTTGGTATTGACACGACAAGTTCATCATTTATACGTGGGCGTTTTTATATGCCTCAGCCTACCCCTTTGGGAAATAAGACTCAATGACGTATGTGTGTATGTGCGCAATTTTTAATATCCGATGCCAGCAATAATATATCAGCCTGAGCCATTGAATTATTGTATTAACTCAATGGCCTGAGCATCACCGATTAAAAAAAAAGATAGTGAAAACACTCACACGTTTTATCAACCAAGCCATATTGACCTAGTTTTATTTAACTGAATCCTGACAAACGGTAGTAAAAGTACACTTCAGCTTTCAGATTAAAAGCTCCTAGTTTCCCAGTTGCAATATTCTGTATACAGTAGCACTGGCACCTTCGTAGCGAGAGGACGTTTCCATTCATCTCGGTTCTAATTGCCGCGTACGATGAAGTTTGTTCATAGTAAAATGTGACGTAGATATTATTTGAATAGTACTGTTGAATAAGTGTTTCTGTGATGTGATTTGCTTTAGGATATTACTTAGATGCCGGGTGAGTTATATTAATTATGCTTGTCTTTAGCCATGGAAATGCAGCTTGCATTCACTTGGAACTAATTCGAAATACATATTTATGCGGGATTGTGTCAAGGATTATGTTCTGATGCAAGGGATTAAATTAGCACACTGTGCATGTGCATACGGTAGCATGCATCTAGATTTCATTAAACAATGTGTGCACAGATGATATTATTGGTGCTATTTGAGCTGAACCTTGGTTTACCTACTAATATTATAGGTACATAAGAAAGTCTGTGAAGATATTTGGATGTTTGATACTCAATCACTCTCTAACGGCTGAATAGTTCAGGCTGAAATTTGGTACCTACAGGTTTAGATTATAATCTGAAAAAACACAGACTTTTTATGCCTGGAATCGGTTCCAGTGGCGGGAACCGGAGTAAAATTCCACGCGAGTGAAGCTGTATAATCACGCCTATATCCCTGAGGCGGTAGGTAGAGGTTTATGACAATCCCAGTATTGAGGATAGATAATCACATATTCATAAATCTTTGCCGTTCGAGTATAATTTCAAATTTGTAACTAATACATTGTGAAAGAAGTAATAATTACAAAAATATTTAAGCGCGTAGTACCGTCGCAAAAAACGGCATAAAAAAATGTTTGTTGTAGAAGTCCAAATGTCATTTTATATTATTTTTTATTTAACGGACAGACAAACAGCAGATTTTTATCCTTTGGGTACGGAATCCAGAAAAATCGAATACTATTGTACTGCACCAAGCGCTGCTTTTTTTTTTACGTGAGGGATTCTCCCTCACGTAAAAAAGAGGATGTTATGCCGGACTCTTACCGACTAAAAAACCTCACGCTACGCCCAACAGCCTGAGGTTGGGAGCCCCGAGTAAGCCCTCGGAAGGATGTCCCGGGACAAGGATGATCATGCTAGATTTCACAATCCCTATTACTGGTAGAAGTAGAATCGTACCATATCCATTTAATATTGTCGTCATTTGCAATGCTATTATTCTGTTTTCATACTCGCTCTGAAATCAGAACATTTACATTTAAGTACATACCAAAAACAATATCTATAAATAGTAAGTAAGTACTGTACTACCTATATTTCAGAAGGTTAGTAGTTTCTTGGCTCAAATTGGTATGACCTCCTGCTAGGCATACTGTGTGTTTATCTCTTTAGTGCTGGTGCTAGGAAATAACTGGACAATATTGTCTACTGAATATATTGTTAGTGGGTATTTATCTCCGTGTAGTCACAGATTAATAAATTATATTAATAAATAGAACAGTTACTAGTGTAGTTCTATTAACAGTAAGTTAGCAATAATGCTGCACTAATTTGAGATAACCATCATTTATTTGCATTTATTTCCGAAGGGATAGGTTTATTACTTATACCATATATCACGGGACTAGCCTTTGCGAACCACCGCATACAAAAATATTCTGCCAGTTTTCATACAAGTGAAGGGGGAAACACTAAGACAAATAAAATTTCATTGCATTTAAAAATGTATTATTCGACAAACGCGTAATGGCTGTTGTGTGTTAATTTTTATTGTACAGACAACTACAATGAAATGTACTAGTTTAATCATATAAAATGATGTACTGATGTAAAGTGCTTTTATAAAGCCAAAAGACCAAATGGTCATGTGCAATGGCAGAAAACAATGCTTAAGTAAGGCGCATCCTATGGTTAGATGATCTAAGGTTTATTACCGTGCTGAGAATTCTGCCTGACATTTTGAGTTCGAAAATGTTTGTCCAATCTGTAAAAGGAAAATTTAAAATCTACGGATTTTCTCATCATGGTATAAAGTGATTCCTTCACTAGGACACCTTATAAACAATCCCATCGAACATTTCCACTTTATGAAAACGTAATAATCTATTCTAATAATAGTCCAGTACAGTAAAATTGCTATCTACAAATTGCACATAAAAATTACATGCTATTCAATCTAGATTCTACTCTAGAATTTTGTTAAATTAGGTACGTCTATTACCTACTTCAAAATTATCCCCACATAATACGAAAGCGAAATCGTACCCATCTGGCGTGAGGGGTAGGTATTTGATCTGAAAGTAATTCCCGATAACTGTACGATAGTTATAGTCAAGGATCCGGGTAATCTCAATCTTGGCACACTGTGTTTAATATCACAGGAGTAAACTTAAGCTAAGACAAAGACATTGATTGATTATTTTAACAAACAATAACACAATAAAAAGAAAATAATGCGTCGGACTCACCCACAGAGGGTTCAGTAGAAATTTATCATCTAGGTACATATTATTCAGGAATAAAATCTCGCAGTTGTTGAATACGTATCTACTTTAAAGACTTTATTTACAAATGTACACTTTTCAGATTTTTCACGTTGCTTGTAGTAGGTATAAGATAAATTTCATACTTCTAGCTCAACGAATAGTAATTTATTAGTTTTGATACTAATCATAGTACTAATCATAATATACGGCCGTAACTTTTATGGCAATCTAAAAATTTGATTGTTTTTACAAGTCCAAATAACTGTAGAACTAAGCATAATTTTGTTTTAATTTCAACTCGATACCTCCGCGTTCGCGAGATAAAGGACCTTAACAGACAGACGGACCACTAAGTTATCCTACAAGGGTTCAGTTATTTCTTTTGAGACAAGGAACCTTACATAAGGACGTGACGGCTTTGGATGTAACCGGGTGTATGGTGATTATTAACACGTGTACACAGTATTTAAACACGATAAACACAATTAACTACTGACCCATGGGGCGTAAGATAGTACAATAACAAAAATACTTTTCCTCTACTTCGTATTTATGTAGGGTTTGAATAAAGTCCTCCCAACAACCTCTGGGGCCCAAGCCAGCCTCGCCTGCGAGTGGTGCACCTGCTGATTGACGGATGAGGTCAAGGCGCACAGGGAGGGATAACTCGAAACAAAAACCTTGTACCAACCTGTCTGGCCAGCGCGGTAAAGTAAGGCCAAATACCCTCCCATATGAAACAGGTTTCCGCTATTCCTGATTAAGGTCGCAGGCTGGGACTGGATGCGAAAGACAGAAGACCGCGTACTGTGGCGCAGAACTGGGAGAGGCCTACGTGCAGCGTGGACTGCTATTGGCTGATTTGATTGATTGGTAGATCTACTACATCGGCAGATAGGACTTGAAAATCATTGCAACATTGCAACAAAAAAAAAACATTAACAAACGGGTGAACATCAAGACCTTTCGGATCCTGTACTATAAATAAGTAATCTCTGGATTGGAACGTCATCTCGTCACCAACTTCTGACTTGCCAGTAGTTGCTTTACATAATGTATGTATGTCAGGTGAGCCTATCTTCCATTTTATTACAACGCGTATCTGGATCGCGTATTGAACTCCTCAGGCGTTGATGTCGCACAGTGGTACTTTATATTTATAGCATGGAATAAGTATAAATTCTGTTCGAAAGTATTTCTTGAATGTGGTCGTGAGATTGTCATGTATTACAATTTTGTTTAGTATACTTCTAATAAATAGATAATTCTTTACCATTGCCTGCCGTGTTAGTCAACCAAGGCAACACTTGCAGGTGTGATTGACTTAAGCCACATTAACCCAGATTTTCCTTACTCCTATGGCCCCTTGGCACCCAACAAACCATTACTACATTAGGTAACAGAATAACTGTTAGTATATACTACGTATTTAGATGTTGTGCGGGGCGATAAGCAGGTTTATTACGATCTACTATAAAATCATAATATTATTGCAGTTGTGAAAGTAATTCATAAAACTATTTTCCAGTGAAATCCAGAAAAGCCCAGTTTATAGAGTAATATTTCTGGACGTATTCCGTTGTTATCGATTTACTGGACAAGCGGATAGTGTTTATTTTGGTTCACAAACTTTGTGGTCGAGATTTTGATTAAAAGTAGAAAAATAATATCTTTGATTAATAGTGTTTGGCCTCAATTTGTGATGCTAAATGGACATGAGATAAAAGTTTTTTTTTTATTTTGCTGACGGATAGTAAAATAAAAGAAAATAATTTTTACTGTACATTGTTACATTGGGAAACATAATATTTGCTCAGAATAATATTATAGACCTGTTAATATTACAATTTGGCGATATTATCGCACATGACAATCTTTTGCAAGCGTTCTTGGGACGAAGATTGTAGGATGGGAAATATTTATGTAGGATTACCACACTTTAAAAAATAATCGGCGCCGTTTATTCTTGTCATGAGAGATTCCCACATTTTTTTACGTCCTACTAAAAATGTTCTAGGATATTATGTAGTAGCTTAGTAGGATGTTTATCAGCACGCATCCTTTTTGCGTACTGATGAATACCTACTTCCGAATAACTATGGTACGGTACTGGAAAAACTGAATTATTTTGTTCTAAGATTCTATCCAAACGCTACAGTGTTTTATGTTGTTCGACCTTTTTATTCAAATTTCTGTCGACAGCAACACGTTGAGAATTGCTTTGTATTTACAAACAATAAACCAGAAGTTTTAGTTGAATACTAAGCAAAAGGTACTGAAACGTTTCGTTCCCAAGGTTTCTGACAAATGAAAATGGGATAAAGTTTTTTCACATAAAACATAAAAATGTTTCACAGACGGCTGAAAAGTTTTTTTATCGTTTAGAAATCGCCACAGATGTTTTGATGTCATCGAACCTACTAAAACTACACGGTCCATATCTACCATCGGTCTAGTGCTGGACGAGTAAGTGATGCCTTGGATTACCAACCGACTTACCTACCTTCGAAGACCTAAGATTTCGGGTGTTATCCAGCTTTATGGGGTGTGTTAATTCGGGATCCCGCTTTTTGGGGAGTGAGGCGTAAGTGAAATTTTCATGTCACGTCGTCGCCGTGTTCGAATTGTTCTCTAAGCACAGCGAGCAACAGCATTGACTAAATATGTGACGCGACCTTCGCCTGTTCATTTATTTCAACACGGCAATAGGCTCACCACCTATAACGAAGGATATAAAAATACCTATAAGGTGAAATATGGGTGTATGCTATGCCTCGGACTACCCCTTTGGGGATAAATGCTTGGATACATTTATGTATTTATGACTAAATATTTTCTAGAGTATTATAAGCAAGAATTTACTTTAACTATAATACCTCATGTCATTCCGCTTCTTAGGGATGGCGTGGCTGAATCCTTCACGTCACGTTGCCGTCATGGGCCTGCTTCTGTAAGGACGGTAAGCAGCCCACTCACCGTCCTCAGGCTCCCGGTCATGGAGGCTGATAGTCTTCGGCGCAGACACGTCGACAGCGCTCAGGTCGCCGACTGAGGACCGTGGGAGAGTTCTATCCCGCACCCGCCCCGCCGCCTCATTCACGAGCATGACCTGCTCGCAGAAAGAGGCGGCACAGTCCCACTTACTTCCGCTGGAAACCATGGCTCGCACCATGGTCTCGAGCGAGAGAGTGTCCACGTCCAGACCTACCACAAGAAACTGGCGCTGTTGCGCCCACTCTGTGGGCTGAACTATACCTCTACAGGGTGAATTTCTCAAACGTAAAAATGAGGCGGCGCCACTGAAAATCATACCTTAAAGTTCAAATACGATAAATATTTTTTTTGTGTAAGAAAGCAATTAATTACCTTAATAAAGTCATACACAATAAGTTATAAGATATTATTTTAATTATTATTAAAAAAAGGATTTTCTATACTGGTTGAATTTATAGTCGTTTTGGAACGGAAAGGTTTAGGCCCAGTTTCGATAACAGAACCGATCGGCACTGTCAATTTGAAAATCAACAATAAAAAATTACGAAAATGTCAAAATCTACATCGTTTGCCAAAATCAAAACGAGAACACCTGGTTATTCCTTTAAATTTCACGAAATACGTTTACTACGATTTTCTACTACAATTTTTCATTCAATGTCTAACGTTCCAATCAGTAAGAAGAGTCACCGCGCCGGGAAAATTCGACCAATCACAACGCATGAACGCATCGGTCCACGTGGACTCGTTGCCAAGTAACGTCGGTAGGTACTCGACTAGTTACGTCTTGTAGGTAGGTAAATACGCTCGGCCGACCGCGCCGCCGACCGGCGACCGCGGCGCGCAGTTCGACTATAACTCGCGCGCAGTATTGTCGTCGCGATCGACTTTTATTTGTGGTCGGAAATAAAACGATTAGTTTACACTCGAGAGTACGAATCTCGTGATGAATTACGCAGTGCGATAGTGGACGCCTTTGAAATAGTGAAAAGTGACAGAGACACATTGAATAAACTAAAAGACAATAGCCTAAAACGTGCCCGTATGTGTATCGAACGTTCTGGACTCCATTTTGAGCAGTTGCTAAGTTACAGGGAAGTGTAAATAAACTGTGAATAGGTAGGTCTAGGTATTTAAGTTGATTATTTTGTAAATAGCTCCAATTTTTTAAATACGCCGGAAATACTCCCTATTTGTTCGTGTTTATTTTCATTATTATTACATAAACCTTATTAATTCACCGTAAAATAGAACAATATTAAAGTATTTCCGACGATCCTAAGCCCGCGTAAAGTATGAAGGAGAAATTGGAGTCCTTTATTATTATCTAAGTACCTATTATTATCGAAACGATGCATTCGGCCAATGAACTGATCACATGGAAACACGCGCCGCGGCGTAGGTACCTATGGGTTTCGGAGTTTCATTCATTGAAAAGTTCAATGAATAATCGAAGCGCTACTAATGTTTCAACTCGAACGAGTGATAAAGATTACATAGAAGTCATTTTTTTATTATAACCTGCACAGCTGTTTTGACACTCCGAAATGGTTCCATTATTGATTCCGAGTAACCCCCTCTCGGGTCCAGAACGACTATAAATTCAACCAGTATAAAATATAATTTTGGTGGCTCGTCCACAACCTGTTTTATTTTATAAAGAAAAATCACATCGCAATCAACACACCGTCAGTTTACTAGATAAACCTAATTTTATTTTAATTCTGTATTAGCTTTTCCACCTCTTGACTATTTAATTCGAGTATTTAGTGCTATATTTGATCTTATAAAAAATGTATAACGTCCGTCCGCAATAAGTTTGAAATTTTGGTGTCAATAATAAAATCATTCCGTGAATCGTACTGAAAATAGGTACCGGGACGTTACTACCATCTTTCGAATCATTGAGTCCTGTGCTGTCACGCACCAGTGCCAGTCTCGTGCCAGCTTGCTCCGACTTCCCGCTAAAAACGTAAGTAATACTCTCGTAAGCCCTCGGACACGATTTCTGTAATTTTTGTGTAGATAATTTAAAACGTTTTAAGCTCGTTATTTGTTTAAATACCTAATGTATAGCGTAAGGGTTCGGTATTTGTTTAAAATAATAGTAATGTCATTATAAAATTCTGAATAGTATTTTGTCAAATCAACTTATTTGACACATTTCTAATTTTGGTGGTCTAATTTTGGTGATTTTGGTGGTGTTCGACTAATCACCTAAATTGCTTAGTTACACCAAAATTAGATTTATAGTTTCTAGGGTAATTTTAGAAATTCTATGTTTATTTTCATTAAATTAATATGAATAAAGAATTTATGCTCGAAACAGGATTCGAACCTATGTCTACCGGAATACTGTTCCGGTGCATCTACCGCTGCCGAACGTTAAGTTTTGACTCCACAGTGCGGATTAAGAGTGACGCCATCCTCAGATAGCACCTTCATTTCATTATGAACTAAAAAAAAAATATTATCAACAATGTGAGATACTCTTACTTCGTGCTCTGAGAATATTTTTTTCCACATTAATTGAATGAAAATTATACTAGGTGTGAGCTTTTAAGTATATTAGTAGTATTCCTTCCTTTCCAGCATGCCAAATAAAACATCAAAATTATCAGCATCCGCAAAGCTCGTCCCTGGTTCGGGCGTGAATGCGCCGAGGCTGTTCAGAAAAATCAGATGGCGTTTTGAGCTTGGGTCAGGGCTCGGGCAATGCGGGACCCGAACGTGGCATACCTCATGGCAGCGTATAACAGAGCCACTAGAGCCAGCGAGAGCGCCTTCAGGAGAGCGGATGCCCAGCGCGTCGCACGGCTGGGTCGGGAGCTAGCCTCACACCCCACGGGTAGCCGTGGCTACTGAGAGCTGGCCAAAGCTGTGCATGCTAACTTCTGCCAACCCTCGCTGCCACCGCTGCGTTACCCCGATGGATCACTGGCTCACAAGGCCCAAGAGAAAGGCGACCTGCTAGTTAACCTCTTTGCGGCCAATTCCCGGGTCGACGACTGTAGCATGCAGCGCCCCACCATCGCCGATTGTGGTTACACAATGCCAGAAATTGTCATCCGGCAGTGTGATGTGCGGGCGGTGCTGCGGTCACTCGACACGCGGAAAGCCAGAGGTCCTGACGGCATTCCGGCGGTGGTGCTGAAAAAATGTGCGGCCGAATTGGCTCCAGCATTAACGCGCCTGTATCGCCTCTCCTACTCTTCAGGGGAAGTGCCGGAGGCTTGGAGGGTGGCGAACGTACAACCGATCCCCAAGAAAGGGGATCGGTTGGACCCTGCCAACTATCGCACTATAGCCGTCACCTCGATCATTTGTAAAATATTTGAGCTGATCATCAACAAACGACTCATGCGCTAACTCGAGGATCACTCGCTACTCAATGATCGACAATATGGCTTTAGGCCAAAACGATCTACGGGTGACTTCCTGGCATACGTGACGCATGTTTGGGGTGTGGCTATGGAGAGGCACGGTGAGTCGTTGGCTATAAGCCTCGATATCGCTAAAGCCTTCGTTAGAGTATGGCATGCGGCCTGGACCGCATTTCACAATGGGGATCCTCGAACCTGTTCGAGTTCAATGCCCGTAAAACACAGGCGTGTGCGTTTACAGCTAAAAAACCCCTTTCCTACCCTTACCCTCTCTTCAGAATACGACGATTCCACTTGGAGATAATCTGGACATCCTTGGCATAGACGTCCGGCCCGATCCCAATCACAAATACCATATTGAGCGATGTATTGGGCTAGCCTCGAGAAAACTAGGAGTCCTAAACAAGGTGAAGCGGTTCTGTACGCCAAACCAGAGGTGTCTGCTGTACAAAACGCAGAATACGTCCTTGCGTCGAATACTGCTCTCACCTTTGGGACGACTCCGCGAGGTACTTGCTTGACGCGCTGGACTCTATGCAGCGGCGAGCTATTCGCATTATAAACTGCCCTGAGGTAACGGAAAGTCTGGAGTCATTGGCGCAGCGAAGAACTATTGCATCTTTGGCTGCTTTCTACCGTATCTATCACGGTTAGTGTTCTGAAGAACTCTTCAACCTACTCCCACCCTCTCCATTCTGATCCCGAACAACGCGTGCTGGTCAGAGGTGACAGACACACAGTGGAGAGAATCTTTGCTAGGACTGAACGATTCAAAGATCATTTCTCTGTCGAACCATAAAAATCTGGAACGACCTGCCAGCGCACGTGTTTCCCTCCTCTTACAATCCTGGGTTCTTCAAGCGGAGCGTGAAGAGGCACATCATAGGGCCGCCAAGTTGAGGGCCGCTTTCTATAGTCCTACAGACTGGGACGGTGGCCCTCAATCGCTAGATGTCGCTGTGGCTTTCCATCAGGCGGCGGCTGCATCATTTTGGCAAGCTTAATATAGGGTGTTTTTTTTAGAGGTATAGAACTTTGAAATGGAATAAAACGAAGGTGATTGTTTTTATTGATATGAAAATGACTTTATTCGAAAGGAAATCTTCTGGCATTATAATTAAAATATGATTTCTGGCAAATAACCGCCACGGCTGGCTCGGACGTAGTCTAATCTAGAGGTCCAATTTTCGATGACTTTCCCAACATTTTTGGCCGTATATCGACAATAACGCGCCGAATGTTGTCCTCCAAGTGGTCAATCGTTTCGGGCTTATCGGCGTAGACGAGCGACTTCACATATCTCCACAGAAAATAGTCAAGTGGCGTAAAATCGCACGACCCTGGAGGCCAATCCACTTGTCCAAAACGCGAAACTATGCGGTAACCAAACGTTTCCTTCAATAAATCAATTGTGGCACGAGCTATGTGACATGTTGTGCCGTCTTGTTGAAACCACTACTACAGCACATCATGGTTGTTCAATTGATGAACAAAAAAGTCAGTAATCATCGCTCTATAGCAGTCACAATTGACTGTAACGTTCTGGTCAGCATCGTTTCTAAAGAAGTACGGACCAATTATTTCACCAGCCTATAAAGCACACCACACAGTCAGTTTTTCTGGATGTAACGGTGTCTCAACATACACTTGAGGATCATCTTCACCCCAAATATGGCAGTTTTGTTTATTGACGTATCCATTCAACCAAAAGTGAGCGGCACCGCTAAACAAAATTCGCTTATGAAAATCACGATACGCATTACGGACAGAACCAATATTTTCAAAATAAATTTGCACAATTTGGAAGCGTTGTTCAGGCTTCAGTCTATTCATGTTGAAATGCCCAACCAAACTAAACATAAATCACTTTACAGCTGATAATAATACCGCCAGTTAAAACAGTTATGCCAACTTAAAGTTCTATACCTCTAAAAAAAACACCCGTTATATAAAAAAAATCTATATTACATTATATAATGTGTCATTAAATAAAAAAATCTTATGTTAAAAGGTATTTTTAGTGTCTACTAATTTTTTTGTTCCTATATCTAATTTTGGTGTTAAAATACCGATTTTGGTGTATTGACAATTTAGGTGTCGATAATATTAATGTCATTTTCGGCTTTAATTAGACTTTTCTAGCTTTCATGCAACTATTATACGTATTTCTTTCAAATTATAGAATAATATTATCTACATATAGAGTAACAAAAAAAACACCAAAATTAGGTAAAAATTCATAGAAGTTGAAATTCACCCTACAATTACATGTTATAAATTCAACACACGTAACGTTTTACATACCTACTTACCACAAGTCTCGGTATTTAAAATAGGTACCTAGGTAAGTATTAACACTGAAGAAGAATTTGTACATTTTTAACATAACGATACTGTATTTTTTTTCTTATAATAGAAGATTTTTCTACTTAAAGAAGAAAATTGAATTTCACAGCTAAAGCAACAGGGATTGATCCTAAGATGAAGGATTTGACTTTTAGTACCGCAACGTAAAAACAGGTAAAGTTAAAAGGGAAGCGGTGTTGTGACAAAAATTTTACGTTTTGGAATGAAATATCATTCAGAGATTTTTTATGATTCAAATAAAACTTGCTGAAAATGTTTTATGTGTGTTTTTGGCACGATTTTGCGTAAATATTTATGATTTATGATTATTACGGTGGTCACGATCGCTAAAAAACACATCAGTTAGGTAAATTACTTTGTTATTTTCTGAATTTGATTATTTTTTTCATACTAAGATGCAAGTAGTGGGGCCCTACCAACACCATCGGGCCCAAGTCAACCTCACGTGCAGGCTCGTGCACCTGCTGAACAACGGACGAGGCTCTGACGGCGGCGGTCCATTTCAACACGGCGATGGGCTCACCACCTGTCACGTGGGACCGAATTGTACACGGTGAAATGTGGGCCGGTATAGGCCTCTGCCTACCCCTTCGGGGATAAAGGCGTGAGTATATGTATGTATGTAATGTAGAATAGAATAGAATAGAATAGAAGAAACTTTATTGCACACCAATATTAAAATTTCTTATACAGATATTACATTTCATACATGTACAGAGGGCGGCCTTATCGCTAAAAAGCAATCTTTTACAGGCAACCCTTGGATGGAAAAATACCGTCAAGAATCACGTGGTAAAAGGGGTAGTCATTGGTGTCAAATGAAACATACTAAGTCTACTAAACGTCTTAAGTCAATAAGATATAGGTAGGTACCTACATAGGTACCAATAATATACATACATAAACATATAATATATATACAATACATATAACAATACACAGGTTGATATTATATACATTCATACACTCTAATTACGTACATATCTATTTATCACACAGATATAATACATTAATATTTACATTCACATATACTATGAAGCTAAGTAGTGCTCCTTAACCAGTCTTTTGAAAGTATTTAAGGACTGCGCGCGCCTAATGTTTAAAGGTAGTAAATTCCACAACCGCGCACAGCGAAGGATTTGTCGTAAAAATTTGTGGAATGTCTGCGAACTACTAATTGCAGTGACTCTGATGACCTTAGAGATCTCAAATGTGTGTCATTCAGGAACGTAAAACGTTCTTTTAAATAATTGGGAGTAGAGGGATTGAAAAGGGTGCTGTAAAGCAAAGACAGAATATGAGTGTTTCGACGAAGACGAATAGGGAGCCAGTTGAGCTCTTGACGAAATTGTGTTACGTGATCATATTTGCGTAGGCCAAATATAAATCTGATACAAAAATTTTGAAGTCGCTCAAGTTTATCTAGCTGCTCCTTAGTGACATCAAGATAGCTGACATCTGCATAGTCGAGTACCGGAAGGAGAAGGGATTCTGCAAGCGCTCTTTTAGTGGCAGTTGGTAGGATATTACGTAATCTACGCAATGATCCTGCAGATGTATGTATGTAAGATGCAAGGTAAGCTTACAGGTTAGTTTACCTGATCAAAAGTGATCATCGCAGTCTATGAAAGCTTACAAGATCAGAGCGCAACACTCGCGAAGCTTGACTTAGGATTCGGATGTTAAATTTGATCAACACTATTTAACGTGATCAACAAGACCAGATAAATCGGTAGGGGAGTAAAAAGCCATAAACTCTGCCTATCCCGATAGGAGACAGGCGTGCTGAAATGTATGTAAGCAACACTGTTCAGTGTGACGAAAACTGACTACAAGTTCAGTGTTAAATATTTCGTAGGCCAGAAGCTGAACTTTCATGCAGAAAACTGAAACTATTCAGAATTTGGTTAGTTTGTGCTGTAAAACCTAGTGACAACTATCAATAAAATTATACATAGAATATACATATATCTCCGATACAAAAATTTTCAAATCAAATAAATATTGTTTCAACAAATAGAAAGCTTAGTGCCGCGTGGAATGTTTGACAGTTTAATATTTTTGTTATTTTATTTACATAGCTGAAAATTGGCAGCGTGTGAATATTTATGTACTCGTATTTCAGCTTCACTGACTATGACATGCCAGTGACCCTCAATTTCCAGCCATGTCCATAACTTACCCTCAGTCAAGCTGCATTCATTTACTTTGCTGCGTTACTTTGACATCTTTTTTTTAACGTAAGGGACAATTCTTTATGGATACCATGCCGGACTTCTACGGACTAAAAAATCTCATGTAACGCCCAACAGCCTACGGTTGGGCGCCCCGGGTAAGCCCTAGGAAGGATGTCATAGGACTCCCAACAGATCGTTTCTTTGACATCTATCACAAGATGATACGATTGGTATAGATAAGACACAAATTTCTGCCATAAACCCCCTTTTGTTACAATTCCATGCCAAAACCCGCTCCATTTTGGCTAGAATTGACATCCTTGGTGTTGAGATAATCTAGTGACATCCAGTATTAATCATTAAAGAACCTCAAAGTACTCATAGAGCTCGATTTTGTGTAGATAGGGAGTATTTTATTCAGGTAATGTTATAGACAGGCCTTTATAACATTAGCTCAATAAAATACCACCAAAACAAAAATAACACCGAGATTCTTTATGATTTTATTATATAAAAAACTAACGAAATCCCGAATAGGTATTCCGATCACGTAAACTTGATTTCCTTCTCGCTCCTCAGAATAACTTGAACTTGGAATTGTTTTGGAAATGAAAAAGCAAAAATACATGATGCGTACTCTACCAACCGAATATAAATAATACGTAATTTCAGCCATGAAGCGTGTGAAAGAGATTTCTAGTGTCAAGGATTACAAATATATTGAACTCGACTTTTGGGTCTGCTTTTATCGATTTGTATTGATCCATTGACTGACAGACCAGACTTAGATGCCTGTAAATCGGTTTTGAGGTCAGTCTATCCCAAAAATAGCAAATCCACCCAAAGCATACCTCGGCCTTTAAAGTGGCAACGGAGACTCTATGTTTGGATGAAGAACCATCTAATCAATTCAGGTCACAATGCACGTACTGCACCTTCCACATAAAGTCCTTCCCTGCGACCTTTTCTGGGTCTTCGGTCCATCTGGCGAGGAGTCGTCCTACCTCACGCTTACCAAGGGGCGGTCTCCACTTCAGATCTCGGTTGCTCAATCGGCTTCTTCGGCATCATCTGCAAATTTAGCCAGCCCATTACCACTGCTTATTATTGTGCTTAGTCTGCTAGTGATAGATAAAAAACATAGCAATAATTAGGTATATTATATTCACAGCATTGTATGGTTTCATATCAATAAAGTAGGTAAATACAGTCAGATTAAATTTAATTGTGGAAAAGGATTTAAATAAAGTTAATTTAAATGAGCGTGACGGTGGAAACATTTCCCAATTAACACAGTGAATAATATTATCGATAAAATTATTAACAGCTTTAATAAATCTTGCGCGAATTCCGCATTAACGTGAAGTACCTACTATCGCTTCATCATACATTCTGTCGCATACGAGTATTTTGAATTATATTTGCTCCATGATTTCGACACCGCAAAATACTCAAAATGAGCTGTACTATTAATTTTTATATTCTTAATTTTCTTAATTATATTGCAGTAATAGGCCCTACAAATCGAAAAATGAAAAATTACAATAGTACGTACCTAGGCACAACTCATATCTTTGTTGGTTTTAACACGACAATAAGTTCATCATTTATACGTGGGCGTTTTTATATGCCTCAGCCTACCCCTTTGGGAAATAAGACTCAATGACGTATGTGTGTATGTGCGCAATTTTTAATATCCGATGTCAGCAATAATATATCAGCCTGAGCCTTTGAATTATTGTATTAACTCAATGGCCTGAGCATCACCGATTAAAAAAAAAGATAGTGAAAACAGTCACACGTTTTATCAACCAAGCTATATTGACCTAGTTTTATTTAACTGAATCCTGACAAACGGTAGTAAACTACAGTACACTTCAGCTTTCAGATTAAAAGCTCCTAGTTTCCCAGTTGCCATATTCAGTATTCAGTCAGTAGCACTGGCACCTTCGTAGCGAGAGGACGTTTCTATTCATCTCGGTTCTAATTGCCGCGTACGTTGAAGTTTGTTCATACTAAAATGTGACGTAGATATTATTTGAATAGTACTGTTCAATAAGTGTTTTTGTGATGTGATTTGTTTAAGGATATTACTTAGATGCCGGGTGAGTTATATTAAATATGCTTGTCTTTAGCCATGGAAATGCAGCTTGCATTCACTTGGAACTAATTCGAAATACATATTTATACGGGATTGGGTCAAGGATTATGTTCTGTGTATTCAAGGGATTAAATTAGCACACTGTGCATGTGCATACGGTGGCATGCATCTAGATTTCATTAAACAATGTGTGCACAGATGATATTATTGGTGCTATTTGAGCTGAACCTTGGTTTACCTACTAATATTATAGGTACATGAGAAAGTCTGTGAAGATATTTGGATGTTTGATACTCAATCATTCTCTAACGGCTGAATAGTTCGGGCTGAAATTTGGTACCTACAGGTTTAGATTATAATCTGAAAAAACACAGACTTTTTGTGCCTGGAATCGGTTCCAGTGGCGGGAACCGGAGTAAAATTCCACGCGAGTGAAGCTGTATAATCACGCCTATATCCTTGAGGCGGTAGGTAGAGGTTTATGACAATCCCAATATTGAGGATAGATAATCACATATTCATAAATCTTTGCCGTTCGAGTATAATTTCAAATTTGTAACTAATACATTGTGAAAAAAGTAATAATTACAAAAATATTTAAGCGCGTAGTACCGTCGCAAAAAACGGCATAAGGAATGTTTGTTGTAGAAGTCCAAATTTCATTTCATATTATTTTTTATTTAACGGACAGACAAACAGCAGACTTTTATCCTTTGGGTACGGAATCCAGAAAAATCGAATACTATTGTACTGCACCAAGCGCTGCTTTTTTTTTTACGTGAGGGATTTTCCCTCACGTAAAAAAGAGGATGTTATGCCGGACTCTTACCGACTAAAAAACCTCACGCAACGCCCAACAGCCTGTGGTTGGGAGCCCCGGGTAAGCCCTTGGAAGGATGTCCCGGGACAAGGATGATCATGCTAGATTTCACAATCCCTATTACTGGTAGAAGTAGAATCGTACCATATCTATTTAATATTGTCGTCATTTGCAATGCTATTATACTGTTTTCAGACTCGCTCTGAAATCAGAACATTTACATTTAAGTACATACCAGTGGCGAGGGCTGGTTATTTTCAAAAGGGAAGCTAGTAGAGCTCGTGGCCCCGCGGACTCAGTGTTCTGTAAACGATCACTGCAGTAAGCAACTTTCACTATGGCCGGTCCATGGATGGGTGACCATCCATGTGATCACTTTGTGACATTTATTTGAGCGTTTCCGTGCTTCGGAAGGCACGTTAAGCCGTTGGTCCCGGTTGCCAGTAAAATGGCAGTCGTTAAACCAAGTTGAAGGCTTTATTTCAACAGCAGGCATCACAACCTGCGCCTGTCCATTTAAACACGGCAATACGGCTCACAACGTATTACGTGGGACATATTATAAAAAGGTGAAATGTGGGCATATAATATGCCTCTGCCTACCCCTTCGGGTATACCTGAACCGGAAGCTAGTAAAAAAAATCTTACCTAGGTACATGTAGATGTCCAGAAAACACGGGGTTATGCATTGAAGAACATTGTTCCATATGTGACTCCAATACAGCATCATACGCACTTAAATATTGCAATATTTCAATATAATTACCGCGGTTATTCGACCCGGAGCTCTCATCGTGGCCGCGGAACGCTAATTCCTGTTTACCTAACAAAACTACAGTATCTATGAAACGT
Source organism: Miltochrista miniata (assembly GCA_933228765.1). NCBI lineage: Eukaryota > Metazoa > Arthropoda > Insecta > Lepidoptera > Erebidae > Miltochrista > Miltochrista miniata. The sequence goes on from OW121756.1 coordinate 31,150,616, forward strand.
CTTAATAGATGACGATTGCGATCAACCTTCCTATTGTGTACTTCAAAATTATTATTCAAAAATGTCTCAATTCTGCTATTGCCAAAGTCATGAAAGCTTAAACAACTACGAATGTGTTTTTCAGTCAGAACATGTTTTTTCGTCGAATTTCCTATATTATTGATGTCCGTAAACCCTGTACGACTCCAAACGCTACTAGAATCGGAAAATAATTAACATTGGAAACAGTAAAGTTTATTGAGTTTACAAGAACCTGTCATCCAAGTATATTTATCATAAAACGAACTATGAAAATGTTTATAGGAGCAGTCTTTTCTTTTATAATCTATAGTCACAATTGAATTACATATTTTTTATTCTCAAAACTTAATTTAGTAAAAGATGTTTCCTCAGATAACAAAAAATCTATTAAACAACAATCTATATGTATTAACGTCGCCATTACGCATACGAACAACCTAGATTCTTACTAGGTATTAAAACAAAGCAAAATGTAAACTATACGTAATTACTTATCTATTTACAGCTTATATACTTATACAGTACTGCACGCACTATTCCACTCACCAATACACCATGCTATTTATCACTAACTAATTATAATTAACCAATAAACAGCAAAAAAACGACCAACAAACTAATTATTCAATAATTCTGGGAGTGCACTGCTGCATTGTTTAGAGAAAATATAAAGTAGTAAATAAAAGTTCAAAATATTCGAAAGCGGCGCTAGTGTGCATAAAGAATGTTCGACGAGCGTACTTAATTCATTAATTTTATTTAGTTATTGAAAATTCCAAATGATTGCGTCGTAAATATCATTATATAATTACGTTGTATGAAAATACATATAATTAGACTCTATGAGTGATTTTATTTCGTCAACAGTAAATTTTAGTACGTTTATTGACTTTACTTTATTATTGACGATTTTTCTCCGTCTCGTATTAAGCTATTTCCGAGTGGATTTAGAACGAGGCCCGATCGCTGGCCGAACGATGGAGATTCGCAAGTATAATCTTTCGAAACACTCGGAACGTAGAGAGAGAAACCGACATTTGCGTATTATTAACGAAAGGGACGCAAATATTCAGCAATCCGGCTTATTTCTCATATTCCATGATCGTGTTTTTGGAGTTCACTGAACTTTGACTGAACTGAGCGATGCACAATATTGCACATTGCTATGTATTTTGCAGCAGGGGTTTTTCGTTGAGAAGAAAATTTTATCATCTTATCTACTGACCGAGATTTAGTAATGATGTAACTTCACCTTGCTGTCAGTTCTGAAGGGGAAGCCAGCGGGAATCGGCTTCTATGGACCCTACGCCCCTGGTACATACCAAAAACAATACCTATAAATAGTAAGTAAGTACTGTACTACCTATATTTCAGAAGGGTAGTAGTTTCTTGGCTCAAATTGGTATGACCTCCTGCTAGGCATACGGCGTGTTTATCTCTTTAGTGCTGGTGCTAGGAAATAACTGGACAATATTGTCTACTGAATATATTGTTAGTAGGTACCTACTTATCTCCGTGTAGTCACAGATTAATAAATTAAATTAATAAATAGAACAGTTACTAGTGTAGTTCTATTAACAGTAAGTTAGCAATAATGCTGCACTAATTTGAGATAACCATCATTTATTTGCATTTATTTCCGAAGGGATAGGTTTATTACTTAGACCATATATCACGGGACTAGCCTTTGCGAACCACCGCATACAAAAATATTCTGCCAGTTTTCATACAAGTGAAGGGGGAAACACAAAGACAAATAAAATTTCATTGCATTTAAAAATGTATTAATCAACAAACGCGTAATGGCTATTGTGTGTTAATTTTTATTGTACAGTCAACTACAAGGAAATGTACTAGTTTAATTATATAAAATGATGTACTGATGTACAGTGCTTTTATAAAGCCAAAAGACCAAATGGTCATGTGCAATGGCAGAAAACAATGCTTAAGTAAGGCGCATCCTGTGGTTAGATGATCTAAGGTTTATTACCGTGCTGAGAATTCTGCCTGACATTTTGAGTTCGAAAATGTTTGTCCAATCTGTAAAAGGAAAATTTTAAAATCTACGGATTTTCTCATCATGGTATAGAGTGATTCCTACACTAGGACGCATTATAAACATCGAATATTTCCACTTTATTTATTAGTCAATGAATTATAAAAATAGGTATATTTACAAAATGAAAAATTTAAAATTACTTATATTCTACAGTTATATACAGAAAAAAAAAAAAAGAAAATAAACAACAAAAACAGATGGGAGGGTAGTGACAAGACTGACAATGCCTCGCTCAGGTGTCAAAGAATTCCTCCCCATCGATGTCAACCGGTAAAGTTCCCATAAGGCTGGCCGCATTCCCACGTTGAATTGCGATACTAATTCTTTGAGCGAGAAAGAGGCCAGCCCTATGGTCACGAGAAGAGTCAACTAAACGCTTTGCGATCTCCCTGTAAAGCGCACGAGCACTTGGGCCCCACGAGCCCAATGTCTCGACCCCAAACGGCTCAAATATATAATTACCTATTAAATTATTATATTTGCGCCGTTTGAGAGTCTCGGCAGATGCAGCAGCAGAACAGGCGCAGCCCGCCGTGCTTGGAAGATGAGAAGGAGCTAGGGTGTCCACACAGGTTGCGTCCCAAACTAAAGGCCTTCCCATCTTCCATGGCACCAAAGACATACCGTCCGGCCTCTTGCCATCGTCACGAGCCAAACCGTTAGGTTCTAGAACGGCTGGAACACCGGCGGTGACAAGAGCCCGGCGGATGATGTCGTTAAGATACGCATGACGAGGTCTGCGACCTGCACTCCTGCTGCATGATAGACCGTGATGCCCAAGGTTGTTGACTGCTTCACCGCATTGACAACTATGCGGAGAAACGCAAGGAGCACCTAAACGAAGACAGGTAGCAACTCTGAATGTTGTGTCGTCCAACATAGTGCCTATGTTGGGCGACGGAAGAGCCTGAAGCCAGACACCAGATTCCCATTCTCCCACAGCCAATAGGCGAGCACGATCTGCAACATTCGAACACGTATTCAATAAATGTTTCCTAACCTCGTTGCAGAGCGGCCTATCCCAAAGTCTCTGCGAGCATGGTTTGATTGGCAAAACAGTACTTGGGCAAATCATTTTCCAAGCATTTATGGCTTCAATCTTGCCTGGCACTTCAGAATTAACCAGTGTAGGAATTAGAATTTTCCTGGTCAATTCATCAGTGCCATGGACTGAAGACAAAAATGCTGGTAAACTTATATCCGAAATTTTTCGAACGCCGAGGCCGCCCAAACGTATCGGTAAAGACGCTTGGAGCCACGCCCGGTCGTCCAAATCTGCATTTAAAATTTTGCAAAGTGTGTTATGAATAATTTTGTCCAATTTTTCCAAAAGTGTCGAATGTTTAAGAAATTGAGATGAACGGAGAGCATGAGTTAATTTTGGGACAAAAAGGCAATACCGAATGATTGTAAAAGCCGAATGCATATTAATTTGAAGAAGTCGGTCCGAAACATCACAAAAATTTTCCACTTTATGAAAACGTAATAATCTATTCTAATAATAGTCCGGTTTTTTTTTTTTCACGTGAGGGAAAATCCTCATTGATGTTATGCCGGACTCCTACCGACTAAAAAACCTCACGTAACGCCCAACAGCCTATGGTTGGGAGCCCCGGGTAAGCCCTCGAAAGGATGTTCCAGGACTCCCAACAGACCCACGGACGCCACTGCGGCGTGTCGTCCAGGGGTGGTCCGGGTGGTCTGGGTTTCGGGTGTGATGCCGCTTCTAAGGGAGGGCGTGCGTGAGTTCCTCACGTCACGCTGCCGTCATGGGCCTGCTTCTAAGGACGGTAAGCCGCCCTCTCACCGTTCTCAGTCCCCCGGTCATGGAGGCCGATAGTCCTCGGCGAAGACACGTCGACGGCGCCGGCGCCCAGGCCGTCGACTGCGGAACTCGGGTGGGAGAGTTCTCTCCCGTTCCCGCCCGCCGTCGCTTTCACGAGCATGACCTGCTCGCAGAAAGAGGCGGCGCAGTCCTACTTACTAGAGCATGACTCGCACCATGGTCTCGAGCGAGAGAGTGTCCACATCCAGACCCACCACGAGGACCTGGCGCTGTTGCGCCCACACCGTGCACTCCACCAGCGCGTGTGGAGCGCCGTGTCATCGCTGCGGTCCTCGCAGTGCTGACACTCGGCCGTGTAATAATAGTCCAGAGTCCAGTACAGTAAAATTGCTATACTACAAATTGCACATAAAAATTACATGCTATTCAATCTAGATTCTACTCTAGAATTTTGTTAAATTAGGTACGTCTATTACCTACTTCAAAATTATCCTCACATTATACGAAAGCGAAATCGTACCCATCTGGCGTGAGAGGTAGGTATTTGATCTGAAAGTAATTCCCGATAACTGTACGAAAGTTATAGTCAAGGATCCGGGTGAACTCAATCTTGGCACACTGTGTTTAATATCACAGGAGTAAACTTATGCTAAGACAAAGACATTGATTGATTATTTTAACAAACAATAACACAATAAAAAAGAAAATAATGCGTCGGACTCACCCACCGAGGGTTCCGTAGAAATTTATCATCTAGGTACCTACATATTGTTCAGGAATAAAATCTCGCAGTTGTTGAATACGTATCACATTATTTTTTTTATTTTACATCATTTTCAAAGATTTCGTTACAAATGTATACTTTTCAGATTTTTCACGATGCTTGTAGTATAAGATAAATTTCATACTTCTAGATCAAACGTTTGTACATCATAATATACGGCCGTAACTTTTGTGGCAATCTAGAAATTTGATTGTTTTTACAAGTCCAAATAACTGTAGAACTAAGCATAATATTGATTTAATTTCAATCCGATACCTCCGCGTTCGCGAGATAAAGGATCTTAATAGACAGACGGACCACTAAGTGATCCTACAATGGTTCAGTTATTTCTTTTGAGGCAAGGAACCTTACATAAGGACGTGACGGCTTTGGATGTAACCGGGTGTATGGTGATTATTTACACGTGTACACAGTATATAAACACGATAAACACAATAAACTACTGACCCATGAGGCGTAAGATAGTACAATAACAAAAATGCTTTTCCTCTACTTCGCATTTTTGTAGGGTTTGAATGGAGTCGTACCAACAACCCCCTGGGACCAAGCCAGCCTCACCTGCTAGTGGTGCACCTGCTGATTGACGGATGAGGTCAAGGCGCACAGGGAGGGAAAACTCGAAAGTAAAACCCTGTACTAACCTGTCTGGCCAGCGCGGTATAGTAAGGCCAAATACCCTCCCATATGAAACAGGTTTCCGCTGTTCTTGATTAAGGTCGCAGGCTGGGACTGGATGCGAAAGACACAAGACCGCGTACTGTGGCGCTGAACTGGGAGAGGCCTACGTCCAGCGTGAACGTAGGCCTCTCCCGGTTCGATTTGCTATTGGCTGATTTGATTGATTGGTAGATCTACTACGTCGGCACATAGGACTTGAAAATCATTGCAACATTGCAACAAAAAAACATTATCAAACGATTGAACATCAAGTCCTATCGGATCCTGTACTATAAATAAGTAATCTCTGGATTGGAACGTCATCTCGTCACCAACTTCTGACTTGCCAGTAGTTGCTTTACATAATGTATGTATGTCAGGTGAGCCCATCCTCCATTTTATTATACGTATCTGGATCGCAAATTGAACTCCTCAGGCGTCGATATCTGCACTGTGGTACTTTATATTTATAGCATGGAATAAGTATGAATTTTGTTCCAAAGTATATTTCTTGAATGTTGTCGTGCGATTGTCTGGATCTGGTTCAGTATATATAACACATTTTGTCTTAATTCTTAGCTTGATCCGCAATTTTATTTTTCATAAGTGATTATCAAGCATATGTACTTGTAATCTATGACATGCGGTCCCAGAGAAGATACAGTCACGCTAAAGTTACAGGAACTAGGTTATGGTTACGTACCTACTACCTGCCCAGACGGGTTGGCATGTACAAGCTTTTGATGGTTCCGTAACCAAAAGGTAAAAAAGACCCTATTCGTGAGACTTCGCTGTCCGTCTGTCTGTCTATCTGTCTGATTGACTATTTGTCGTTTTTTGGTATGGAACCCTCTGTGCGCGAGTCCGACTCGCAATTGGCCGATTTTGATTTCTAATATTTCATTTCTTAACCATGGCCTGCCCTTACTCAACCGAGGCAACACTTGCAGGCCAGGTTGACTTGAGCCAGGAAAATCTGAGTATGACACCTTTGCACCCAACAAACCACTTCCCTTAGCCCAACTTCTCAAAAACTCTGTTTCTCACCCATCTACAATAAATTAAAAAAAAACCATTGGTACATTAGGTCACCGAATAACTTATAGTATGTAGGTACTACGTATTTAGATGTTGCGCGGAGAGCGATATGAAGATTTATTATGATCTATAAAACCATAATATTATTGCAGTTGTGAGAGTAATACATAAAACTATTTTCCAGTGAAATCCAGAAAAGCCCAGTTTATAGAGTAATATTTCTGGACGCATTCCGTTCTTATCGATTTACTGGTCAAGCGGATAGCGTTTATTTTGGTTCACAAACTTTGTGGTCGAGATTTTGATTAAAAGTAGAAAAATAATATCTTTGATTAAAAGCGTTTGGCCTCAATTTCTGATACTAAATGGACATGAGATAAAAATTGACGGAGATTGTAGAATGGAAAATATTTATGAAGGATTCCCACACGTTGAAAAAAAAATCGGGCACCGTTTAGTTTTGTCAGGAGAGATTCCCACATTTTTTTACGTTCTACTTAAAATGGTTCTAGGATATTATGAAGTAGCTTAGTAGGATGTTTATCAAACCTCATCCTTTTTGCGTAATGATGAATACCTACTTCCGAATAACTATGGTACGGTACTGTAAAAACTGAATTATTTTGTTCTAAGATTCTATCCAAACGCTACAGTGTTTTATGTTGTTTGACCTTTTTATGCAAATTCCTGTCGACAGCAACACGTTGAGAATTGCTCTGTATTTACAAACAATAAACCTGAAGTTTTAGTTGAATACTAAGTGAAAGGTACTGAAACGTATCGTTCCCAAGGTTTCTGACAAATGAAAATGGGATAAAGTTTTTTCACATAAAACATAGAAACGGTTCACAGACGGCTGAAAGTTTTTTTATTGTTTAGAAATCGCCACAAATGTTTTTATGTCATCTAACCGACTAAAACTACACGTACCATATCTACCATCGGTCTAGCGCTGGACGACTAAGGGATGCCTTGGATTACCAACCGACTTTGGATAGGTACCTTCGAAGACCCACCTAAGAGCTCGGGTGTTATCCAACTTGGATGTTAATTCGGGATTCCGCTTCTTGTGGAGTGAGGTGTACGTAAAATTCTCATGTCACGTCGTCGCCGTGTTCGACTTTCTTTTGTAAGCACTGCGAGCATTGACTAAATAATAATATGTGACGCGACTTGAAAATTTTCAACAGCGCGGGTCGTCACAACACAATAGGACAATAGGCTCACCAGTCTCACCACCTATAACGAGGGATATAAAACTACCTATAAGGTGAAATATGGGCGTATGCTATGCCTCGGACTACCCCTTTGGGGATAAAGGCTTGAATGTATACATATATGACTAAATGTTTTCTAGAAAGTGTAGATTAACTATATCTCTACATGTTATAAATTCATCACACGTAACGTTTTACATACCACAAGTCTCAGTATTTAAAATAGGTGGGTTAGTATTAACATTAAAGAAGAATTTGTACAGTCATGAACTTTAATTTGGGACCCATCTAAGGTGGAATATCGTAAATCAAACTGACGCCATGACGTACCTACATTGTTTTTAATACATGTCATGTCTAGGGGGAACCGCTAAGTGACGTGAAGTTTTATTGCATTCAGAATACTGTAAAAACATTCAAGGAAACGGATCCGAAAATAAATTCAGTTGAGTTGAGTTCGAGGGAGACCATTATTATATTAGTGTGAATTGCAAATGTTTATTTACGATTAAGATAATTTTTGAAAAGCAATTAGTATGCTAACTGATCATAAATTTTAAATATGGAAAAAGAATTGGTTTCGAGCAGGATTCTTCGAGAACTTTCTAAAAAGTGCCGGTAGATGGTGCCTACGTCGCCCCAAGACGTATAATAAGGTGGAAAATTTGGTTGGTTACGAGTAGGTTTCGGTGGCGGGTGGATAACGCGTCGGCACGGATCGCCGAAGACGCAGGTTCGAATCCTGCTCGAAACCAATTCTTTTTCCATATTTAAAAAAAATATTTATTTACGAGTTTGAGTATGCTTCATGTATTTTGTTTATAAGGCAAGGGTGGCGGACAAGCTTACGGCTCACCGAATAGTTGGTTCCCGTGACCTGTGAACGTTTGCAACACCAGAGCCCAAGACCTTTCCAACGAATGCAAAACCGTGGAAATCGGTTCGTGCGTTCTGGAGTTATAGCGTCAGGAAGCAAAACCCGACTTATTTTTATATAATAGATAGAGACTGAAACCATTTACTTTATTTAATAGGCAATTGCGACTACCTGATAAGACCCTGTGGAAATCTTGGAGGTCCAAGCACCCTGACCTACAAAATAACGAACAAGGTCTTGGCGGTGAGGAGGAAATTTTGAAACAGAAAACTGTACCACTCTTTCTGGCCCTCCTGGTACAGGACCTAACGTCAAACATTCTTCAATTTTCAAAATGAAGTCCTGGGTTTCTTTCTGATTTGATTGATTGACTGATTGATTGTGTGTATCACCCAATTGCCAGGAATAAATATGAATAACTATTATTGTATTATAAACTGAGTAATGTAAATGGAAAATAAAATGCGCAACATGAAAGCACGCAATACTTTAGGGACCTATTAAATTGATTATGCCATTATCAGTGTAATAGATTAAGTACTGTCTATGCCTACTAAAATGACAGTTTTATTGACTGAATTAATGAAAAGTAGCAAAGAAAACTAGAATTAAAAAATCCAGCTAGCTAGGGTGGTACAATTGGCCATTCATCCTCCCATTATTGCGAGAATTGGAAGCTGAAAACATTTATGTATACTGAACTAAAATGAAATCTACGGATTAACTACGGACAAAATGAAGCGTTCGTGGCTCCGAGGACTCGGTGTTTTGTAAACGATCACTGTAGTAAGCAACATTTACTATGGCCGGTTATGGATGGGTTACCACCATATGACCACTTTGTGACATTTATTTGCGTGCTTTTCCGTGCTCGGAAGTCACGTTAAGCCGTTGGTCCCGGTTGCCAGTACAATGGCGGTCGTTAAGCCTTGTTAAAGGCCTTTATAGGCGGTTTCATCATAGCGGATCATGGATGTAGGTATAATATAGAGACAATATATAACTGTTGGTATGTTTTTTCGTTTGCATTAAATATGCTACAAAACTACAGAGCCGATTTGTAAATTTGAAAAACTTTGTCACTGTTGGGCAACTACACTGTCTCCGAGCGACATAGGCCAAAATTTACTCCCGTATTCCCACGGGAACAGGATTTATGCGGGTAAAACATGACATCCGCTAGCTTTACATTATGGGTTCGCCTATAGGTTAGGCAGTTGTTAAACTTATACATAGACACGATCATCTTTTGCGAAGGCTTTGAAAGAATAAGAGAAATTAAGCCCCGACCAAAAGCTTAACTTATTTTATTTTATTGTTAACTTCAATCTAAATCCTCATCCATATTAAATTGAGTTCAAAATTTCACAATGACGTCATTAGAAACCATGTACTGTCGTATTGTATACCCAGATTACGCCTCCACAGTTCTAACTTTATGATTACTCTCTATTCTGTGTCGACTAGAAAGGGAATGTAAGTCCTTAAAGTAATATTCTAAAGCAATTTAGTACTATATTGTAATATTTCAGACTCAAATCTTATAGTAAACTAGCGGACGTCACGCAGTTTCACCCGCGTAGTTCCCGTTCCCGTGGGAATACGGGAATAAAATATAGCCTATGTTCACCGCAAAGAGTATAGCTTCCCAACAGTGAAAGAATTTTTCAAATCGGTCCAGTAGTTTCGGAGCCTATTCGTTACAAACAAACAAACAAACAAAAAATTAATCTGTTCTCTTTATAATATTAGTATAGATTGATTAATCTAGTTATGGGGGCTAGTCTAATCTATCATAATAAGCATACCTAAGTAGGTATTTGATAGAACTGTATGCTAGTTTTTCCTGAACAAAAGGAAAAAAAATGTAAACCACCAAATAGACTTTGCAATCTGAGTAGGGTAATTGTGGGTGAGATGCCGCACATTTGCGTTAAAAACTATTATAAAAGAAGTAAATGGGAATTGTAAATAAAATATACTTTCAATCAAAAGAAGTGTTATTATTATCATTATAAATTGAAAGAATATTGCAATTTTTAAAAATTATACAATTTATAAATCAAAATTAAAAGTCTGGAAAAGCGGCGTCTATCCCACACTCTGTGGGAAAGTTGCCGCACCGCACGAAGATTCTTTTCCGTCCATTCAGCTCTGCTGACATTTTCCTTTCTTTTGTACTTCCGAGGCATCCTATTAATTAAAATATAGAATAAACTATCAGAACAGAAGTACTGGTCATCTAACTAATAAACTCGTACAAAGGCTTACTAAAAATCACTCCTACCAGGCGAAGCCACGGCCAATAATTTGCATATAGGTATATGTATATATATAGCATATATATAAGTAATATTATATATATATATATATATATATATATATATATATATATATATATATATGTCTAAATATAAGTGTTTGTACACAGATACATAATATTTGGTTATATTCAAACTATTCTCCCGTTTTAATTAATCACACAAAATGAAGCGCGGCGTCTCTCCTTTTTTGGGGGATAGACGCCGCACTGTGTTAATAAGAATACAAATAAAAAAAATTAAAAAATCATTTGAAAAACATGAAGAATACATGCATGCTCTACTATAAAAATAGTTCTTACCTTGATTACTACGCTTTTCAATAGTTTTTTTTTATACATAAGTAGGTACGTCAAAAGTTTCGAACGTTTTTATCCATTAATTTTCGCTTAACCACGCGACACAGGTCCAACGCTGGCAGGAGCTGGACGAGCACCTGGCGTCTCGGTCGCTAGTAGCGGGGGGTTCCAAAGAGCGGCGTTCGGTGATTTTGTTTATTCAATGAACGGAAATATTACTAGTGCGGCATCTCTCCCCATGCGGCATCTCTCCCACAATTACCCTAGGTAGTACCTATTCTTCATAAAGATTTCAAGCATAGTTCGCTCCATAGATCTTTGTGCTCAAAGAACATAGTCTTTACCCCACTGCAAATTTCCGTAGCAAGTAGTTTTCAGATAGACGTGTTTTTTTTTAACATGAGGGAAAATCCATCATGGATGCTATGCCGGACTCCTACCGACTAAAAAACCTCACGTAACACTCAACAGCCTATGGTTGGGAGCCCGGGTAAGCCCTCGGAAGAAGTAGGTACCAGGACTCCCAACAGACCCACGGCCACCACTGCGGCCTCGCCAGGGGGCGGTTCGGGTGCTATCCCGCGTCTTTGGGGGGTTTCGGGTGTGATCCCGCTTCTAAGGGGGGGTGTGCGTGAATACCTCACGTCACGCAGCCGTCATGGGCCAGCTTCTGTAAGGACGGTGAGCAGCCCTCTCACCGTCCCCAAACCCACGGCATGGAGGCCGATAGTCTTCAGCGAAGACACGTCGGCGACGCTCAGGCCGCCGACTGCGGAACTCGGGTGGAAGAGTTCTCTCCCGCTCCCGCCCCGCCGCCTCTTTCACGAGCAGGACCTACTCGCAGAAAGAGGCGGCACAGTCCCACTTAATCCCGCTTTCTTTCTTTCTTTCTTTTTCTTTCTTTCTTTCTTTCACAGATAGACATGGTAAGATAAGATGCGATAAGATAAAATTAATTTATGAAAAACATGTGTTAGTACATTAGGTATTAGGTGTTTTAAATATATGGTTTCAACATGCTCTATCAATATAGACGTACAAATATGACTATGCATGAGATATTTCTGTCTGCACGCGTTACTCTAATTGCAACACAATAAGATTGTCAAATGATTGAATCATGCACAATATCTACATAAAGATTCAATTTGATGGTTATTGTTAGTGTAACATTCATTGCTCCCTTGAAATAGAGATATTCTAATGCCGGGGCCACATTAAAGAAAACGTCAATGCCCATCATCGCGATAAATATTGCGCTAATTATGGCGTTAATTCTTAACGTCACCATTTGAGTAGTGTGGCCGCTTCAACGTAATAATTCTCGCGTGACGTGAATGCCCATTCTTGGCGTTAAAATTGACGTTAAGTGTGGCCGAATTAAATTTTACAAAAATACCTTAGATCCTTAAAAATATACTGAAATGTATCTTTAAATATACTATAATACTGGCACAGTGAAAATATACCGATAAAAATACCGATTATCAAAACGTGTTTATTCTTTAATTACTACCTTATTTTTATAAAAGAAGAACCTAGAATTCTTATTTAACATTTTATTTGAAGGATTGAATTCAACGTCCTTCACCTGCAACACGCTTCGTAAAAAAAAATTTACCGAATGTTATTGCAACAAACCCTACAAAGAAAAAAATCATTGCGATGAGGAATTGGGTTTTTATTTTTTCAGGTCCTTAGCGAGCTCCGGGGGAACCTCCCATCTTGCTCCCCCGAAGAGAGCCGCCGAACGGTTCTCGACGGGAATAATCTTTGGAAATTCTTTGGCTTTCGGCCGAAAGCCAAAGAATTTTCCCGGCTTTCCGGATTCCCGGCTATAGGGAGGAGGAATACCACCAGGTTTAATGGGTAGGACGGCCCCGTTCCGGGACCGGGAGCCCCACACCCAGCTGTTTTACATGATAATTTTGCAATCCAATATGGCCGCCGCCAAAATTTCATGATGGGTATCGTTTAAGGGGGTTTTTGGTATGCTGAGTACGAATTTCGGGTTAATTTAGAGATCCAATATGGCCGCCGCACCGAAATCACAAAATTTCATGATGGGTATCGTTTAAGGGGTTTTTTTGGTATGCTGAATACCAATTTCGGGTTAATTTAGAGATCCAATATGGCCGTACGCCAACACTCTTGTAGTTCTTTCAAGCAACTGTCCATGTATAGGTTGAACAGCCATGGTGACGCTACACAGCCTTGTCTCACACCTTTATCGATGGGAAAAAAGTCTGTGCAAGCTCCATTGATCCTGACACAAGCACTGAAGCCCTCGTATAGAGATTTCAAGGCTCGTATCAAGTTGCTGTTCACTCCATACATAGACAGTGTTGACCACAGTTCATTCCTCACCACTCTGTCATAGGCCTTTTCCAAGTCCAAGCATGAAATTTTACAACAGTGGCGCGGCGGCCATCTTGGATTTCAAAATTGACCTAAAATTCGTACTCAGCATACCAAAAAACCCCTTAACGGTACCCATCATGAAATTTTGTGATAACGGCGCGGCGGCCATATTGGATCTCTAAATTAACCCGAAATTCGTACTCAGCATACCAAAAAAACCCTTAAACGATACCCATCATGAAATTTTGTGGTAGTGGCGCGGCGGCCATTTTGGATTATAAAATTATCATAAATTTCGTACTCAGCATACCAAAAACCCCCTTAAACGATACCCATCATGAAATTTTGTGATTTCGGCGCGCGGAATAAGTTCCCATGAGTCGCGGAAAAGAGAACATAATTTCACGCAGGCGAAGCTGCGGGCATCAGCTAGTCTATAATAAATGTTACATTATACGCGAATGCTCGTGTCGGTCAGGGAGGTAGCATCGTAACATAATGCTCGAGTCGAATCTATAAATGTTACATTACACGCGAATGCTCAAGTCAGTCAGGGTACCTCCCTGACTGACATCGTAACGTAATGCTCGAGTCGAATCTATAAATTACGTTACATTACATGCGAACGCTCGTCGGTCAGGGAGGCAGGCAGTAACGTAATGCTCAAAGTCGAATCTAATTTGTTACATTACAGGCGAATGCTGCCGGAGAGGGAGCACCTTTACCCTAACCTATTATTCAAAATATACCCAAAAATACTGACTTTTACCAATATACCCATTAATATACTGATATCGAAAAAAGTCAATAAAATATATCGAAAAAGTATTAAAATACTGAAAACGGTCACACTCTCACGGTGCGCACTGACACACGTAGTGTGGCCGCTTCAACGTAATAATTTTCGCGTTAATCTCTTTGATGTGCCGCCACTTGAGCTATCGCCTAACGTCAAACGGCAATGTGAATGCCGTTGTCGAATTATCGCGATAATTCGGTGGCTACACTAACGTTTAACGTCCATCAACGCGTTAATTAATGGCATTTCTCCTTAGTGTGGCCCGAACATAAGAGATACCATACTGTACAGTCAAGTCAACTACAATGAAATGTACTAGTTTAATCTTACAAAACGATGTATCCCTGCAAGTGCCGTAGCGAACTAACCGAACATGGTACCTATCCACCGAACTTGACAGTAACATGTATGCGTGTAAAGAGCAATAATTATTTATCCCAATGATCCCAATACATTTATTTTTATTTTAAAGTTAACTGAGAAAGTCATCTTTAAAATAAAATAATAAATAGCATGCATATCATGCATAGCAATCAATACTTGTTACTGTCAAGTTCAGTGGATGTTTGTCACAATCTTTGGTTAGTTAAGAGCCTACTAGACGCCAAATTGTTGAAAGGAGATAGAAGATATGCATTTTAGCGTGCAATACAGAGAGAGATGCGATCGGTTTTTGTGCGTTTTTAACGAAATAAATTAATTATAAAAAAACTATAACCAATATTAAAAAAGTGGTCTAGTGCAAATGAAGATTTTACTATTGTCTTTCTTATAAATATTTTAAATTATAAAAACAACTTAAAACTTATGAGATCTGATCTAGGTTAAAATTTCAAGAAATCGAGGTATTTTCAACACAAAAATCTATCGAGGATTTTATCAGTATTCGTGTTTCGAACCTAGAGCGTTTTTAGTTCATGAACTGAAGTTGTCTGTGTTCAAATTTCAATTTAGCAGACCTCATGAGTCCTGCGATCTAGATCAAAGTAATAGTCTATTTGGCGTCATATGGACTCTTAAGTATGGCACTCGCAGGGATACATCTACATCATTTTTGTAAGATTAAACGAGTACATTTCATTGTACTTGACTGTACACTCAGTAGAGTATATAACAACAAAACGAAGCTTGTCATTATATAATTATATCCTTATCTATTAGCTGTTTCAGGCTCCAGTTATCAGCAAAAATGTGAACTGAACCGAACAAAACCGATCGAACAACGCAATATTGGTACGTGTACTAATTAGGATGATAAATGGAGCCATGTGTTGTTTACTGTTAACTAAGCACATACCCGAATATGTTCATTTGAATTTGAAATTGAATAGGTGCTATTCAAAGGGGGAATGCTGCTATTCTTTTGGGCACAATGCCACGGGGGCCTTATTTATGTTTAGTTTAGATAGTAATAATGTAAAAATATAGATTATGTAATAATTATGTTTCTCTGTATTTTTTAACAAAAATGTATTTTATTTAATATTTAGGTTGTATATTATGATCTTTTAAATAGATTTAATATACACTTATGTTCTCCGCTACCTTCCAAGGACTTACCCAGGTCTCCGACCGTAGACATTGGAAGGGCACGTGTGTTTTATACTGTTCTACACGTTATTATGCTCATTACCGTGGTTACACGCCGATAGAATAATACGTGAATTGTAGACGAACAGCATTACTAATTATAACAAGAAGCCGTGAGACGGTCTCACCCGACTGCCCCTCTAACGTTTATTGTGAAAGTGAAAGTTGAATCCGATTGACGTTGTAATTTTTGTTTTATTTCCAACTTTGAACAGATGATCCACAACCTAGTGACGTAATTTAATGCAACAGAGTCACAGACTACAGACACAAGTCTCGTCATAAGCCCCTCTGCAATCTTTTTTATATAGAGGGGCTAAAATTATATCACTTGTACAATTCCACAACTTATTTCGAACACTACCACCCTACCAAATCCGGTCATATTATATGCTCCAAATCCGACTTAAGCAAAATCAGATCCTAATTAACCAAGTATTTGGTACGGACCAACTGTATCCTAACTAAACAATGAGCCACAATTAACGGCTGTCGATCAATGTGGTTAGACTGGGTTAGACGGTTCCGTACAACTTACATGAAACTTCTCGACTTGGAAACTAGATCAATATTGTATCAGTTTCATACATAATAGTTGTCGTACATTCATACACACTTATAATCACGCCATGCTCATCGGAAGGGTATGCAGAGGGATATTTAAATAGAAACGTTTTACAAAACTTTCAAAAAACATGCAACAGCTAATGAAGATAAGCTAAGGTCTATATTAAAAAGAAAAAAAAACGGAAAAGTAAAAGACTTATGTACTTATATGTATTTAAAAGGGAAGAAAATAGTTTTTAGGCTATCTGTTAGGAATCCTGGGATATCTTTAGAGGGCTTACCCTGGGCTTCCAAACGTAGCCAGTACGTAGGTAACGTGTTGGTTTTTAGTCGGTAAGAGTCAGGATTTTCCATACTCAAAAAAAAAAGAAAGAAAGAACGAAAATTCTTTTTATTCCACATTCATAGCCACCATCACCACTTCTAAACCTAACAACAATATCCTTAAAAGCTATATTCTGTTCCCGTATGCCCAAGAGAATAGCAGCTACGCGGATAAAACTGCGGCGCGTCCGCTAGTTATTAGGTATGACAGCCGTACCTGACTAATATATCGACTTAAAACCTGAAATTACTGACCGAATTTGCACGTTATTGGGTCACACAAATAAATGAGGAAATTTCAATTAATTGTTTCTGTAGATTTAGTGCAAATTGACTGTGAACGAGGAATCTCTAACCACACGAGTGATCCTATTAGGATGAGGGCGAATAGTTTTAAGTGGGCCCGAACCGAATACTGTTTTTTTTAATGAACCCACAAAAAAACTTCAGCGCTTCTAAAAAAACACGTATTAATATCTTAGTTCTTACTCCTGATTCTCTTTACTGCTTTAGCTGTTTTAAGCTTCTTTAAGATTTTTCAACTAAGTGCTGTTTAAATGGTTACTACGTCACTTCTTCTTTATAAGTCGCAGGTGCGGCCGCACATGGAGTACTGCTGTCACCTCTGTGCGGGGGCACCTGAATATCAGCTTCGTCCATTTGACTCGGTGCAAAAGCGAGCTGTGAGAGTTGTCAACGATCCTATACCTTCAGGTAGTGTTGAGCCTCTTCGGGACAGGAGAGACTTTGCCTCCTTATGTGTGTTCTACCGCCTCTAGAACGGTTTGTGCTCTGAGGAATTCTTTGATATGATGCCCACGGCTAAGTTCTATTATCGCATCGCTCGCCACAAACAGGGAGTTCATCCTCACACTCTACATCCGAAGCGTTCGAGCACGGTTAGATCCGATAGGGGCTTTCTTCCGCGCACGCTTAGGTTGTGGGAATGATGTCCCTGCCTCGGTTTTCCCAAACGCCTACAGTATGAGGTTCTTCAAAAGGGGTCTTAGAAGATTTTTACAGGGTCGGCAGCGCGAGTGTGGCGCCTCTGGTGTTGCAAACGTTCATTGGCTGCGGTGACCGCCAGTCCTTCTGGTGGGCCGTACCTATGCTTGTCTGGCACCTCAGTGATATAATAAAAACTTCACCTCAAGACGTATGAAGTTGAAATATTCGTCAATTTCAAGTAGGTGTGCCTTGAAAGCTAATTGGATAAGCGTCTGTCCCGGCATGATAAAAGATGCAGGTTCGAGATATTCTCGAAACGGAATTCTAACCTTTAGCATTCATTTAAATGCCGTTTGGCTTTCTGGTATTTTTAACCCTTTGAATTTCGGATTAGAACCAAGATCCGTCGGTTGCTGACACATGCGGTTTTGTTTAGTCCGTTTGAAATACGAAATTCTAAAAGGACATGAATTAATGTTTTATTTTATTGATAAGTGTACCCGTGTAAACGAGAGCGCGTATCTAGTTACATACAAATTAATGTAATTCTAAAATTACATTTTCGTGTAGAGATATCGAACCAAAATGTTGTATGAAGTCTCGATAACACGCCAAACCATAGAGCAACGCGACCAGTACAAGGAGAGTATACTAGCGAAAAATTCTAAATCTATGGAGTACTCGTAGACATAACATGTTTGCTCTATACATATCTTTTATTTTTTTTGTTTAACGTGAGGGAACATCCTCATGGATGTTATGCCGGACTCCTACCGACTAAAAACCTCACGTCACGCCCAACAGCCTGTGGTTGGGAGCCCTAGAGAGAACTAGAAACACACGGGGCGTATCACGTCGCGTGGCGTGTTTCCCCACTATCGGCAACACATCGATCGATAACACGTCTAGCTCGGGTGGCGCGTCGGATGTTGATAGGGTCATAGAAAACAATACAAATTGATTCCACTCAACACGCGTTACATTTTATCAGGTCGCGTCGCGTTTTAACAATGTGTTTGCGCCTTTATCGTCGTAGATCGTGTTGCTCTATGGTTGATATCACGCCAAACCGCCCATTTGTAACTTCGGCAATATGATAAGCTAACTCAACGCCAAGGTGATATGTAACAATGGTATCGGATTTGTTGCTGTTATCTCTACTGGAATAAAATTGTATCTAACGGTGAAAATTCGTGTAATATATTGAAAATGTAGCTGCTGGAGATTTGGTTCGGTTTACAGAAAGGTTGTCTTTTGCTTTTTTTATTGAAAATAGTGTCAATAAGGATGCCTTCTATTATATGAATGGGTACCTCCACTTAATCTTTTTTATTGTTATTATTCAATGGTTTTATGTTCTTTGAAGTCGTTCAAAAGTTACAGTTTCACTTCTTTAAAGTGTAGTCTATTTTTGAAAAGTACCTTTAAAATAAGGTATATTATTTGAAACGTGTGGGCTATCAAGGTCGAGGAACTCCTGAAAAAGGGCCAGACAACCCACTTAGGCACCATGATAATATTCTGCCTCGTCTCTGTCGAGTCACAAAATAGAACGGAAATTAAGTCATTGAGACTCTGAAATTAAGTCCAACGCGGGATGATCCATTTCAGAGAGTCGAATACTGAGCTATCATTTTCACAATGAAATTATCCAGTATAACTTTTTAAAATTTCGGTTTTAATGACTTACAACAACGCGCACTGCAATGTCACAACTTTAATGTATTATGTATGAGCCAGAGAAAGTCCATTAGTCCAGAGCTTTGTACTTAAGGTTGCAATGTTCGACCTTGACAAATCCTAAGGCAATACGAACGATTGCAGCGTACGCTTTTGCCGGATTTCATTCGATTTTATTACATTATATTACTGTTATAAAATCTGAGGGTTTTTAAGAAAAAATCTATACGTAAAATATTGTTTTAGACCTCTACCTATTTTATGAAAAGTTTTTATGAGAATTTAACTCATTTATTTAGATAAAAAACGTACATTACTTGTTAAGATTTTTGCAATATTTCTCATTTTTCGAGAGCGATTTAGATCGAACAAAGTATTCCTAATCGTGTTTTGATACGGTAAAAAAGCAAGAGTTTTTTATAAAGTACAATAATATAGTTTTATCAGATCAAATCGAAGAAAATTTCCTAGTATAAAGTTGACCCTAAGAAGAGTCTTTTTCGAACATTCAACCCTTAAGTACAAACGCAAATTATGCAGACATTACTACTCTACTCACTTTAAAATATGATAATTTAGGGTAGAGCGGACAAATGGGTGCTCTGGAATATATAACAAGGTTGTTTGATAGTGTTTAGTCTCTCTACAGACTCTTTCTTGTTCATACCATTTTACAGCTCGCGTCACATAACTTTACGTCTATGAAGTTCGTTAGTTCGCGTCGCAATTATGCATTATTAGGTACTAGCTGATGCCCGCAGCTTCGCCCGCGTAAAATTTGTTTCCGCTGGAACTTATTCCCGGGATAAAAAGTAGCCTATGTGTTATTCCAGACTATAATGTATCTCTGTACCAAATTTCAGCCCGATCCGCTCAGCGGTTTGAGCGTGAAAGAGTAACAAACATCCACACTAACAAACTTTTGCATTTATAATATTAGTAAGATTATCATATTATGCAATAAACTACTGCTGAAGTGCTGAGGCGAGAGGGGCGCCCCTCCCGTCTCAGCTGCGCTGTAGTTTACCTTGTGCGATTTTGGCGCGAAACTTACAGATAACCGGTTTTGCTCATTTTTATAATTTTCCAAAACTAGTGAATTTTTGAGTGTTTATGTGTAATTTATGGTGGATTCTTAAACATAAAGGTTCGACAACGTGCACAAGTTTTGAAAATTGATATAGCTCTGTGATACGCGACTTTTTAGGTTTATCGACAAATTCTACAGCAAGCTCTAGTAAAGTACCACCGCTTTACTAGAGTAGAACTTAGTCCAAACTTGGACATTGTCCAAAATTGGACACGACATATTGCTGAGATGACATTGAAAGGATAAAGAAGAGTGAATTTGGAAATTAAAAATCCCGATTCTGAGACTCTTCTAATAAGCTCAAACTTGGCATAATATTAAATATCCTACAATTGTCTAAGAAGTAGAGTATCCCGCAGACTTTATCAAAGTAACAGTACACCTCATTTATGATAAATAAGATCCATAAATTTTAATAAAATCCGTTCATCACTCAAGAAGTATTTTCAAATTTCAGAGCTAAGATCCACCTTTTGCACATTCGCTTTCAACCAAAAAAAAGCATATCAAAATTGCTCCATCCGTTAAGCCACTACGATGCCACAGACAGACACACACACTCACTCAGACAGATACACGCATTTAACTTATAACAACCCCTCGTTTTTGTCGGGAGTATAAAACAACTGTCACTCTTTATGACCTCGTGCTAAGTTATGTATTACATTTATAGGGTTTCGTAGCCAAATGGCAAAAACGGAAACCTTATAGATTCGTCATGTCTGTCTGTCTGTCCGTCTGTGTGTCACAACCACTTTTCTCCGAAACTGTAAGGCCTATTCTATTGAAACTTGGTAACTAGATGTATTCTGTGAACCGCATTAGGATTCTTATATAAAACTAGAAAAAAGTAGTTAATTTTGGGGGTCCCCATACTTAGAACTAAAACTCAAATTTTTTTTTCATCAATCCCAAACGTGTGGGATATATGTATATAGATAGGTCTTTAAAAATGCTATTGAGGTTCCTAATGTCATTTTTTTCTGAAGTGAATAGTTTGCGCAAGACACTCCCAAAGTGGAAAAATCTGTCCCCCCGTCCCCCCCCCCCCCCTCTAACTTCAGAGAATGATAAATCTAAAAAAAATATATGGTGTACATTGCCATAAAAACTACCAACGAAAATTGGTTTGAACGAGATAGAGTCTATCTAATCTAGTTTTTTTTTATTACGTCATAAGCCGCAATTTTCGGTTAGAAAAATCTCTACCACTGCGAACGTGTTAAAACATCAATCAAAGTTACAACGAACTATAAGAACTTTTAAATTATGTTACTTGCTGCTACGAAACCCTTCATGAACGAGTCCAACTCGCACTTGGCCTTTTTTTTATTATTTCGGTTGTACCTAATAATGACAAAACCTCTTAAGTCGACTTTATGATATATTGAGTCAGTAAGCTCATTTCGCTTGCCTGTCTAAGTATAAATTGGGTCTCTGATCTTGTTAGTAAGCCCAATTTATATTACTCGCAAGGCTTATTATCAAATTTTCTGCCATTAATGTTTCTTTGTCATGTCATAAACAAGAAATTCTAATATATTGAACAAATCCCTTTATATCTACTTAGGCACCTACATCACTATTATCTAATTCTATACTAATATTATAAAGCAGTAAAGTCCGTGTGTTTGTTAAATTGTAAGAGGTAATCTCGGGATCTACTGAACCGATTTTAAAAATTCTTTCACCAATAGAAAGCTACGTTATTGTGGAGTGTCATAGGCTATATAGCATCACGCTATAACGAATAGGAGCGGAGCAGTAATAGTAAATGTTTCAAAAACGGGGGAAATGTTATTTCTTTTGAGAGCTTCGTTGCGTGTGCTGCGTAAATATTTATAGTTATGTAAAAAATATGTACTACAAAATTGTTTCTCTTAAAAAAGTTCTAAAAAATTGCGCGATAGCAGATTGTATCTTTGGGTTGGTGCACAATAACCATTTTAATGGCAATCAATTTTTTTCTACAAAATGCCACGGGATACCTCTGTCATAAACGAAATTGTTCTTAAAAATAATGTAACGGGAATACACGCGACGAGAAACCTTTCTCTCTCTCTCACGTAGTATCGAATATTAATGACGAGACGCTACGGGAGTAAACGCAACGCGACGGGAGTAAATGCGACGGGAACAGGTAATACTCTCTCTTATGTGGCGCAAACGAAGTTGCGCGGGTCAGCTAGTATCCCATAATTTATTTATGTTCTGCGATACAATGTTGCAATAACAAGGACCTATCCTTACTGAAGACGACACTTGTACTGCTCCACAATATTTATTATAAACCTGACCGGTTTCGTCTCACAGCATTTTCAAAGGTCTAGAGGAATGGACAAGATGGTACTGTCTCGAAATATGTCAATTATTATGTGCAGCAGGTTCCACCAAGTGCCATCAATCAACAGTATAAAATAATGGATCTATCCTTATTGCTCAGTTCAATATAGTTGTATGATTGAATGTATACACAGTTCCGCTTACCGAAATTCCAAATTGCATCTCGTCACTCGTGGCATAGGCTTCATGTTATGAAATTGTTTCTGAGAATCCTCGTGATCTGATTACTGCAGTAATTTTTTTTGGAATTGAATTACGGATTATAATATTTCAAACAAAGTCACCCAGATACATTTGCCCTTGGAAAGAACTTTCAAGTAAGGACGTCATTCGCCTACGCCCCAAAAATCTTCGCACAACCCTTCAAAAGAGCCGCGCCGTTATTTTGAGTCTACTTTTTGTTATGCAAATGGCATAATCTGACTAATTCCATCGTCAAAACTTACACACATCAAGCAGGATATCTATCACAGTCTAGAATAGCAGAGAAGTTTCCTCTTAATAAGTACAAGTGTAAGTGTTGCCTCTTTCTAATCCTGCATTTCACATCCCATTGATGAACATAGCCGTCTCCCATTTTTGGCCATAACACACGGTCCCAAGTCTTCTACATTCGGTCTCTCGAGACCTTTTTTAGCTTCATCAGGCTGGTGAATTTTCTATTATTCGCTTCTTATTTTCTAGATTTCATAGTGGTGGCAATAGCGAACTTTGAAAATATTACCACATCATTCAACCTAGGTTTCTAAAGGGTTTAGTTTTAAACAACAACAATTCCCGTATATGTTTGTATAAGTACAAAACGTATGAGAACTTTATTAACACAATAGATAAAGCGTTGTATTATTTCAGGCTTAGCTATTAAGGCATTGAGCCAACAAAACATAGAACCAAGCAAAATTATATAATTATACAGAATACAGAGGGTGTTTAGCAAGTCATATTTAGCCGATTATGTGCTTCATAAAGGGTAATAATTTATTTAGCAACATCGGATTATTATGTGTGTAAAATGAAATGAAAATAGGTTTATCTTTATTCATATCGGTAGGTCACACAAGAACAGACTAATATTATAAAGAGGAAAGATTTGATTGTTGGATTGTTTGTTTGCATCGAGACTCCGAAACTATTGAACCGATTCGAAAAATTCTTTCTCTGTTTGGAAGCTACCCTGGTGAACATAGTCTATATTTTATTATCATATTCCCACGGGAACGGAAGTGACCTCGTGGAATAAGATACAACGCGTGAAATAAGGGTATATTGTCTGTCGCTGCCTATCTCTTCGGAGATAAATGTGACTAAAAGACTAAGCCCCTTTTCACACGTACCGGTTGCTGGGTACCCGGCAGGCGGCGAAGTTTATGGCCATGTACCTACCTACTATAGCTTTCACACGTACCGGCGTAATTTGTCCGGCATGGCCATACCTTCGCCGCCGGTTACCCGGCAGCGGCTACCCGGCAACCGGAACGTGTGAAAAGGGGCTTAGAGTTAGATCAATTCTGTTGAAACGTCATTTTAATCTTCAAAAAATAAATAAGGATGCACTATATAGACAATCTATTTCGATATCCGAAAAGTTTTAACCAAAAAAATCAATAAAATCCTCACGAATGGCTGTTCCTACCGGTTAAAACAATGATGTTATAGTAAAAAAGAAGTACTTGAATATCATTGGGTTACGGCCGGGAGTCCCGGGCTTACCCGGGACTCCCGGCCGTAACCCTGAATGGATGTTTCAGGATCAATAGAAAACGCTTAACAAAAATAATGGCGGTCACAATAGCTAATAAATCAGCGTCGAGCGACATGAGACACCTGCTTGAAAAGTTTGTTGATATTAATGGGAGAAGTTTCTTTGAATTATTAAGAGACTTTTTTGACGGTGAGTTTTTTAACCTTTGTTGAAGAACACTGTTCATCGAATAAATTTGTACTCCATTTTATTCTTCTTAACTAAGTCTCAAGAGTCTGGGTGTTTCAATGTATAATATGTATGTATTTAAAAGTATATAAGTATCTATTAATATCCGTGGCCTGATACCCATAACACAAGCAGGTTATTCCTAGCTTACTTTGTTATCAGATAGCGTTGTGTGAAATGTCCTTGAATATTTATAAAAAAAAAGTATTGAAAATTTTCAAATCGAAGGCTTTTAAACAGCTTCGTTTAAAATTTTTAAATGGCACAAGGAAACGAAATTTCGATGTATGAAAGTTTTGATAATAGGTTGTATTGTAAGAATGTCGGCAGCAACTCTACGTCACAGTTTATTATAATTACTGTAACATGCATCTGTACGATTTTGATTGTATGGATGAATGCTTGGCTATTGCTACCCTTTTACTCTAAAACTGCTGAATTTATTTAGAAGAGAAATGTAGTTCAGATATTTAAAGCAAAAAAACCGGCCAAGTGCGAGTTGGACTCGCCCATGAAGGGTTTCGGAGCAACAAGTAACATAATAGAAAAGTTCTTATAGTTCGTTGTAACTTTGATTGATGTTTTAACACGTTCGCAGTGGTAGTGATTTTTCTAACCGAAAATTGCGGTTTATGACGTATTAAAAAAAACTACCAGCTCTATCTCGTTCAAACCAATTTTCGTTGGTAGTTTTTATAACAATGTATATCATATTTTTTTTTTAGATTTATCATTCTCTTAGTTTAGAAGTTAGAGGGGGGGGGGGGGGGACACACATTTTTCCACTTTGGAAGTGTCTCTTGCGCAAACTATTCACTTAAGGAAAACATGATTTTGGAAATCTCAATAGCATTTTTGAAGACCTATCTATAGATATACCACACGTATGGCCTTGATGAAAAAAAAATTTTTGAGTTTCAGTTCTGAGTATGGGGACCCCCAAAATTTACTGCTTTTTTTCTAGTTTTATATAAGAATCTTAATGCGGTTCACAGAATACATGTAGTTACCAAGTTTCAATAGCATAGGCCTTATAGTTTCGGAGAAAAGTGGCTGTGACACACGGACGGACAGACAGACAGACGGACAGACAGACAGACATGACGAATCTATAAGGGTTCCGTTTTTGCCATTTGGCTACGAAACTCTAAAAACGGACAAAAACTACCGGAAAACATGCTCCGACGATGATGTATTTATGTAATGTGCCTGTTGGGAATGAACACTAAATATATTTTTTCTTTCCAGTGTTCCACGCAAAAGCGGCAATGTGGTCGCGAAAGCAGTCAGTGTGCAGCGCAGTCAGCGGCGCCTCCAAGGGCGATGATGCAGAGCTTACGTTAGGAGGAGGCGTGCAGATATACCCTTTCGCGATAGCGTTGAGAGTACGGGTTTTACAGGTAACTGACTTGGTAACGTAGTGGTAGAGTATGCAATTGACTTTATTGAGATCACGAGTCTGGAGATATCTCTGGGATTTTCGAAATGTGGGCTTCGGATTGGATGGTTTTTTTGTGATTAAGCTGACTATCACGTTCCCTATAAGCCCTTTGGAAGCTTTGTGAGTCTTGTATGTCCATCGACAGGCACCATGAGACAAACATAGACAGGAGCACCAACTTTCAAAATTGCACCTCTCCAAGTACCGAATAAAACTGAATTACAGTTATTAGTACATTATTATTATCTCTTCTTCTATTATAATCATCATTTTATGTGTTGAGAAAGTAAACGATTTGTTTCAAACGGCTCTTTGACCTTACTAACAAAGGGATTTGAACCGTATAATTTGGACAAAGATTCAAGTCCCCAAGGGAAATTTTACAATCCTTGTCAGATAAAAGACATTTTTTTCAGGTGGGAATTGATAAATTTCAAGTCATTGATGCATCATAAAACTTTACACATCAATAATAATGCCACAAATAAATAACCATTTTATGGCTCTTAGCATCCAATTTTAAAATCGTCTTAAAGGTTTAGATGTCAAAAGTAAACGGAAATTGGGTGCCTATGTTTAAAGAAAATGAATACCTACGTCAAGTGATAAATTATTTTCAAAGGATTTCAAGACAACCTATTCCCGGCTTACCAGAAAATGAAAGTCGTGAAAATGGCTCCAATATTTTAGAGAACATGACATTGTCATACATGAACATTTAATGAGAAAAGTTTAACGTATCGAAACTTCTGCACCTTTTTTGTTTAAAAATTAAATATATTATCCTTTTTGTTCAGGTTTTAGTTTTCTTCTAAATTAAGTATTAGATACATAAATACACTAACCCTTCAAATTCCTGAATTGTACCAGTAGCCTTCATATGATTATTGATAGAGTATATGAGGCATTAAGGGCAGACAAAATGATAGAATTATTGCCAAGCTCAACCAACCAAGCTGAATATCAAACTGTAGAAGAGCTAAAGACCTACACAGTAGTCACAAGATCCTCGAGATCCATGTGACGAGACTAATTTGCTCCTAGTAGAGTTTGGGAGGTTGTCCATAAAAGTTCACATTATATACATATGTAGTTCAATTGATCAACAGCCACAGAGATATAATAGAATAGATATGTATGTTTGTAAATACGGACAATGTGTTGATTCATCAGTGACCTAAATCAAGTCAAACAAAGTTATTAAATAAATTTAGACAAGATGGTGACTTGTAACATGTCGCAACAATATATATCTATTGATGTAAGTAATCTATTAGAAACAATGCCGTTTCGTGACCAGCCATGTTGTCGTAATCACGTCCTATATAAAGCACCGGTCGTAACTTTGACTTTCGCACAAATACTGCCGTTTATGTGGAAAGATTTACAAGGGTTTTAATATAGGACACACATAAGTGTAACATAAGATATAGTTACAAAGTTGACGACATGTTTACTTCTTCGTAGTAATATCTTAAGTGTGGGAATTTGTGAATATGTTTGGTTATACGCTCCAACCCCTGAAACAACTTGCCTGAAATTTGGTAGGTATACTGATGATACCCTGGATTACGAAACCTTCCGAAATTAAGTTGGGAGAGACCTAGGAACGGAAAGGTTAATAAAATGATTTCATAGTGTAGTAGAGTAAGACGATAATATTTAAAATTCTAAGGCTGAGGCAGCACTGCGGTTGGAAGTTGCGGTTTCTAACCTTAATCCAACCTCAAGAAAACCAATAAAACCATAGACTCAGTTTCATTGGTTTTTGACATTTTGAGGTTAGAATTTAACATTTTGAAATTAGAAACCGCAACCGCCAACCGCAGTGCGGCCTCAGTCTTTCAAGAGTTTGAAAACCACTTTCTCTATGGTTGCCATAGACAGATGGGATTCGAATTTTTTCGTCTTCTATGGAACCACTTCCCATCTGATCTCCCACGAGTTTGTTTCTTAACATCTTCGCCAGAAGAGGTTACCGTCTGATCTTCTATCAGCTTGTTTTTGATCATCTTCGCTAGAAAAGCTTGTGATCAATCTGGCAGTGAAAATGAACGACTAAACGACTGACTGACTAAAACGATTCAGAGCTACATGGAACTATACAAATCCAACGCCGAGAATAAAAATAAGCCGACGAAATTGTACACCGGTCGCGATGGCTATTCGGGGATTCAATTCATTACGAACGATCGTAACGTTTTGAGAGCAAGACCGTAACGTTTTGAATTGTGCTGTGTCTATTTGAGATGACGACTGAGGTCGCTATTTCAATATTGAATACCAATTATTATTTGGGAAGTTTCTTTATTGAGATCAGGTGAGAGGTCCTGTATCTGTGTCTGCCAACGGATTAGAAAATAGGTACATAATCGTCTTAATGTTATAAAGAGGAAAGATTTGATGGTTTGCATCGAATAGGCTCCGAAACTACTGAACCGTATTTGAAAAAATCTTTCACTGTTGAGAACATTGACATATATTCTACCGATAGACAGGAACGTTCATACATTGAATATGTTGCAGATTTGTACGCCCTTGAGCGAGAATGGACTCGCCCAACGGGTGCTATAATCTCATATTTTAGTATGAATAAAACGGTTTAAACGTTGTATAATTATTGATTATATTATTTAGCATTAACTTTAATATGTTTTCCTTTGTACATTGCGTTTACAACACTATACCACAATAAATTAAAATATCTCCTAATATGATACAAATAGACTCGCCCAAAAATGGTATCGTCCAAACTGACAGGTGCTAAAAATCCCATATCTTAGTGTGAATATTACGGTCTAAACGTTGTATAATTATATTACTTAGCATTAACTAGAATATTTTTTCCTCTGTACTCTGTACATTGCGGTTACAACACTTTGTTTGATAATTCTACCACAATAAATTAAAATATCTCCGTCCGTGCGTTTCATTCGTATTATGGCACAAACCGAACTAACAAGCGATGAGTAGATTTACCGCAGTTGAGTGGTACACGACGCTTGTTCTGATTGCCGCATTTAGTACGTAGTACACATAGAGCAATGGTTGGGAACCTACACTATCCCCGGTGAAAATCTATATTTTATTCCCTTATTTCCACGGAAACGAAAGCTATGTGAGTAAAACCGCGTGTCGTCCGCTGTTTTATGTACTGGTGTGACTGGTGTCCACTGAATGATGAATCCTTACTAATATTATAAATGCGAAAGTAACTCTATCTGTCTGTCTGTTACGCTTTCACGCCTTAACGGCTGGAGCGATTGAGATAAAATTTGGTATAGGGATAGTTCGAGGCCCTGGGAAAGACATAGGCTGCTTTTAAACCGACTTCGCAAAAGGAGGGTTATGATTTTACGATATAACGACTCTTCCGCGATAACGACCTCTACGCGGTCGAAGCCGTAGGGAACAGCCAGTACCTTTTATAAAAAGATGGGAACTGAGCCGGGAGACTAATAGTTTTGTACATTAGTTTCAAATACCCTGATAGGTAATACTATAGAATATGTTATATGTATAATCTGTGGTAATACCATTATATAATCTGTGGTAATACTAATAGGTTATTATATCGGACAATCGTACCTAATCTTTTTCGAAGTTGTACAACTTATTGATGAAAGTCATATTAATAATGACTAGGGTTACTACTTACTCAGTGAGCCTTATCCTTCCGAGGGCTTACCCGGAGCTCCCAACCGCAGGCTTGGTTACGTAAGGTAGGGATCGTGTTGGTTTTTTTTAGTCGGTAAGAGTCCGCATACATGACGGATGTTCCACACGTAAAAAAAGCAAAGGGAGATATCCATTCAATGGGTTTATTAAAATATATATTGTGAATGATAAGATCTTGACTAGCTGGATAATATAACCATGACGGCAGCGTGACGTGAGGGATTCACGCACGCCCCCCTTAGAAGAGAGATCACACCCAAAACCCCCCAAAGACGCGGGATAGCACCCAAACCGCCCCCCGGGGCGAGGCCGCAGTGGTGGCCGTTGGTTGGGAGTCCTAGAACATCCTTCGGAGGGCTTACCCGGGTTCCCAACCATAGGCTGTTGGGCGTTACGTGAGGTTTTTTAGTCGGTAGGAGTCCGGCATAGCATCCATAATGGATTTTCCCATACGATAAAAAAAACTGGATAAAATGAGTGTCAAATTCACTAAAACTAAATTCTCCTCTCAAGTATTTATTTATTTATTTATGGAGACCCAACAGCATTATTCAACATTTAAATTGGTATCAGTAAGCCAATTATAGGTTCTCATGTTTAGGATTCGTAATAAATATATATGTACATTGAGCAACTTACGCTATCTATGCCTTTAACCAGTACTTACATAATTAAATAAAATATGTTATAAGATACTTAAAAACTAGTGGTATACAAAGGTGAAGAGGTATTTACTAGTTTTTGAAAAACTTATCGCTCATTTGACGCCTTGCAATTGGAATGCTTGTATTAAAAAACTTGAGAGGTGTCAAGGGACACCCGGATGGAACAAAGTTCCTTTCGATTAAAGTGAAGGAATTGTAATAAAATTTTATTTTAATTTTAAAATTTTATTGTAAGCAAAAACAAAAACAGAAAAAAAACAAAAAGAAAACAAATATAAAAAAAAAGTGAGTGCGTGTAACCTTTACGCGCGACTGAAGTAAAACTTCTTTGCCATTGACGGCATAATATCACTGAAATGATTTATATTAATATCATTCATTCGAATTTTGAATAGCGAAAACGCGTTTCCGCTATTCAAAATTCAAATAAGTAGTAAGCGTTGCTGCCGTCGGAAAAAAAATCTGAGTGACTGCCTAGTCGCGCCTAAAGAAGTTTTACTTCAAAAACTTTTCAAAGCGAGCTTTGCTTTGGTGTTGCTCGTAGAGTTCATGTTCATCCCCTGGCTGGCACTAGCACTACCACTATCACTACCACTATAACTATCACTACCACTACCACTATCATTACTACTATTACTACCACTATCACTACCACTATCACTACCACTATCACTATCACTACCACTATCACTACCACTATCACAACCACTATCACTACCACTACCACTATCACTACCACTATCACTACCACTATCGCTACCACTATCACTACCACTACCACTACCACTATCACTACCACTATCACTACCACTATCACTACCACTATCACTACATGTCGCTAGTGCTACGAACTACGAACATCAGAGTCGCAAGAGTACAGGCACTACGACTCCGTTTTGCAGCTACGCTAATACTAGCAGCTATTGCAGCATTGTTGTTTTGCTAGACGATGTCAAATTACTCGTAGCTAATAATTGTATGCAAAAGAAAGTTAGACTAAACTGTTGCTTTCATATGACTAAAATATTGTGCGAGCAACGAGGCGGTGCTTGTCAGGTGGGTCTAATGAGCTGTAAAGTTTACAGTAGCATTGGCAGTTGACACATACATAGTAAGTTAATTTCTGTTAGTAAGGTAAATTAGAGATATGGCTATCTACATAGCACAGTACAGACACAGAAGTTTCAGAACGAAATTTTTTCTTAACAATAATAAAACAATGCTTGAATGATGGTCACATACTTATCCTGTACTTAATGTTATTGATCGTAGCTAAGTACCCTAATATCAATTAGTGCACATTTTTTTCTGGTTCAGAGTTTTAGTAGAACACACATACATACATTTTAATTTCGCCATTTTTCGAAGAGACTTTATAATATAATTTATTTTATGTCTTTATAACGTTGTTTATTTTAGTATAATTAAATCCTTACCCAATCTAGTTAAATGGTTTTAGCCACAAGTTATTGTACATGACATGCACCCATATCATGGGCGAAAAGGGTAACAGCCTGTACCCTACAGATATGGATCATTATTGTATTTATTTATGCATTTAACGTTTATGTACTCAAATACAATGCTCAAACCGGTAAATAAGACATAAAAGAAAAGTTAAGTAGAATGGTACTTACTGCTTTTTTTAACATTAGGGTAAATCCATCATGGATGCTATGCCGGACTCCTACCGACTAAAAAACCTCACGTAACGCCCAACAGCCTATGGTTGGGAGCCCCGAGTAAGCCATCAGGATGTCCCAGGACTTCCAACAGACCTACGGACACCACTGAAGCGTCGCCCAAGGATCGGTTCGGGTGCTGTCCCGCGTCTTTGGGGGGTTTCGGGTGTGAACTCGCTTCTAAATAATGGTACTGCTTATTTCTAAAACGACATGTAGTACAGGCAAATGTAGAGTAGGGGGCGATTCGGGTGCTATGCCGCGTTTTTGGGGGGTTTCGGGTGTGATCTCGCTTCTAAAGAATGGTACTGCTTATTTCTAAAACGACATGTAGTACAGGCAAATGTAGAGGAGGGAGCGATTCGGGTGCTTTCACGCGTCTTTGGGGGGTTTCGGGTGTCATCTCGCTTCTAAATAATGTTATTGCTTATTTCTAAAAAGATATGTAGTACAGGCAAATGTAGAGTAAGACGTCCATCCACCAGATGGACTAACGACCTGGAAAAGGTCCGTATACAGTATTGTGGCGTAAATTGGGAGAGGCCTACGTCCAGCAGGGCTCCCAACCATAGGCTATTTGGGCGTTACGTGAAGTTTTTTAGTCGGTAGGAGTCCGGCATAGCATCCATGATGGATTTTCCCTCACTTTAAAGGAAAAAAGTACAGGTAAGTAATTTGGTGAACTGAAACGAATCAAAAGATTGAGCAATTTTCTCTGCTGCCTAGAAGCAACAACATTCTAAACAAACATCCAAACTCCGACGGATCATACAAAAGATAGTTCTTCCGATCCAGGATTCAAATTCGACGGCAGTGACATCAATGAGGCAGCAAAACGTGATAAACGGTTATCTATTGCCACGAATCACTAAATTATCTATGCAAATCCTCAGAGACGACGCAAAAATCTCCATAAAAACTAAGGCCAGGTAGTCTAAGCCGGTAAGATAGATCAAGGATTATCTTATCTGGCGGCTTAGTCAAAAAATTGGTTTACCTTAGCTACCGGCTTACAACTGCGTGACTTAATTTCCATATCAAATCTTTGCTACATCAAATCCTTATTAGCATAAAGTACCTATATCGTGAATAATTAAGCTATTGGAAAGTGGTTATACATTACTTATGATTACCTATGTCTCCGAAAGTGCTTCATAGGTAGGTACTCGAGTTGTTAATGTATAATCCTGGTTTGGGTTTGTGTTCAATAATTGACATTTGGAAGAGATTTAGATGGTAGTAACAAATTATTAGGCGTACCTACTTACTTGCCAAGTAACTTTATTAATCGTGCGTAGCGTAACGTAAGTACGTAATTATTCTGTAAAGTACAAGGATGATGAACGATTTTTATGGAATTTTCACATACCTATTATAAGAGTGCGCGTAGTCTGAGTAGCTCGCCCAAGACTATCGGCCTCCAGGACGGTGGAGAGGCTGCTCAATGTCCTTCGCCAAAAGCAGGCCCAAGACGACAGCGTGGCGTGATAGTTCCACGCACACCACACGCCCCAAGTAGCAGGATAACATAGTGGCAAGTGCGAGTTTTTGCGTGAGCCTGTCGACATTCACAGCGCGCCAATTCGTATGGAATCGAGACCCCGTCACCTAGCTGTAAACGCGAGAACTTGTCTCGATTCCATACAAATCGGCGATAACGCGCTCACCCTTGAATGTCGACAGGCGCACGCTGAAACTCGCACTTGCCCCTCAGATCATAAACGTAGGTTTTTTCTCTATAATCTGTGCTACTATTGTGAAGTTATCCATATACACGGTATCTCTGTAATCTAATTGTACATAATATGTCTTTTATTATTTTACATGTTTTTCCCGAAGGGGCAGGCAGAGCTGTAAATTTCATCCCTTTTCTACAATATTCGTGCAATCAAATCGTAAGAAGCGATCGTTCATAAAACATTGTATAAGAAAATGGGGCTACAAGTTTACAAGTAAAACATGCTGAATTGGTATTTTATAAGATACCTACTAGCGGTCGTCACGCGGTGACACCCGCGTAGTTCCCGTTCCCGTAGGAATACAGGTATAAAATATAGCCCATGTTCACCGCATAGAGTGTAGCTACCCAACAGTGAAAGAATTTTTCAAATCGGTCCAGTAGTTCCGGAGCCTATTCGGTACAAACAAACAAACAAAAAAACTAATATTTCCTCTTTATAATCCTACTTCCTACTAATATTATAAATGTGAAAGTTTGTGAAGATGTTTGGATGTTTGGATGTTTGTTACTCAATCACGCTCTAACGGCTGAATGGATCTGGCTGAAATTTGGTACAGGGATAGAGTATAGTCCAGAATAACACATAGGCTACTTTTTATCCCGGGAAATTGTTCCCACGGGAAGCGGGAACGGGAACCTAATTTCACGCGGGCGAAGCCGCGCGCATCAGCTAGTATTAGTATAGAAAAAATAATAGAATATTGCGAAAAGTGTAGAGGTTGTCACGTTATGAGAATGTATAGGTTCAGTGATTTATCTCAGCGGACGAATTTGTGATTTCTACACAAAATCATTCAACGATAAGCCTTTTATTTAGTCAACCGTACTTTGGACTCAGTGAATACAATTTCAGCATTCTCATACTGAGTCACATCTGTTTCAATGTAGATGAGTCTGTACTGCATACAGCCATACACACATGCTTTTTTCTCCGAAGGGGTAATTTTCTGATATATGTGGATTAAATAGAGGCATTGATACTGTACTGTACGCTACATCTCACAAGTTATATTTTGTTCTACTAAATAATAGTATCCGTATTGTCTCGTGTTGAATGGGAATGGGACTGGCTGTAGCTGCTTGTATTTAAATTTATTTAAGCCAGCTAACAACCAGGATCAATTGGTTTAATATGCCTTTTAAAGTACAGAAACACATGGTAATCTGCTGCACTCTTTGCGGTGTACATAGGTTATATTTTATTCCAGTATTCCTACGGGAACGAGAACTACGCGTGTGAAACCGCGACGTCCCCTAGTAATATTAATATCAAAATGCGTCACACGTTTGCCTATCTCAGAACTGTATTGTCAGGACCTTATGATGCAAAAGACAATGATAGTTTAGAAAACACTGAGCTTTAACGCCCAACAGTCTACGGTTGGGAGCCCCGGGTAAACCCTCGGAAGGATGACCCCAGGATCCCAACAGACCTTGGCTACCACTGCTGCATGATAGGCTTAGGCATGACGTGGAACTTTTTCGTGCGTGCAGTCCCCATTTATCGATTTCTAAGACGTCATTTGAAGAATTTCGTGCAAAATTTTCACGTACAAATTGTTTAGAAACGTACGTCTTGTGTGTCGGCAAGACATAATATATATGTCATGATAAAGTTGACGCTAACATGGGTGGATGGTAGAAATTATAATGGCATAAAATGTGTGCCGCTATCTATTTGATTACACTTCGCGTGATAAAATTTGTTCTGCATTTTATCCATAGAGCTGTAGGAAAATTTTGTTGTACATTCTGAATACCCCTTTTTAGGTTTCCGTAGCCAAATGGCAAAAACGGAACCCTTACAGATTCGTCATGTCTGTCTGTCTGTATGTCCGTCCGTGTGTCACAGCCACTTTTCTCCGAAACTTTAAGACCTATGCTATTGAAACTTGGTAAGTAGATGTATTCTGTGAACCGCACTAAGATTTTTACAAAAAACTAAAAAAAATACAGTAAATTGTGGGGGTCCCCATACTCAGAACTGAAACTCAAAATTTTTATTGAGGTGTCTAACATCATTTTTTTCTAAACCGAATAGGTCGCGCAAGAGACACTTCCAAAGTGGAAAAATGCCCCCCCCCCTCCCTCCTCTGTACATTGCTAAGAAAACTTCTAACGAAAATTGGTTTGAACGAGATCCACTAAGTAGGTTTTTTTTTTAAAACGTCTTATACAGCAAATTCTGCCTAGAAAAATTACTACCACAGGGAACGTGTTAAAACATCAATCAAAGTTACAACGAACTACAAGAAACTTTTAAACTATGGGACTTGCTGCTACGGAACCAATCGGGCGAGTCCGACTCTCACTTGGCCGGTTTTTTTTACGTGTTAATTAATATCCTCGGAATAGAAGTGCTTGTGGCCCCGTGGACTCGGTGTTCTGTAAACGATTACTGTGGTAAGCAACATTTATTGTATCCGCTGATCGATGGAGGGCCATCTCGTGACCACTTTATGACATTTAATGGCGAGCGTTTCCGTGCTTCGGAAGGCACGTTAAGCCGCCAGTAAAATGGTAGTCGTTAAGCTAAGTTGAAGGCCTTTATAGGCGGCTTAAAAATTTTCACAAAAGACCATATAAAATTGAGGAACAGCTATTGCGGGATGTCCCCATAATCTACACTAATATTATAAAGCTAAAAAGTTTGTTTCATTGAACATGCTAATATCAGGAACTACAGTTTGGAATTGAAAAATTATTTTAAGTTTGATATCCCACTTACCATTTACTGAGGAATGCTATAAACATCATACCACGACGTACAACAGCGGAGCGGAGCAGCAATAACAAATTAATGCGCTGAAAAATTATTACTTTAGTTAGAGCTTCTGTTGCGTGCGTTACTATAATAGCATACTATTATGTTATGTTTGAGTAGCGGACATCACGCGGTTTCACCCACATAGCTCCCGTTCCCGTGGGAATACGGGAATAAAATATAGCGCAAAGAGTGTAGCTTCCCAACTGTGAAAGAATTTTTAAAATCGGTCCAGTAGTTCCGGAGCCTATTCGATGCAAACAAACAAACAAACAAGTCTTTCCTCTTTATAATACTAGTATAGAAGTATAGATAATAGTTAAAGTGACGTAACAGTCGTGTAACTATAATGAAATTATTCTTCTTAAAAAGTTCTAAAATAAGTTTGTGATAGCTTAAGTTGGTTCTATAGAAATCAAAACGACAGAAACAGTTGGTTTCTGATTTATGTGGTTGGCTCACTATAAACTTCTTAATGGAGATTTAATTTCTTCTACATGACTATTAATCACTAGCTGTTCCCTGCGGCTTCGTCCGAGTAGAAGTCGTTATCGCGTAAAATCATTATCTTCCTTTTGCGCAGTCAGTTAAAAAGTAGCCTATGTGGTTTGAGTCCAAGGAAAGGTCCTTGGACTCAAACTATCTGTATACCATATTTCATCAAAATGGGTTCAGCGGTTTAGGCGTGAAAACGTAACAGACAGACAGAGTTACTTTCGCATTTATATTATTAGTTGGGATAATCATAAGTTTTAAAATATAATATAGACCATACGATGTTATGTGAATAGTTAGGTACTATGCTATAAATCTTTCAGTGCAATCTCCTTTCAGATCGTCTGCGGGATCGGAGGCTTAGTCCTCGGTGCTGTCGGCTGGCTGGAGGAGAGACAGAAGCCAATGTTGGGGCTCGGAGTGCCAGCGGGAGCTATCACTGTTTTGGCTGCAGGTATGAATATTTAAAGTTTGCCGTCTTCAAAAAAAAGAGTGTTTGCGTGAAACCTTTACGCGCGATTGAAGTAAAACTTCTTTGCCATTGACGGCATCAAATGTTATGGTTCTCAATTCGACGGTATTTTTTTTATGTTTGTTAGGTACCTCATAACTTTTGATCGGGTGAACCGATTTCGAAAATTCTTTTTTGTTTTAATGCTGGTGCTTCCCATTCGGTCCCATTACAAGTAAACCAGGATCTAATGATAGGATCCCAGAGAAATCGAGGGTAACCTTCAAAAATTGTAGGGACGACTACTGCGTTTGTTAATTTTTATACCACGAAGGTAGCAGACAAGTATGCGGCCTACTCGATAAAAGTCTTTAGTATAATGTCTTCGGTGTTTTGTTTTTACGAATATAAATTTTTGGTAAGTACCTACCCAGTATACGCACTTGCCTTGCTGTATACTGTACATTCATACGGTCACGCCCGCATCCCCGAAGGGGTAGGCAGAGGCATATTAAATGCCCACATTTCACCTTTTTAGAATTTGTCCTACGTAATAGGTGGTGAGCTGTATTGCCGTGTTGAAATGGACAGGCGCAGGTTGTGAGTATCTGCTGTTGAAATTTTTCAAGCCGCCAAGGATGGCCTTCAACTTGGCTTAACGACTGCCATTTTACTGGCAACGGGGACCGACGGCTTAACGTGCCTTCCGAAGCACGGAAACGCTCAAATAAATTATGTTACAAAGTGGTCACATGGATAGTCACCCATCCAAGGACTGGCCATTGTGAAAGTTGCTTACTGCAGAGAGCGTTTACAGAACACTGAGACCGCAGGGCCACGAGCGCTTCCTTGTATTCTGTAGCGGACCTATTCTGGTACTGGTATCTTTGGATTAACTAATAATAAACAAATGACACGGGTCTTAGAAGGTTTTTACAGGGTCGGCACCGCGACTGTGGCAGCTCTGGTGTTGCAAACGTTCAAAGGCTGTGGTGATCACTAGTCCTTCTGGTGGGCCGTATGCTTTATGCCATCTTAACGGAATTTAAAAAAAATACCTTTCCGCAATATCTCAACGATGGTTACAATATTGCTGTGAAAGGCACCCAATGACTCCTGGTACATCCTTCCGAGGGCTTACCCGGGGCTCCCAACCATAGGCTGTTGGGCGTTACGTGAGGTTTTTAGTCGGTAGGAGTCCGACATAACATCCATGAGGATTTTCTTTCACGTTAAAAAAAAGGCACCAAATGACTACTGAAAGATTCTAAAGATAACTTACCTATAGGGAAATGTGACAAATGAATTTTAAAGCCAACTTTAACTGTTTTTTTAGACTACTAAGGTGGCAACGGTGGCCAAGAACTAGTAGATACAGAATGCACCGTAGAAGCAGCGAGCAAACTATTTCTGAATAAAAATCTACCGTAGCGAAAATGACGTTACTGAATAAAATGTGTGGAAATTGAATCGCAAAATTGAATTTCACTGAAGCCCATACGAAACTAGTATAATATTCGTAATATCTAACCGCATTCATCGTTGACTGTTATTGAATTCACGATAGGAATTTTGTATTCATTGAAATGCAGATTTTTGTATAATTTGAGGCACATCACAGGGCCCTTAACTAGAAGCAAAGATAATATAATAGTACTAGCTTTTACCCGCGACTTCGTTCGCGACTCAAGCCCAAGGAGCTACATGTCATCATCTGTCCGTCAGAATAGTAGACGATCTTTTGATACGCCAGCCAGCCCCGGATCTAGAGATATTTTTAGGCGGGGCAAAATGTGAAAATGCCGCCCCCATCCAACCCCCCCCCCCCCATTTTTAGGGTTTCGTAGCCAAATGGCAAAAAGGGAACCCTTATAGATTCGTCATGTCTGTCTGTCTGTCCGTCCGTGTGTCACAGCCACTTTTCTCCGAAACTATAAGGCCTATGCTATTGAAACTTCCTTTATACTTTTGATTGTTGGCACTTGATGGAACTTGTTATACATTATGAAAACTCACTCACTTGTACTATTCCACAACTTTTATTATAATTTTAATAATACCTCTATATAAGTTGTGGAATAGTACAAGTGAGTGAGTTTTCATAATCTATTGAAACTTGGTAACTAGATGTATTCTGTAAACCGCATTAAGATTCTTATATAAAACTAGAAAAAAAGCAGTAAATTTTGGGGGTCCCCATACTGAGAACTGAAACTCAAAATTTTTTTTTCATCAGACCCATACGTGTGGGGTATCTATAGATAGGTCTTCCAAAATGCTATTGAGGTTTCTTCATCATTTTTTTCTAAAGTGAATATTTTGCGCAAGAGACACTTCCAAAGTGAAAAAATGTGTGTCCCCCTCCCTCTAACTTCTAAACTATATATATGATATAAAAAAAATATATGATGTACATTGCCATAAAAACTACCAACTAAAATTAGATTGAACGAGATAGAGCTGGTAGTTTTTTTTAAAACATCATAAACCGCAATTTTTCGTTATAAAAATCACTACCACTACGAACGTATTAAAACATCAATCAAGTTACAACGAACTATAAAAACTTTTATATTATGTTACTTGCTGCTACGAAACCCTTCATGGGCGAGTCCAACTCGCACTTGGCCGGTTTTATTTTAGGTTCCTTAGTTCAAAGTTGAGAGTAGTACCTATTAGCGAAGGTACAAGTCTGCGTATTGTACAGCAGACACCTCTATGGTGGCGTAATCCGCGTAATGAACCACCTCACCTTATTAAGAGCTCCTATTTTCCGCGAAAGATGATTTCGGAGCTCGCGGTGGCCTAGACGGCCGAGAATGTCTATATTATATATATAGACCTACTAATTATCGTATTCTGAAGTGAGGGATTTTTTAGATACGTAGGTGGCCTGGCATCCATGATGATAAGATGCCATGCCGTACTCTTACTGACTGAAAGCACAGAAATCCTACCACTGCCTACGGTCGGGAGCCCCGGGTAAACCCTTCGGATAGGTGTCCCAGGATTCCCAACGGACTTTGGCTACTATTGCGACCAAACCTAGGGGTTCGGGTCCTCTCACGCATCTTTGGGGGTTGATCAGGTGTAATCCCGCTTCTTGGGGCTTGTGGCGTGCGTGTAACGTTCAGGGCACACTATCTTCTTGGGCCTGCTTCAGTTAAAAAGGTGAGCAGGCCCCCGACGTCCTCAGGCCCCGGTCATGAAAAATGGAGACCGAAAAGGAATCTTGGGTGAAGACAAGTCTGCGGCGAAGAAAAGTCTGCGGCGGGGGCGCCGCAGTTATCTCCCGTTTCCCGCTTCTTCCCCGATAATCCACGTCACGCCACTCACGAGCATGAACTGCCCGCAGAAAGTCGAGGCGACATACCACTTACTCCCACTAGAGATCGTGATCGCCATGATCTCTAGCGAGAGAGTGTCCACGACCAGACCGTGAGAGA
Organism: Miltochrista miniata; assembly: GCA_933228765.1. Classification (NCBI taxonomy): domain Eukaryota; kingdom Metazoa; phylum Arthropoda; class Insecta; order Lepidoptera; family Erebidae; genus Miltochrista; species Miltochrista miniata. The sequence continues at coordinate 31,191,670 of OW121756.1, forward strand.
ATGTCCACAACCAGACCTGGCGCTGTTGCGCTCAAGCTGTGCACTCCTCAAATGTATGCACCGCTGTGTCTTGGCTGCGTTCCTCGCAATACTGTCACTCAGCTGTGGTTTCCCGGTGTATTCGTCACACAGAAGCTCCCGTGCCCAGTAATCATCTGCGACAACCGGTAGAAGAGGTTGCCGTTGCTCCTCTCGTTCTGAAGAGAGGGTAGAGATGAAAAGGGGATCTTTCTGCTGTGATCGCCTTTATTTCCTGGTATTTAAATCTAACAAATTTTAACATTAAATTAACATTGGTAAATGCGGTCAGACAATACAATTGGAAATTTTGTCTGCATACCAATGATTGATAATATGCCAAAGAAATGGTGTTGGACAACACAGATCCCTGTGGTACTCTTGAATTAAACTGCAGAAAGCAGGGACCTGACCAGCTCAGAGGACTAGTAGATGAACGTCATCCGTACAGGAAACTGGCCATCCAGCGACACAATTGAGACGGTCAGCGCAAAAGTGCCTAATCCTTAATTTAATCGTATGCAAAAATGGCCTATCTTTTTTTCATTTTAAGAAAGAAAGGAATCATAAAAACGTTTTTCCCTTTACAGTTGACTTATGATGCAACAAAAGATATTTTAAGAACATATGTGTGTACATGAACTATTAAATAAATAAATAAACATCACAATAAATTTTCAAATATCAGAATATGGAAGACTGTGGCCGCCCCTGCGTTGGCCATAATTATTTCTTGTAAAAGGGTTGAATAAATTAGTGTTTATTAGGTAGGTATGTAATATTTGTGCATTTTTCTGCAAAGTTTGAATTTGTCGCTCTGATATGCCGCCCCCCTGATTTTGCCGCCCGGGGCCCGGGCCCCGGCTTGCCCCCCCCTAGATCCGGGGCTGACGCCAGCCGTCTCTTTCATTAAATGGAGGAATGCACTGACTTACTCCGCACCTCACTGGGTATGGCTGCTTCACGAAGTACCACTAAGAGCTGATGGGTGCAGAGTTGTATTCTACATAGCGCCACTCTCCGAACACGCTTGCGTGTGAACAATAATAGTATTACCACAGATTATATAATATATTCTACATACAGATAAGCAACTCTCTACCCCTGACTGAGCAAGCTTTCCCACCCCCGCCAGTCTCGCGCCACTGCTGTCATTATAGTTGGCGGGTGTTTTAAGGGATTTGCTTAGCCTTATTGGTCACACACACACATTCAAGCTCTGTACGAACATAGCGTGATTTAGTGTAGGTGACAGTATTAAAAACGAATCATTTGTATGGAGGTTCCGCCCTGTGCTAGAAGTCCACTGTCAGTAATATTGTGGACTATGAGAGTGGCTCCCAATCGCTAAATGTCGTCATGGCTTTCTTTCCTTCAGCTGCTTTTTTTTGGCGAACTAAATATTTTAAAAATTATGCACACACAACCTCAATAGTTTTTACTTGTGGAAATCCTGGCTGGATGCTATGCCTATCTGACTTAAACCACGTGGATCCCTGGGATGCGGGGTCCTACTAACATCTTAAGGACCCCAATGGGTCGGATCCTCCTCGTGGTGCATCCTGGGCAACGGAGTAGCGACCACTCCCCTTCCTCTGTGGGGGAGTTGTGCTACTCTGGCTAATTCCGGCCGAGGCGGGAGTAACCCACCTGTGGGTTGCTCGGTGGTGTGTGTTGCTGCCGGCCGTGCCGTTATTCACGGCCGGCAGCAGCAATGATGGGTCGCCGTCGCTTCGCCTCCTTTGCTGGCGAGACGATGGCGGCAAAGTGGGGGAGGCACTGCGTGGGGGGCGGGAGTTTGGGTAGATGCTCCCGCCCTGCCATGCAGTTCAGGCTGCCGGCCGTGAATAACGGCGCGACCGGCGGCAACAGTGCTGGGCCGCTGTCACCTCGCTAGTTGACGAGGTGATGGCGGCAAAGCGGGAGGTGCACTGTGCGGGGGAGCGGGAGTAACCGATAATGCTCCCGCTCTGCCGTGCAGTTCGGGGGCGCCGCGGTGAGGAGTTACTGCGCGCCCCCGATTGTTTCTTGACCGTGGGCGTAAGGTCGGGGGACCCCGCCCACCAACGGTCACATGGCGGTGGGCACCTTTTCCGTGTTCCAGGGGTGCCCATTAGCGCACGCCTGCGCCAGCCGCTCTCTGTCTCCTCTATTACAGAGGGGCGCTCGAGAGCGGTGCAGGCGTGGACTTCAGCTCCTTAGGGAGCTTTGGGGAGCCGCCCATCTGGCTCCCCCGAGGAGAGCCCCGAATAAACGGGGCGCCCCTAGCCGGGTCGACGTGAATAATCTTTTGATATCCCTCGGCCCGGCTAAAGGGTGAGGAGGAACACCGCGGGGTTTAGTGGGTAGGACGGTCCATTCCGGACCGGGCCGGGAGTCCCACACACCATCCCAACTGCCCCCGCAGCTGGGATGAAGGCGCGTAAATGCGTTCCCCGCGTCAACAAAAAAAAAAAAAACCACGTGGATCCCTACCCCTTCCTACGGCGGGAAGCCCCGGATAAGCCCTCGAAAGGATGTCAATAGTATGAAACCGAATTAAAACATACAATTTAAGGCTTCCGTATTCAACCTTGACAAATCCTAAGGCAACTCCCACGCTTTTGCGGGATTTCATTCGATTCTAATAAATTATATGGTATTACTGTAATAAATTCTGGGGGGTTTTAAGAAAAAATCTAGCCGTAAAATATTGTTCTTAAGACCTATATCTGACTGAATGACAAGTTTTTATGAGGATTTAACTAATTTATTTAGATAAAAAAAAAGTACATGACTAGTTAAGATTTATGCAATATTTCTTATTTTTCGAAAGCGATTTCGATTGAACAAAGTTTTCCTAATCGTGTTTTGATCCGTTAAAAAAGCAACAGTACCTACCTAATAAATTACAATAATATGGTTTTATCAGATCAGATCAAAGAATATTTCCTAGCATAAAGTTCACCCCAAGATGAGTCTCTTTCGAATATACGAGCCTTAAACAGCTGCCTAGTGCCTACCGATCACACTCTACCCATAGTTCGAGAAGTTCGTAAGACGTAGTACTAATTGGTACCTAGTTATTCTGTGGTAAGACAAGCTTTAAGGAGCAGCGCAGACGACACTCTTTTAATTGTGCGATCGAGTCATTATCCAGTCTGCGGTGCACAAAGAGCCTTGTCGCACATTAGCCGTTGCAGATTTTCACAGACCACGCCACTGATAGTCTGCCATCTGTGCTACACCTTATAATTACTTAAGCAAGCTTAAGCTCCTATATAAATTAAATTCAGCAGCGTTTTATGACGTAATCAAATGCGCCATATGACCTCATTTGAATTTAAAGTGCCAGATGACGCATTGGATGCGCCAGTACCGACGCATACATATTTTTTAGTTTATGTATTTAATGGTATTTATTATAATTATTATATGTCAACACTCACGCACTAAACGCATCTTACTTTTATGTATTGTCTATGGCAACACTATCCCGCCCGCTTCCTACATTCACAGTCCGCCATAGCTATTGGAAGATACGCACGCACCCGTCTCTTAACGCTCCGCTCCGCTATCGGCCGCTGTGATTACCCATCATATCGCGCTACATCGCTTATCATCAGCCACAGTCTCGAGAGTTACGGTTATAACTCCTGTGTGCATATTTCGCGGTCGTGAATCAAGACCCCGAACGCAAAGCTGGGAGCAGCGCCTACCTACCAACAAGAGTTCAAGGTAAGTGCACTTCCAAGTGTGGTCCTTCGAGCCGGATATTCCATCTAACGCATTCTTTCTACTAATAATATTAATTACCTCTTTTCCTATTAAATTCACGCATACGCATATATATATTTAGTATATTACTCATAAATACTCAACGCAAATATTATATTTAACGCCACCCGCACGCATTAGAAAAGTTAATTATCTTTTCACACCGCATATTTTATATTACTCATAAGTACTCATATTCTATAACGCATTTACGCTATTTATCATAATCATATTTACCTATATATAATCAACCCGCTGGCAGGTAGCGCCCCCCGAAATTATCGCTACCCAGGACTTGGACCATCCTGGCCATGTTAGTCCGGTTGTCCGATTCTAGGCAATCATTTTGATATTTTTTGGTAATTAGGAGTTTTGGCATAAAGTAAAACGGACAATCCAAAATTAACAATTTTCTCAACCGTCATAAATTTAACGTAGTTTTCCCCCAATTTCATTACAATTTCATATTATCTTTCGAATTGTAATCGTAGATAAAACTCATATTTATACGTTAATTTTATACCCACATATATTTATTTTATTGTGACGGTACTGGGCAACGCAGCCGATTAACAGCTGATTGTTACGCAGACTCCATATTGGGTTTGTTCTCTGAATACTTTACCACAAACAGCTGATTTAAGCTAACAGCTGATCGTTGTTCGAATTTTATACTTTTTCGCTGAATATTTCTATTACCTACCCACTTATATACATACTCGTATCTCGTATCAATTATATTATCATGGCTTCTAAAGACAAATCCCATAGTAAAAGTTCAGACGAAAGTCAGGTCATGATAAATTTTTTAGAATACAAAAAACAAAGTTTGTTTCACATAGTTCAAGAAGTGTACAACTTAAGTCTCAAGGTTACCGATGAAACAGTACGCATGATGTTTCTCGCTCGGGTTCAATCTATCGATAAAACCCGATCGGATTACATCGAAACTATCGATAAATTGTTAATTGAACAATTAAAAGATAATCCGCAGGTACAGCCGAGTTATAGTGTTTTTAATACATTTGATGAATTATACTGTTTCATAAAGCAAACGGAAACTACTCTGAGACAAGAACTCGACGATAAAAAGAAAAGTGATAATTTTAATATCAAATTACCCCCACTTAAACTCACAGGTTTCGATGGTACTTATGGTAAGTGGCCTATATTTTATGAAAATTTCTGTAGTGTGATACATACGAATACTCGTCTCACCAACGCCGAAAAGGTTCAATATTTGATAGGTTGCCTTTCGGGTAAGGCACTTACTGTTTGTTCAGGCATAGCTGCTACCGCACAAAATTACGATGTTATTTGGCAAGCCCTTCTGGCTAAATACCACGATACCAGGGTTCAGGCGTCGTGCTATTTAGAACAAATGTTACACCAGAAGCCAGGGCAATCGGCTGATCAGATCTTGGAGAACTTTTGTTCAGCTGAAGCAGCTCTGCAGCGTCTACCTATCACAAATTTATCAGATTTCATAATAACTCATTTAGCATTAACCCTTCAAGCTCCTTCAACCCCCACAAAATTTATATCGAAAATCAATAATCGCAAGCACCTATTTCCACCACCCTAAAAATGAAAAAAGATTTCTCATTTTCCAAAAAAAAATTTATTTCTCACTTACCAGTCCAAATTTTACAATTCTGCAAACGGCAACCGGATTATTGATAAATTGTTTATTTTACTGTGTATAATAATAAATAATAATGAAAACACATTATTTATAATAAAAAAACAAAACACACACGCACACACGCACTTGGTACACATGCACTCAACACAAAAAAACCTTTATTACTCTACCACCACACCATATTTTACGATTCTGTAAACACCAACCGGATTATTGATATATTGTTTATTTTACTGTGTATAATAATAAATAATAATGCAAACTCATTATTTATAATAAAAACACGAAACACACACGTACTACACAAACGCACGCCAACCATGCGCAATCCACTCTCAACTTCAACTGTTCGATTTTTGTAAAAAATTCTGGCCCATTGACGTCATTTTATAAGATTCCAAAAACAAGAAAATGTTATATACTACACATGCAATCAAACTGTTCATAGAAAAGTAGGACGTAAGGAGGCTAAATTTAAGTTTAAAGTCGTCTGGGTAGGTGCGGCGACCGGTCGCCGCGCGGGGCTCAACGGAAAAGCTTGATTATTATGCGCGGCGACCGGTCGCCGCGAGGAGCTCTAAGGGTTAAGCAAGTTTGATAAACCTATGCTTGAATTGTTTGAACAATCTCATAGACATTTGAGTGTACCTACATATAGTGACGTCAAAACATTTTTGACAGAACAAAGCAAACTCCAAACGCTCCGCTCACCATCACATTCCCAAAAAGGTGATTATCGCGCTCAGCGGAGTTCAACCGCCTCTCATTTAAATAAACCTAAGTCATTTTTTACGCAAACCCGCCCTACTAATTTGAAATCAGTCGATACTTCTAACATAAAAAATTGTATCGTATGTAACAATAATTCCGCTCACCCTTTGTTCAAATGTCAACATTTTATTCAAGAGACTGTTGAAACGCGAAATGAAATAGTTCGTAAACATTCCTTTTGTGTTAATTGTTTAGGTTTTCATCACGTGAGTGCTTGCAGATCTGTTAATAGGTGTTCGATTTGCAATCGGTCTCATCATAGTTTACTGTGTTATAAAAATAATTTGAACGCATCAAATTCAACAAGAAATCATGCTGCCGGCAACGCATCGAGGCAGGCAAACGCGTCTACTGCGCCGTCCGAGCATTCCATGTCGACTCATGCGTCATCGGCAGATGATCCGTCCCGCTCGCACTCGCGGGAGGCGCGGTCACATAGTGGCAATATCGCGTCGTTATCGGCTGTGATCCCTCCGCCGCGTAATTCAAGCAGCGCGACCACGGTTTTGTTGCCGACTGCTTGTGTATATGCAAATTATAAATCGGATCGTATACGTTTGTTTTTGGACTCAGGGTCTATGAGTAACTTTATTACGAAGTCTTGTTGTGAGCGTTTGCACTTAACCATACTTAACGCTCCTTCTGTCATTAAAGGCATAGGTCAACTTGAAAGCCAATCTTATGGAATTACGCATTTCAAAATATATTCGCGATTTGATGCCCGCTGTTCTTATTCGGTTAGTGCACGGGTTATAGACACTATTACAGATTTTTTGCCTAACGTGGAAATTGATACAGCGGAATTAACCCATTTACAAAATTTACCTATGGCTGACGAACGATACTATACTCCGGGTGGTATAGATTGTTTGTTAGGTAATGAACTCTTCCCCATGATCTTAGGGTCGCAAAAAATTACATCCCCAACCTCATCAGTAATCGCGATAGAAACCACGCTCGGATACGTCGCAATGGGAAAGGCGCATGCTTTACCTTATTCGCTAGTGGCAAACAAGCATCCCCGCGATCGCATGTCTCATTCCTCCGTGTCCGACAAGGCCTTCTTATGTCACACTCAAGATGTGTCTCTCGAACAATTAACGCAACGCTTTTGGGAGATAGAACAGGTGCCAGATAAGAAGCACATTAGCACGGACGACGCAGCATGTGAAAAGCTGTTCTCGTCTACGTACTCACGCGACGATACCGGTAGATATACGGTTAGTCTTCCCTTTAAATACCCTCCCAGTGAGCTAGGGCATTCGTACACAATCGCCAAACGCAGGTTTTTAAATTTAGAAAAAAAGTTAGACGCTTCTAACTTACGCAACGATTATACTGCCATTATTCAAACATATATTGATCAAGGTTATCTCACTAAAGTGTCAAATAGCTTTCTAGACTCTCAAGTTTATTATATGCCGCATCGGGCCGTTTATCGCCCTGACAAAGAAACCTCTAAAACGCGTGTGGTCTTAGACGCTGGGTGTAAAACCACGTCAGGTAAATCGCTTAACGATTTGCTTTATACGGGACCAATATTACAGAACAATATCTTTCATTTGCTTCTCAATTTGCGTATGTACCCGGTTGCTATAACCGCGGACATAGAAAAAATGTATTTTCAAGTGAAACTTACTCAAGATCATCATACATATCAAAGAATATTATTTAGGTTCGATTCCAATTCTCCTATTGAAAGCTATCATTTCAACCGCGTTTGTTTTGGCGTCTCCAGCTCACCCTTCCTGGCAATGCGAGTCGTAAACCAGCTCGCGTCAGACTGTCGCGCTTTATAACCTCTGGCGGCTTACGAAGCTGACAATCACATGTATGTTGACGACTACGTTAGTTCCATAGAGAATGTAGATTTAGCTGAAGACACCTATAGGGAAATGGTCGCTATGTTTAAATCTGGAGGTTTTAACTTAACTAAGTGGATCTCTAATGACAATACCCTATTGTCACGTATCCCGTCAATTCATAAGAGCTGTCTCGCTGTCAAGTTTGATGAGGATCCTCATGTTGACACTAAGATCGTGGGTATGCAATGGCAACCTAACGATGACACCTTTAACTTTAAAATAGTGATCGACATGCCTTTAACATGCACTAAACGCTCGATCCTTTCCGTAACCGCGCGCTTGTTCGATCCGCTTGGAATCATCAGTCCAGTGGTCGCATACATGAAGTTGCTTATACAAGAATGTTGGAAATTACAACTGGACTGGGACGAGACGGTCCCGGGTTGCATTCTGTCTAAATGGAAACACTTTCATAGGGAGTTGTCGCGTTTATCTGAAATAAAAATACCGAGACATATAGGTTTAACATCCGCTCGTCGAATTACTCTAATAGGCTTCTCGGATGCCAGCCAGCAATGTTATGGTGCTGTTATCTATGTACGAATAGAAACGGCTGAGAACGGAAACGCTCTTAATGTGAATCTACTGACCGCTAAATCCAAAGTGTCAGATTCTAATAAAACGCTAGCGCGTTTAGAACTCTGCGCGGCGGTCTTACTCGCAAAATTAATTAATTCTGTGCGCACTGTTTTTAATAAGCGGTGTCAAATAAACAATATATTCGCATTCTCTGATTCTACGGTAACCCTTACCTGGATTCACTCTCCCGCTCATAAGTTTCAAACTTTTGTAGCTAATCGCATCGCTCAGGTAAATGAATATCTGCCTGCTTCCCATTGGTATCACGTTCGTGGGGTTGAAAATCCCGCCGATATAGTCTCGCGCCCTGTGACACCTAAAGGGTTAATAAATAACTATCTTTGGTTTCACGGGCCGAAATGGCTGTCCGCACCTATAAATGCATGGCCTGTGAAGGAATATAAAATCAATCATAACGAGAAGACAGAATTACCGGAAATTAAAATAGCTTCTCTCCATGCACATACCATACCTGTCTCCGATCACGTTCACATGATAGACGAACTTGCCGAGCGTTGCTCGAGTTGGGTAAAATTTATTCGTTCACTGGTTTATGTATTACGTTTCACAAGGATTCTCAAATCCCGCGGTATACTTTCTGTATACGATTTAGAATACGCAGAATATTATGCGGTCCGCTTCGATCAGTCTAAGTATTTTCAGGTAGAATTACAAGCACTTAAGGCTACTAAAATTTGTCCAAATCAGGCTATTTTAAAACTCAACCCTTTTCTTGACGAACAAGGGTTAATTAGAGTAGGTGGTCGACTTACTCATTCTCAACTAAATTACAATACAAAATATCCAATACTGCTATCACCTAAAGGACGTATAGTGTCGCTCTTAGTAGACCACTATCACACCGACAATTTACACACCGGTCCTGGACTAGTGTTAGCATTGACTCGCCAAAAGTATTGGATTCTTTCTGCACGAAATTTGATTCGCCAACGAGTACATAAATGTAATTTATGTTTTAAAGCTAGGCCTCGTTCTACAACTCCACCTATGGGTGATCTTCCATCCATTAGAGTTTCACAAGTAAAGTCGTTTGTGCATACCGCAGTTGATTACGCGGGACCCTTTTACGTAACTCACATAAGGCGTCGTGGAGTAAAAAGTCATAAAGCGTATATTTGCTTGTTCGTCTGTCTCACAACAAAGGCGCTCCATTTAGAGTTAGTAAGTGATCTTAGTACAGATTTATTTCTCGCTGCCTTTAAACGTTTTATCTCACGCAGGGGTCCTGTTTCAGTGTTGTACAGCGATGGAGGCACTAATTTCATAGGTGCGAAACGAAAATTGAACGAAATTTACACGCTTATACAGTCCACTAATTATAAAAATGATCTGAATAAATATCTAACTCAACATAAGATTCAGTTTCAGCACAGCCCACCTTTCGGGCCCAATTTTAATTCGTTGCCTGAAATTAATGTCAAATGTGTTAAGTCTCATTTATTTAAAGCTATCGGGAGTCAAATACTCACCTATGAAGAATTCAGTACAATATTGGTGCAAATTGAAGGCATTTTGAATAGCCGTCCAATTTGCATACTTTCTTCGGATCCATCGGATCCAACCCCCCTAACGCCTAATCATTTTCTTAATGTTACTCCGCTTAAATATTTACCCGCTGAACACATTGAACCCCTATTACCAGATAACAGACTCACCCGCTATCAATTATTAAATAGAATTGTTCAAAGTTACTGGACACGTTGGAGCAAAGAATATCTTACCTCTCTCCAACTTAGACATAAGTGGAATATGCCGTCCAAACCTGTGACGATAGGAACTGTAGTTGTTGTTAAGGATGACAATACGCATCCTTTATCGTGGCCACTCGCGGTTGTATCAGAGGTGTTTCCCGGGAAGGATGGTGTAATTAGAGTCGTCAGAATTAAGACTTCTTCTGGTGAATACATTCGTCCTGTAACTCGGCTTTGCCCGTTACCCACGCAATAACTCCTACGCTTTTGAATTATTTTTTAGTTCATAAGTTTTCATTCCTTTTATTTTTTTATTTTGTTTATTCAATGTAGAGGAAGAATCCTCTAAGCCCCCCGAAGTTGGATGCGCCAGTACCGACGCATACATATTTTTTAGTTTATGTATTTAATGGTATTTATTATAATTATTATATGTCAACACTCACGCACTAAACGCATCTTACTTTTATGTATTGTCTATGGCAACACTATCCCGCCCGCTTCCTACATTCACAGTCCGCCATAGCTATTGGAAGATACGCACGCACCCGTCTCTTAACGCTCCGCTCCGCTATCGGCCGCTGTGATTACCCATCATATCGCGCTACATCGCTTATCATCAGCCACAGTCTCGAGAGTTACGGTTATAACTCCTGTGTGCATATTTCGCGGTCGTGAATCAAGACCCCGAACGCAAAGCTGGGAGCAGCGCCTACCTACCAACAAGAGTTCAAGGTAAGTGCACTTCCACGCATTTATAACTGTAAATTATAAAATTCAATTTACGTTGCGAAATGAATCTTTAATCATGCTTGTCACACACTTATGATTGTGAGAATTTACAGCTACTAATTTACCAATAAGATCTGTAGAAATAAGTAAATACTTAAGTAAAACTTTATTGTAGGGGTACACCAATAATAAATAAATAAAATAAAATAAATATTCATGGACATTTTTCACACAACGCCATCTGATTCCAAAGTAAGCTAGGAATAACCTGCTTGTGTTATGGGTATTGTTACAATATTTGACAAACAAAAAAAACAACACGAAATTTTCTAAATGGTAAATAAGCCTGAATTCTGTTTTCTGATGGGTTAGGTATCCCGCATACTCATGGTTATGATGACTAACATGTCCGGTAAGGTTATGAAAAATGAAACAGTCTTTTAGGTAGTAACCTTATAGCCTTAGCTTCTCAATGACATCAATTTAATCATTGTGACGTCATTAGCTAGCTAAAGTAAAAATAAACATGTACCTAAGCCTCCTTCTTTAAAAAAAAAAAAATTGCGTGTACTTAGTGTACACACGTAAGAAGTGAAACTTCTTCATAAACTTAATTTTCACCTCACCTTAAATTAAGTCAAAAAGTACAAAAGTACAAAAGTCCAAAAGTCCAAAAGTCCAAAAGTCCAAAGTCCAAAGTCCAAAGTCCAAAAGTCCAAAAGTCCAAAGTCCAAAGTCCCAAAGTCCCAAGGTCTCAAGGTCCCAAAGTCCCAAAGTCCCAAAGTCCCAAAGTCCCAAAGTCCCAAAGTCCCAAAGTCCCAAAGTCCCAAAGTCCCAAAGTCCCAAAGTCCCAAAGTCCCAAAGTCCCAAAGTCCCAAAGTCCCAAAGTCCCAAAGTCCCAAAGTCCCAAAGTCCCAAAGTCCCAAAGTCCCAAAGGCCAAAAGTCCAAAAGTCCCAAAGTCCCAAAGGCCAAAAGTCCAAAATTCCCAAAGTTCCAAAGACCCAAAGTACCAAGGTCCCATCTAAAAGTTCAAAAGTCCCAAAGGCCAAAAGTCCAAAAGTCCCAAAGTCCCAAAGTCCCAAAGTCCCAAAGTCCCAAAGTCCCAAAGTCCCAAAGTCCCAAAGTCCCAAAGTCCCAAAGTCCCAAAGTCCCAAAGTCCCAAAGTCCCAAAGTCTAAAAGTCTAAAAGTCCCAAAGTCCCAAAGGCCAAAAGTCCAAAAGTCCCAAAGTCCAAAAGTCCAAAAGTCCAAAAGTCCAAAAGTCCAAAAGTCCAAAAGTCCAAAAGTCCAAAAGTCCAAAAGTCCAAAAGTCCCAAAGTCCCAAAGTCCCAAAGTCCCAAAGTCCCAAAGTCCCAAAGTCCCAAAGTCCCAAAGTCCCAAAGTCCCAAAGTCACAAAGTCCCAAAGTCCCAAAGTCCCAAAGTCCCAAAGTCTAAAAGTCCAAAAAGTCCAAAAGTCCAAAAGTCCAAAAGTCCAAAAGTCCAAAAATCCAAGAGTCCAAGAGTCCAAAAGTCCAAAAGTCCAAAAGTCCAAAAGTCCAAAAGTCCAAAAGTCCAAAAGTCCAAAAGTCCAAAAGTCCAAAAGTCCAAAAGTCCAAAAGTCCAAAAGTCCAAAAGTCCAAAAGTCCAAAAGTCCAAAAGTCCAAAAGTCTAAAAGTCCAAAAAGTCCAAAAGTCCAAAAGTCCAAAAGTCCAAAAGTCCAAAAGTCCAAAAGTCCAAGAGTCCAAGAGTCCAAGAGTCCAAGAGTCCAAAAGTCCAAAAGTCCAAAAGTCCAAAAGTCCAAAAGTCCAAAAGTCCAAAAGTCCAAAAGTCCAAAAGTCCAAAAGTCCAAAAGTCCAAAAGTCCAAAAGTCCAAAAGTCCAAAAGTCCAAAAGTCCAAAAGTCCAAAAGTCCCAAAGTCCCAAAGTCCCAAAGACCCAAAGTACCAATGTCCCATCCAAAAGTCCAAAAGTCCAAAAGCCCAAAAGTCCAAAAGTCCAAAAACCCTTAAATGACATGCTATCCCTGGATAAAGTACTCTTAATTCGAATCCACCGTGGTGGGGAACAGAACAAAGATGGCGCGTAACCAAAAATCGTGACGTGACGTGACGCAATTTTTTTTCCAACGCCGATAAAGAAGTTTCACTTCAATAAATGAAAGTAACCTCCAAAGAGAATGAAATATTAACAAATAACTACGAACGATTCTTATTACTAAATGCAAGCAGCACTTGTTCGATAAATCAGAATGAAGTAGAAATTCAAACGACTCAACGTCGTCGGCGTCGCCAACAGCGTTCGCTACAAACTAACTATTTCTCAACCAAAGCACTACTACTCGTACTGACAATTTCCATTCATTACGTGACGGCAAACAAAGCGTTTGGAAGCCCCATTATTCTAGAGCTCGTTATCCCCTAGTTTCATGCTTTAACTTTCCGTCCGACACAATGGCAATGCAAGTCGAGAAACCTCTAAAATGAGCTGGCGCCATACACAAAGCAATACTTTGAACACTTTTTTATTTACATCGGGTGGTTTTTTAAGTATGGAAAATGCGTCATGGATGCTATGCCGGACTCTTACCGACCAAAAAACCACACGTTCCCTACTACTGCTTACGGTTGAGAGTTCCCGGGTAAGCCCTCGAAAGGATTTCCCCAGGATTGATCGGGTGGTGCTCATCAATCTTCTATTTTGTTGGTTGAAGTCTGACGTCCTTATCTCATAGAACTTTGGAGGTCCATTTAGTAGTCGATTCTAAGAATACCAAAAAAGCCTCCTAACTGAACTGAAGCGCTCGTGGCCCCGCGGACTCAGTGTTCTGTAAACGATCACTGCAGTAAGCAACATTTACTATGGCCGGATATGGATGGGTGACCACCACGTGGACCACTTTGTGACATGTATTTACGAGCGTTTCCGTGCTTCGGAAGGCACGTTAAGCCGTTGGTCCCGGTTGTCAGTAAAATGACAGTCGTTAAGCCAAGTTGAAGGCCTTATGGGCGGCTTGAAAAATTTCAACTGTGGGTCGTCACAACCTGCGCCCGGGTCGACAGCGCGTGTGTATCGCCTCTGGTGTTGCAAACGTCTATAGGCTACGGTTACCAACCTTCCGGTGGGCCGTAAGCTTGTCTGCCACCTAAGTAGTATAAAAAAAAAATAACAGGCGGTCAAAAATGTCCCAATTGGATACATTACTGGGATATACAAATGAAATACAGTAAAATAAACTTTTGACTAATTTGTAGAACAAAGTCCGATCTGGTTTTTCCGATAATTTTCCGACAAGTTTCTATTTTTTTTATATACCACTAAGGTGGCGGACAAGCATACGGCCCACCAGATGTACCGGTCGGTGGACACCGCAGCCTATGTCCGATTATTTTCTGACCAATATCTTTTTTTTATACCACTAAGGTGGCGGACAAGCATACGGCCCACCAGATGTACCGGTGGACACCGCAGCCTATGGACGCTTGCAACACCAGAGGCGTCACACTCGCGCTGCCGACCCTGTATTATAGATATGCTTTTAATATATCGTTCTCATTACTGACATTATTTTAAACCGATAAAAAAAGATAAAAATACGGGAATAAGACGCCGATTAATGCGAGGAGACCCTAATTCGCATTCTAAGAGCATCATTTATATTTCAGCGACTTCAATATACTATAGTCGAGGTTTCGGAGGATGGGTCTCCGCTCGGTCAAGAACTTCATACCTCTGGGGTGCTCCATGGCGAGCCTTAGGACCCTCGCCCTGTGCCGCCATACCGTTGACAGTGCTATGGACGGCGGCCATTGGAGCTCATATCGCCATGCTGGCGTTCTGTGTGAGGTCTTTGATGAATATTGGGTGAGTACAGATAATGTCTAGTAAATTGCATTTCAGCTAAAATAAAGAAAGAAACAATGTCTATTCGGTAGCCTTTACATGAATAATAATTATATACGTTTTTTACATAAAGAAAAAACCGTTGAGGTACCATATCTATTGTACCTACTGCTTTGGAGTTACCATCTTTCTTCTGTGTAAATTAAAATATAAGAAATGTAAGTAGGTTACTATAGAATAAAAAGAGGAAGCACTATGAATTCATCTTTTCATTATTCTTATAATTTAGGTAAAAAAAATAAAGATATTTGACAAAAACGCTTAAGGCACTAAATTTCACGGTTTTATTAAAAGCTACACTCTCAAAGTTCACCTTGTCATCAATAGCTCAAAAGTGAGATATTGCATGGTACTGCCCCATGAAATGTACCCAGTTGAATTCTTTATCCACAAAGCAGGCTTCTTGGAAAATAAAACAAGAACAACATTACAAACACAGAACATCTGTTTCTAGATGCAGCAGCACAACTTGCCTCGGCGTAGCCTGTGCACAGCTCTCGATGTCCATCATGACTTTAGCAGCGGCAGTCTACATGCTTCAGTTAGATCTACGGTTTGACGCCTCCCTGTCGCCCCCACCCAGGCAATCTGACACGCATACATGTACTGCTGTATCAATGGTTAGTATGACCAAACTATGTATTACCCGTTCGCTCTAAGTTTGCCGGTCGTATCCCATTATGTATTTACACCTGCCTCTACGCCAGCTGCAAACTTAGAGCGAACGCGCTATACTTTAGCTAGCTTGGTAACTCGTCATTACGAGTATTTATGTTTCTTGAGTCTTTCAAAACAATTGGTAGGTAGGTACTCGTAGGTAAGTCATTTTGTTTCCTTGTAATAATCGGCATTACATTGAAGTGAGGAGATATTACCCGAACTGCCGAAGAAAAGAGGGTAATGTTTTTCGAGAGAATGTATGTATGTATGTATGTATCCAATTCTTTGTCACGTCCTACAGCCTGAACGGTTTGACGGAATTTGACATCCGAGGTATCATTTGATTCGTCGTGATTGTGTGAGTGACACCAGGTACCTACATTAAAATTTCTAAAAAATCAAAATGGCAGACTTTTGGCGCTAGAATGTAAAGCTTGATATTTTTTCTTGGACACTCTACAGCCTAAAGGGCATGACGGCAGGCTGATTACGTATAAAACAGCGATCAGCGATAATCGCGCAATCATTGCGCAATCATCGCACGATTTATCGCTGGTCGCGGAAAAAATGGTATTACGTTAAATTCTATAGCGAATCGTTCGCTAATCGCTACGTCGCACTTATCACTACGAAACTAGCGCCATAAACAATTACGTGACGATCACTGAAAACTGGGAACTGTCACATCTGTTGGGCATTTCATTAGTGTGTGTGTGTGCTGAGAGACCACTTTTATTTTTTCGGATTTTTGCAGTTTAACTAACAATAGTGCATAGTAAAAGTTGCGAAAATATTTGTAAAGTTTAGTGATCGGTTAGAAAGCGCGTCCGAACACGTGCTCGCAGCACTATTGTTAGTTAAACTGCAAAAATCGGCAAAAAATGAAAGTGGTCTCTCAGTACACACATACACTAGTAAAATATCGAAATCGCCGCCTGGAGGTTGTCAAAAACGATACGTAATACGAAATTATCGCCAGATCGCTGCCGCAGTATAGCACAAATGCACTTTTTAATTTACTGATTGTCCTACAGAGGCAGCACCGTCGCTAAATGGCTATGGCAAAACGATCGTTGATACGTAATACGAAACAGTCAACAAACAGCGATTATCGCGCGCTTTCCGCGAGATTATTGCTATCGCTTGCCTATTGTAACATACGTATAGTCTTTTTCTGGACAGCTCAGCAATCATGTAAACATGTCATGTTTTGACAAAAGTTGTCTATGATCATAGTGCTGTAACTATACTGATTCTATGTATGTACATAATCATTGAGTTATATCTAGTTCACCGTGCATTCATTTACTTCGGTATATCAATCGCCAAATTCATCAAATCATGAAATTCGGTATATTAATATATATTATGTGCAATAATTAAAGGATCTTTAAAAAAAAAAGAAACTTTTAGAACATTTAATAGTATAATCATTTATTTACAATAATAAATTACTTTAGGGATGATAAAAAGTGTAGACGCCTCGTTGGCTGCTCGCCGTTCTTACAGAAGCAGACTAAGACATCTTGAGAGATTTCTAATGTGGGGTTTTTAGATCTGAAAACTGAAAATATTAATACTACCTACCTTTTTTTCACTCATAACTCTCATAAGTGACGTGACGCAAACGAAGTTGCGCGGACCAGCTAGTCAAAAATATTCAAATCGTAGGAATGCTTCATATCAAGGATAATACCTTACCCTTCGGCCACATTCGAAACCAAGTTTTGAAATGTTTCTAACCATATAAGTATTTAGGAATGTATCTATATCTAATACTAAGTACCTCATTGTTGTGTCTTATACTACAACATAACGTTTTATTAAGTTTTCCTAATTTTATTTGTGTATCAATTCATTCAGCCTGCTATTCAAACCCGCCGACACAATAACCCTTCTTTTGTGTCGCGCAGTAGGGTAAAATTAAATATAAAATGTTTAGAACACCTGAGGTCATAATTGTGCCGGACTTACCTCTCAAGACATTTGAATGGCCATAAAATTAAATCTATACCTTACCTATATTCAATCCACAAAGTATTAATCAGATTGTCATTGATTGAAGTCGTTCCATTATAATCTGCACGACTCCATAACTATCACCAATCAGATAATAAGGACTTCAGACGGACTTGCCTCGCATCGTCAGGGAAGTCAGTCTAAGCGACCAGTTTGACAGAAACCTGTTTATTTAGTTGCCGGGTAGCCGGTGCCGGGTAACCGACGGCGAATGCAAGCGGTTGCCGGGCAAATCACGCCGGTACGTGTGAAAGCTATAGTACACGGCCATACACCCACCCTACCCGGCACCCGGCAACCGGTACGTGTGAAAAGGGGCAAAGACTCGCACTCTTAGCTCTCTGGGTCAATAAGTTATATTATTAAAGTAAGTACATTTTTTCGAACTGACAGATTGATAAAACAATGACCTCCTTTTAAAATCAATTGGCCAGTACAACAGTTTTACAACACTATGGCAAAGACAAACAAGTCTGAGAAAAAATAATTTAATGACAAGCAAAAATGACAGTCTTAAATTTTTACCATCCGAGTATTTTTCATGAAATTATTCTATAATCTAAAGGTTTATTAGTGTCGAAATGTCCGCATAAATCTAACTAGAGTTCCTTGAAAGGACTATGATCAGGATTGATAATTAAATGTAAGTAATTATGGAGTAGTCGAGATCCAATTTCTTTGTTTACTATATTATTTAGGTCTGTTGGATTCCACTATAATAAGCCTGCGGATTTTGAAATACAAGGTGTCATTTGATTCGTCGTGATTGGGTGAGGGACACCAGGTGTAATAAAATTCCTACCAAAATCAAAATGGCGGACTTTTGAAGGTATAATTACTTGACTGCGATGAACGCAAAACTACTGAACCGATTTTGATTGCGGTATTATATATGTTTATAAGGTCTTAGTCAGACTTAAATTCTTACATTTATTTGATTGCAATCGGTTAAGTAGCACCGGAAATATGATCAAAAATCAAAAATATAATTTTTAAAGTTGAATTTTGGTGATGTCCCTTCACTACACGATAATTAATACTTAACTCCACTACTAACATAGGTAACTAAAAAGTTTTAAATAAAAATCAAGCTATGGGAACAAGTAACTATTTTGTAAACCATCACTCGCTTGACATAGCTTCTTCCCGCCTGCAAATGTTGCCAACAAAGTAAAACAGTAAGTAGCTAAAGAAAATCACAAAAGAAATGTAGAGCTTGTTTTTTACTTTTCAGTTGTATGTTTACTTGGCAGTCGGGTTTTTAATATTCTAAATAATTATTTTTTTTATGATCTATGACGTTAGCTTGCACATTTTGCAAAGTTTTTCTTTTTATTCTTTTTTTTTCCTCTACGTACCTACACAAGTGCAATAGCTTGTCATCAGCTTGTTTATAAAACTCATTCCAAATAAACCTAAATTTTCAGAACACCTTTCCTAAGCATTCAACAATGCGTCAAATCAAAATCACAGTACAGAAAAAAAAGTTTACACATGCGCTCGATAGATGGCGCTGTCCACTTTTACTGAATCGCGGTATGGTTTCGTTACACTAATGAGGTACTTATTGAAAATATAGTTTCATAAATTCGTGTTGCAAACGTCTTATAAGCTAAGACTATTTTTCCTAAAGCCTACTCATTAGAAATAATGTAATGGCTAGTAAAACATTTATAGTAGTTTATGACACTGTTGCATAATAAGGGTTCTTATAACACGAGTGTGTTTTAAAAAAACGAGCCGTAGGCGAGTTTTTTTATAGTATCACACGAGTGTTATAAGACCAAGTTATGTACAGTGTCATACACTACTTTATCTACTCTCATACTATAATACCTGATTTCATTTTGTTGTGATATATAGTTGCTCCTTGATTTCACCGGTAACAGGTTCATGGTCATGTTTGACGCAGCTTCCAGAATGTCTGGTGGTGTACAATTACCACCATCCTCGCTTTAAGACATGTTTTTACACAAAAACTAATTTATTTTACAAACAAAACCAAACTTTGTTTAATTTAAATTATGTAAAATGTTGGCGCCAAGGCGCAAACATCGATTGCGCATGCGTGTTTTTTTTTTAGGCTGCGGAGACCATAGATTTAGGATTTTTCGCTACTCTGGAGACACAATTTTTTTTTTTAGTAGAGGTTCAAACTTCTTTTTCAGCTGGAGATTGTTTATGGTGTATCGTAATGATTAAAAAGTTTTATTACGATATAGGTGTCCATACAAGACCTGTATCGTAATAAAACTTTTTTTTTGGCCTGTGCGTAATGTTTGTCATAATAGTATTGATTTTAATTTTATAATCTTTGTATTATAGTATCAGAGTAGATAAACAAATTTAAAATTTATCTCATTAACTTATTAATTAATACCTATGTATATATAAGAATAATATGTAGATATTTTTTCTTATAACAAAAAAAATGTTAGTAAGTATGTAGTAGATTGTTTTTATTATTATTTATTTAATTATTTATTTATAATTTAATTAACAACGATAATATTTGTATGCTTTTATGTTATGCTAAATTATACAAATTCATCTATAAAAATTCTACCTTTATTTTAACATAACCTCAAAAACTACTTGTCTAAAAAACATAGGTAAATACCTAACCTAGTTTAAAATTAAAATTGTAGGTAGGTAATGGTTGACTAAAAAATCTAATCTAAGATTTTTTGCAATTTTTGAGAAAAATTACCTGCCTGTACACTTGTACGGCTTAGCAAAAAAAGAAGAAAATGATGGAGGAGGCAGCCCGTTAAAAGAACCACCAATCAGTATCCCGTTGTCAACAACCGTCAAACACCAATCAAATTGTATAACGTCATTGACTGACATAATTTATGTTTATTGGCAGCGTTTTGACAATGTAGCCAGCCTGCAAAATATTAGTTCCATTCTAGGCTTTTTTGCCAAGCTGTACATTATATTATTTTTAAACCATGAAAAAGTAGATACCTATTTTAACGAACAGAAAACTAGCCAACTTAAAATCAGAAATTGCCTGTTTATGGGCGATTCCGCTATAGACAATTTTTAAAACCAAGTTTTAAATATCAATCTATTCCACTTGGTCTATGAAAAATGAGATTTTTATATTTATTGTTAATTTATTAATTATTTATATTAGCCATTACATTATTTCTAATGTGTGGGCTTTTAGAAAAATAGTCTTAGCTTATAAGACGTTTGCAACACGAAGCAACTAAAGTACATTTTCAATAAGTACCTCATTAGCGTAACGAAACCATACCGCGATTCAGTAAAAGTGGATAGTGCCATCTATCGAGCGCATGTGTAAACTTTCAATTCTATTTCTGTATTGTTATTTTTATTTCACGCATTGTTGAATCCATATTTTATTTAACTAAGCTCTCTTTGAAAACGTGTTCCGAAACTTTGGGTCCCTACTCAATATTATTATCATATATGGTATAAAACGGATCAGTCTTAGCTGTCCGTCTGTCTGTCTGTCCGTCACGAGGCTGTATCTCTGGAACCGCGCGAGCTAGAAAACTGAAATTTTCAGAGATGATGTATTTCTGTTGCCGCTATTTCAACATTTATACTAAAATCAGAAAAAAAAGAGGGGGCTAAGGGGGGCTCCCATACAACAAACTTGATGTTTTGCCTGTTTTTTTACGGAAATTTCCGTGCGCGTGTTTGACTCGCATTTGGCCGGTTTTGTTTTGTGATCACATTAGATTTAACGTCAGACAGCGCATCAATTCAAATCTCGTCACAATTTGATCACCCGTTAATTATTTTTGATACTTTCTCTTCCTTTTGCAATGGGTATAACTCTACTATTATTTTTCTTCACATTTTATCATTTTCATTGCCCCCCCCCCCTCCGGCTCACCTTGGAGGGGTCAGGACATTTAGTATGTTTATTTTCTAACTAGAAATTTTCTGCTTTTGACTTTTCCATCCACAAGTTATTCGTTTACTAAGCTTTTGTGTTATTCCAGAATATAAGCTATCTCTGTAGGTACCAAATTTCAGCCTAATCCAATCTGCCGTTAGGCCCGTGGTTGAGTAACAAACATCCAAAGATTTCAAATATTGACAGATTGACAGTGATGTCAATATATTATTGTCATAAGCAACTGTCCGTGTACAGTGAATCCTGAATGATAAATTATAATTTATTATCGTTGGATTCACTTTTTTGCAAACTAAGTATTTAGGGAATGCAAAACTCAAAAAAATCAATTCAAAATTCATTTATTTACTACTTAGGCATATATGTTCAGCGGGTTATTCTTTTAAATACTCTATTTATAATTTTCTTAATGAATCTAAAAACTATGCATCTTAACAGTTTTTTGAGAATCCAGCAAAGCAGGTCATTTTCAGGCTTCCTTATCCATCAAGTAATCACCAACTGTTTAGTAGCCCTTGCAGTATAATTTACCTCTAACAAACTTTTTGAATTTATTTAGGGACTTACTTTTAATTTCGTTAGGTAATACTGTGATTGTGTGACTTTATAGGTATGTAAGTACTTGTACATACAAACATACGGTCATGTCTTTTATCCCCTAGTAGAGGGAACGCTTATTATACGCCCTCACTTCACCTTTTTAGATATTAGTCCCACGTAATAGGTGGTGATATATATATAGGCATTGCCATGTTGAAATAAACAGGCGCAGGTTGTGACTGCCTGCTGTTAAAAATTTTCGAGCAGCCGCTAAGGCTACAACGAAGTTATTATAAACTAGACGACGTCAGGTTGTTTCACCCGCGTAGCTACCGTTCCCGTGGGAATACGGGAATAAAATATAGTCTATGTTTTACGGGAAGAGAGTATCTTACCAAAAGAGAAAGAATTTTACAAATCGGTCTAGCAGTTTCGGAGCCTATTCGATGCAAACAAACAATTTATCAAATCTATCCTCTTTATACTATTAGTATAGAAAAGAGATTCAAGATGTTTTATTTCTTCACAGGTACCCCTAACATCAGTCGCACTGAACAGTGGTAACAGCGATACTGCAGACCCTGGAGGTAGCTCACCAGGGAAAGAAGGCAAAGTGAAAGAGCCTCTACCTCCAGAACCTCCAACTTGATATAGTGACGTTGCGTGAATGGACAATAAGTGCCGGCAAAGTTCCTTATTACTTGCTAAGTATCTTTAAGAAGAAACTAGTCAGTCATACTTTCACACACAGTTTTATGCATGAAAAGTTATAATACTTTAAGGTCGTAGGTTCAATTTTTTTTTATTTCTGTTTATAGTCTTCGATCAACAATATACTAGATAACGGGTCACGACCAAAAGCGACGCAAAAAACTAGGTACTTATGCATGTATCGGTTCATTAGCAATCCTTATAAAATTGGCCAAAACTGTATCAAATTTCAACGTAAAATATATCTTAAGCCCTACAAAATAAGGCATAAAATACCATAGCGCTGATATATCAGTAACGTCGTTTTGTTCCGTAAACGTTGGCACCAACATTGGTTGGGATATTATCGACGTTAACCTTTTGATCCAACATTTATATCCTTACTTTAGAATTCGTTATTTTATTAAAATATTGTCAATATTTATTCGTTTAACGATTAAAATACGACTTAATATATATGTAATTATTAAAAGTGAGACATTTCATTAGAAACTTTGTACGTTTGATAGTTATTTGAGGATGTTTTAAAAGCGCATTGCGTTTCAACATTGGCAATGCTTGGACCGAACTAAACTAAAGAAACGAGCTCGCTCAAACGTGAGCCGATTTATGATGGTGCCACTGTTTTGCGTTCGACACGATATCTAGTATATTGTTGATCGAATTTATAGTGTAACACTGTTATTATTATCTTATTGACGCCAATTCCTCCACTCACAAACCCGGGTTCTTCAAGCGGAGCGTCAAGAGAGAGACACATCACAGGGCCGCTAACTTCAAGACCACTGCCAATAGTCAACTTTAGTCTATCCAACCGTTAATTTTACTTTTGACAGCAGCGGCCGAGAACGTAACTGTTCCATTATTCGTAAAAGGGGAACTTTGAAATACGCGGTAAAAGAAATATATAAACTGCCTAATCATATTTATCTACGTTAATTATAAGTATAACCCATTAAAGAAACAAAAGTAATCTTATATATAAAAATGAATCGCAAAATGTGTTGGTAAGCGCATAACTTCAGAACGGGTGGACCGATTTCACTAATTCTTTTTTTGTTGTGTAAGGTATTGTCAGGAGAAGGTTCTTATGAATGAAAAAATATTGTATTCCCACGGGAACGGTAATTACGCGGGTGAAACCGCGTGACGTCCTCTAGTATAAAATAATAAAACAAGAGTAAAATAAACGGTTGGATAGACTATAGTGGACTTTAAGAGTGACCCAAAATCGTTCAAATTATGCGGGTGGGCATCATTTTGGCGAGCGCTAAATTTATAAAAATCTCCATAATCTAGTTTTTCATTCTAAGGGTTAGTGGAAAAGAAGCGGCGTAGAAATATCGGCGAGAATGTGAAATAGATTGCCTTGTAAGATTGATAACCGTTCTTTGATAAAAAATATACTAAACTAGCTGTTCCCCGCGGCGTCGACCGCTTAGAAGTCGTTATCGCGTAAAAGTCGTTATATCGTAAAATTATAACCCTCCTTTTGAACAGTCAGTTAAAAAGTAGCCTATGTCCTTCACAGGGCCTCGAACTATCCCTATACCAAATTTCATCTCAATCGCTCCAGCCGTTTAGGCGTGAAAGCGTAACAGAAAGACAGACAGACAGATAGACAGACAGACAGAGTTACTATCGCATTTATAATATTAGTAGGGATACATGAAAATGTGAATTGAAATACAGGGTCAACTAGACCCTCCACATTGTCGATGTACTTATTTTATACCACATTCTCGTCGGGTTAAAATGACTAGCTGTTTCCCGCTACTTCGTCCGCTTAAATTATGTTCTGATAAATATAATTTTTATTAGTGTTTAAAAATAACGATATGCAACGATACTTATATAATATTAGAACTATTTTGTTACTTTTTGATTTATGCAGAATTCAAAGACGTCCGCACATGTATATTTTTTTAAAATTAGGATCTCTACCTATAAAAATAAGACAAATTCGCCAAAACGTATGTTTACTTATCTTTAAGCCTAAAAAAACTTCCGAACAATCGGACCTAAATGGATGATATTTTTTTATTTGTTTTCTTTATTATCAGAAAAAGCTTTGTATGAAAGAAATAAAAAAATTAAGACAATTTTTGTTTTAATGTTTATCGGCGATGTTTACACGACTATGGAAGCTCGTATCACTTTGAAGTTTGAGGTACCAAGGAAAAAAATCCTGCGTTGTGATGGTATTATCGTGTATTTTAAGAAATAAAAATAAATTATTATGTGACACTCCGGATTTCATGGCAAATCGTACATTAGATTAGGTGTGGAATGCCTTGATTTTCTGTACTATTGGGCACAAAGAGTTCAATAATACCTTTTTGATTACCCATTGAGTTCCAAATGATAAATGGATAGTCGAAGCTAATTATTAGTTATGCTTGTGATAATTAATTATCATCATCCGAGCGTTGTTCCTGACATTTTTTGGGTCAACGTCAACTGCAAGTGGTGAACTTGCTGACCAGCGGAGGCTTTGGTGCAGATGTTCATGTAAGGTGGGATTCTAGATTCTCCATCATCAACAAAAGCGTAACACAGGCACTAAAAAGGATATTAATAACTAATGCTAATAAAAACAGCATACAGCGAAAGCATACCAATTGCAAGTGAGTTACTCTGGAGTTGATTGCACTCTCAAAAGTTACAGTACCACAGCTTTAATGAGAATGGAAATTATTAGTAATAAATAATAAAATACAGTAAAATATGAATCATTTATTTGTAAATAACAACCTATGGTGCGCTGAGAACCTACTATTGATGGCGGTATTGCTACTTAATATGAAATGTCCGTGAATATTTATTATATTATTTTATTTATAATATACATTTTCATAGGCAAGTATGTAAATATTTAATAGGACTGTGACAGAACAGTTATTCTGTGACACTCACAGCAAACTCCTGATAGAAAAGGCAATAGTATTATAAAAGGTGATATGTTTAACAAACCTTTTACAGTAGGTACTACTATAATTATGTGAGCATATTATAAAACTAGTGACAAAAATAACATTTCGATGACCGTGTCCGTTAGGAATGGCAAATTGAACTCCTGAAGAATCTGACTATTGAATTTACAGTATTATTATAATATTAACTAAGCACACCAGCAGCTCAGTGAGCTGATGTGTGTGTGTGTATCTAATCGATAGATCTGTAGACTTTGTCCAGACGGTTTTTGAATGCATCAACACTGGGTACACCCACAACATGCTCAGGCAACTTATTCCATTCCGTGACTATTCTATTAGGTAGAAAATGTTTCAGGGTTCAGTAGGTAAGTGTTTAGCTACTACTATCTTAAATAAGGCCTCAAACTGGATGTCCGCGGCGCGGCGAGCGGCAAGTGATGCTAGAGCGCGCAGAGCACAAGAGAGGGTGGCGGCACTGTGCTCGCATATAATGCACACCGCACTCGGTGGGTTTGTTATCGTGTGTTCGAAGTTGCCTACTCACTTGTACGCGAGGGCCGCGCTCTCGCATTTGTAGCCGTCGCCCCACTCACCGCTGACACCCAATTTGAGGTCTACTAGAATCACAAGTAATAGAACTAAGAAATGGGACGCTTACCGAACAAGAAAGTGAGGTGAAAGCAAATACTAAATCCAAACGTGAGTAAGTACTGTATATATCTAGAAGTCAATACGCGAATAACACGTATTATTCGCTGCACATAAGAAATCATTCGTTACTTATGGATGGTGTTCAGCACTGCCACAGTACTCATTTTTGGATTCAATATTCGATTCTGCTTTCATGGCCTGACTTTCTTGATGATAACGCCATTTGTCTTTAAATTCTATAATCTGTGAATAGAATATGTCATGATAACTGCTATCAAAGATATTCTGTTACATAGTTAAATCAAAGAGCATCTTAAATAACAAAGTTAAATGACAGAACATCTTGTAGCACCAGTATCTTAAGTACCGGAGCATCCCATCCTAAGTGCTTATATCTTAATTCATTAAGTCATATTAACAGGTCATATTATTGGCATGGTGCTAGTGTCTTCAGAGTCAAATGATTGCTATACTTAATAACTATTCACACAGATAATTATAGCCGGCTTAGTTTTAACAGGCATTCTATAAAAGCCATCTCAGATAGTCATGTGACTTTTACCCAAATACCGTGGCACTAACTGTTCAGTCCAAATATCTCTAGCTTTATTCATGTAGCAATAACGTGTAGTCCTGGATATATTAAATAACCCAGTCAACCTTTCGTTACTACTGTCACCAGTCCTTAATTTAAATGAAGGCATATAGATACTAAGTGCTAAATGTATAATATTCAATAGATCATAGAACTGAGTAGCACTTATTCCTAGTCAATAGTGGCACAGATTATTGAACTTTATGAACATTACTAAAGTCTGGCTTTTTAGTGCTAATCCTTCCAACAGTCATTGTATAGCTACAAGTTTGTATATGTTTGGTTCCTTGTGCCTAACTTGTGGCTGGTACCTTCTGGTGGTAAAAATGATGGTAGAGCTGCATTGTCTTGTATATAGATACTCTGCATGGACCAATGGGTTGGAATTATGAAGTGAATGCTGTTGTACTACCATTCTAGCCCACCTTTAATAGCTGTGCATACTTTCTCCAGGTGAGGACCTTGAATAGAAAAATATATACAACATTAGATAGACTGTTTAAATAACTAATAGAATCACCTTCCGCATCCAGTCGCAGCTTGCAACCTTTTCTAGTTTGTTGGTCCATCAGGCGGGTGGATGTCCTACTCTAGAATGTCAGTTTCCACTCTAGAACTCAGTCGCTCCATCAACAGTCGGTTCTTCTGCAGCCCACTGTCACTTTAATGTACCTACTTATACAGCGAGCTATGTCGACTAGAGCATTTAACAATGTTAATAAAAACATTACTGTATTTTGAACTCATTACAATATCACTTAGTCTATACGATTTATACTAATATTATAAAGAGGAAAGATTAGATTGTTTGTTTGTATCGAATAGTAATAATTTGAAAAATTCTTTCACTGTTGGGAAGCAACGCTATCCCCGGGTAAAATAGATTTTATTCCCGTATTCCTACAGGAACGGAAGCTACATGGGTGAAACCATGTGACGTCCACTAGTCATTCATAATATAAAATTAATAAAAAAGATATTTATTGTGAGTACTTTAGAAATAACTAAAACTGTAGAAATAATTATACCAAAATAACTGTAATTAAATACATACCAAGTGTGGAGATATCCTGGTAAGTCATAATTATGTTCTTTTCTTCACAATAAAACAATTAGTCATAGCTGTAGTCATTAAATCTACGTCCAAATAATGGGGCTACTTCCTTCCAGTTTGAAGAACAAATTGCAATAATTCATAGTATATTCTATGCACAGTGTATTGTCATGTGATATCTATAACATAAACAATTTTTAATTATTATGCTATAATGCACTAGCAAATCTTGGGATCAGATCATTGAACTTGTGTTTATTTATTTATTAACCCGCGCAACAATGTTACCCTTTTAGCTTGGCTATTTTGTACAATAGTGTATTGTATGTACTATACGTAGTTAACCTTCCCCTTGAATCACTATCTGTTGCTGAAAACTGCAGTACCTAAATTCAGCACTTATTACGTTCACAGTTTTGGTAGTTTGTCCCTTGTCATTAGATAATGTGATTTGGCAAAAAAGATTTCTAGGATTGCTACTACATCGTCTAGGGACCGCATTAGGGCTTTGGCAAGTGAAGAATAGAAAACACCGCTCTTATTATAACCTAACTGTCGGTCACATTATTCATAGGTTATATGTGTTTAGTTCATGTGTGTTGGTATTAATAATAACATACACTTACCAACGTTGGCGAAACCCCTGTGGATATAGCAGTCAGTGTTGATTTAGGTCATTATTTTCCTGTAATGACTGCCACCGGCGATGTAACAATTGAACCGAACAAAAGAAACATCGACGAATATTCATTATAACCTAATGCAAAAGTTAGAAAACGTTAAAGTACACTTTTTTCACACTCCTTGCATTAAATTCGAACTTATTTTACTATTAAAAAGATGTTTTGAAACAACCAATAAAAGAAAATAAACCGATCTATGGCAAGCATGGCCGGCTTTGACAAATAGTGCTGACAGTTTTGGACAACAACTAATCGTTAAATCAATCGATACTTCTCTTCATATAAATCGATACCTATTTTAAATCAGGATTTCACCTTTATATACTGTTGAATTAGTTTATTACGTAATTACTTTAATGAATCTATAGTAATACTATAGAATATATTATATAATCGGTGGTAATACTATACTAATATTATAAAGCTGGAGAGTTTGTTTGTTTGTTGTTTTTTTTTGAAATTGTTTTGTTTGAACTCTAGGATCTCATAAAGTACTGTTTAGATTTCAAAAATTCTTTTATGGTTTGATAGTTCATTTATTGAAAATTGCTATAGGCTATATAACATCACGCTAACAAGGAGCGGAGCAGTAACGAATAATGTTTCGAAAACAGGGTTTTTTACCTTCTAAGAGCTTCCGAGCCGTACGCTGCGTAAATGGTTAAAGTTGCGTAAAAATTGTTTATTACAAAATTATTCCTTTTAAAAAGTAAAAAAAAAGGCCGCGACATTTAAGGTTCGCTTATAATAACCTAATATGTCTATTTTTTAGGTTTCGCTCACAATATTATACCGGCGACTACACTCGGGGGGGTACGGGGGCCCTTCCGTCCGGCGGGTCGGCTTCCGTCTCACCACACAATCATAGATGAAGCTAGCCCCTACGCCTTGTCACTCACTGCTGCAGCAAATGTCGCTCCGTCTTCACGTCTCCCTTCATTTCTGAACAATCATGGCAGTGCAAAAAAAGAAAACAAGTTACCACAGCGGCCGCTACTACTCCCAGTAACTTACTGTTTGAGGTGGAGTTCGCTAACATCAGCGAACTCCATGCAATCTGTCTTCTTCCATCACCATCTGGAGCTGCACGGCACGGCCAGCTGTGATGTTCCTAACGGAGACGCAAATACGCCGCCCTGCCGATCAGTCGTACTTATGCTACCCTGGCTATATCATCGAGGAACAATTTCGAGATAAAGCCGGGGTGTGCGCGTTTGTTAGGGCGGATATTTGCTGTCGCCGGCTGCGCTGCCCTGAGAACCCTTCCTTCTCCGTCCTTTGGCTGCACGTAGATCACGGCTCCATGAGTCAGATCTACGTGTGTGTGTCTATCGACCCCACTCAGGGACAGCTGACATAACGAGGCTGTATCAGCACCTCAGCGAGGGGGCTGATGCCGCGCAGGTGCGATTTCCGAACGCTGAATTGGTTTTTCTGGGGGACTTCAACGGTCACCACACTGAGTGGCTCGGGTCCCGCAGGACCGATCCGGCGGGACGGGCCGCTCACGCGTTCGCTCTCTCCCATGGTCTGACCCAGGTGGTACGCGGGATTACGCGCATACCGGACAGGTCAGACCCGCCCTGCTGGACTTACTGCTGACGAGTTATCCAGTAGTGTTATTCTCTAAAAAAACAGCCTTGCGTACAGCGCTGCCCACAGCTGCGAGTTATTCGGTTATATATTACAATACCAGAAGTCAGAATGCCTTTACTTGAAATGCATTAGCCCAAAATACCCGAAATCGAAATACCAATATTCAAAAGGCCAAGTATGTACTCTTTTGAATATTAGTATTTCGATTTCGGGTATTTTGGGCTAATGCATTTTAAGTAAAGGCATTCTGACTTCTGGTATTGTAATATATAACCGAATAACTCGACGCTGTGGGCAGCGCTGTACGCAAGGCTGTTTTTTTAGAGAATAGCACTGCAGCACAGTACAGTGTGTCGGTTAGCGCCCCACTGGGTCAATCCGACCACTGTGTTGTGCGTGCCCGCCTGCAGGTTTCATCTCCTGCAAGGGCAGCAGAAGTGACGCGGCGATTGTGGCACTACTCGTCAGCAGACTGGGACGAACTTCGAGAATACTTTGCAGCCGTCCCGTGGAGTCAGCGCTGCTTTGCAGGGAGGGCTTCATCGGAAAGCGCCAGCAACCTGATGAGAATACATCACATCCTATGGGCAGCCGTGGATATTGGCAATTGGCCAAAGCCGTGCAGGCCAACTTTTGCCCGCCTGCCCGCCGGGCATTTCAAAAGATCGTTCCTCTGTCGAACTGTAAAAACTTGGCACGACCTGCCCGCACACGTATTTCCCTCATCTTACAATCCCGGGTTCCTAAAGAGGAGCGTGAAGAGGCACATCACAGGGCCGCTAACTTGAGGACCACTGTCAAAAGTGGCCCCCAAACGCTAAATGCACCACGGCTTTCCATCAGGCTGGTGGCGACGTCAATTTGGCGTGCTGTATATAAAAAAAAACTTATAAAGCTGAATAGTTTGTTTGTCCTAGAATCTCAGTAGCTACTGGTTGCATTTCAAAATTTTTTTTACAGTTTTATAGTCCATTTGTTGAAGATGGCTAATGGCTATATGACATCACGCTTAGATAAATAGGAGCGGAGCAGCAATGAATAATGTTTTGAAAACATGACAAAAATATTTATTTTGAGAGCTTCCGTTACGTCCGCTGCGTAAATGATTGAAGTTTAGTAAAAAATTGAGTGTTACTAAATTGATTCTCTTACAACCTTCTAAATAAGTTTTAAAATATTAACTCCGCGACGGAAGTACACGTGATGGGAGTAAATGCGACGGGAAATTACTAATACCACACCTCTCTCTTTCCCACTCTCAAGTGACGCAAACGAAGTTGTGGGGATCAGTTCTAACTCAAGTAAGCGACGCAACGGGAGTAAATGCGACGTGAAACATTATATTACTTAAAATATTAATACCATACCTCTTTCTCACTCTTATGGTGACACAAATGAAGTTGCGCGGGTCAGCCAGTCGTAAATATAAATAAATTATCAAAGCAGTCGATCATTGGTTTTAATCGATTCATATAAATTGAATCATTTTAGAATAGATATGCTCTTCCCTTAAGTCAACAGCCGCCATGATATATTTGATGGCTGTCAGGGCGGAAAATGCATTAGAAACTGTTAAAATACTTTTGTGTTTGCCCTAGTACTACGAATGTTTTATTGTTAAATTAAATCGTAAAAGACATTTACAGAAATTAACATAATTTTCGATTTGAGGTACTACTTCGTTTAAAGTGATACCATAAAAAAACATTGCCCTAAGGTAATTCATAGAACGTTGTACGCCACGAACAAGTTCCCGTGGGAAACGGGTATTATGCCTACAGGGAAACTTTACTACTGGAGCCGCGGATACCAGATAATACATGCTCAGCAGTTTTATTTTGAGCTAGCTGTTCCTCGCGGCTTCGACCGCACAGAAGTGGTTATCGCGTAAAATCAAAACCCTCCTTTTGCGTAGTCGGTTATAAAGTAGCCTATGTCCTTTCTCGAGCTATATCTACACCAAATTTCATCTCAATCGCTCCAGCCGTTTAGGCGTGAAAACGTAACAGACAGACAGAGAGTTACTTTCGCATTTATAATATTAGTAGGGGGATTAGTTGTATCTCCCCGACTTCATTCGTGGCTAACTTGCAACCAGATTCTTTAACCTAAAATAAATGTAGCTGAAGTTACTCCTTGTTACATTAGCTAGTTATCTTTCAGTAAAAGTCCCGTTAAAATCGTTCCAGCCGTTATAGGTAGATCTGATATCAGCCAGAACAAACAGTCAAACAAACTAAAATTTGAAAAAAAAATTGAGATTTATTATGTAAGTAGCTTCTTACTTTCACAATATAATAGGCATTTAGTAAAAAGATGTCATTTAGAGACTTCAATTTTAATAATTTTATTTATAGGTATTTATCCATAGACTTATAATATATAATTCTATATAATTCTATGTATTTATCCTCCTCAATGTAGACATTTCATTCAAATTACCCAAAAGTCGTAGTTTGCTGTGCCCAATTTGGGTAAATATCACCTTACTTTTCACTTGAAACTTCGCACATTTTACTGCTCATTAATGGCGTTGTCATTTTAGCGTGTCTATGCTCGAAACTAGAGCAACCCGGATAACTTCCTTGCGAAAAAGGGGTTAAAATCTAGACTTATTAGACAATCGATAGTAGGTAGTAATCTATACTAATATTATAAAGAGGAAAGATTTAATTGTTTGTTTGTTTGTTTGCATCGAATAGGCTCCGGAACTACTGGACCGATTTGAAAAATTCTTTCACTGTTGGGAAGCTACACTCTTTGCGGTGAACATAGACTATATTTTATTCCCGTATTCCCACGGGAACGGAAGCTATGCGGGTGAAACCGCGTGACGTCCGCTAGTTTATAATAATACTAGCTGTTCCCCGTGGCTTTGACCGCGTAGAAGTCGTTATCGCGTAAAATCATAACCTTCCTTTTGCGCAGTCGGTTAAAAAGCCTATGTCCTTACCGGGGCTCCGAACTATCCCTATACCAAATTTCATCTCACTCGCTCTAGCCGTTTAGTCGTAAAAGCGTAACAGACAGAGAGACAGACAGACAGACAGAGTTAATTTCGCATTTATAATATTAGTAGGGATTTTTTTAATGACAAACTATACATTAATTGCTACGGTTAACTTAAGGTTAGCTTATATTCAACTTTGCAACGCACAACAAACTTAAAACATTTAGTCCAATCTTTATTCCCAAGGTTTCATTAATCTAGAACGAGGGTGTTATTATTTCATCAATTTCTTTCCAGGTTTAAACATAAAATAAAACCAGCCAAGTTTGTGTCGAATTCGGGCACGGAGTGTTTATTACCAATAAACCGCAAGAAAATACGTTTTGTAAACGGCAAGAAAACACGTGTTTTATAGGGGCCTCCTCAAATAATCTTATTTTTTTTTAAATGAAATTAAAAATGAATGAATGAAAAATCTTTATTCATATAGGTCACAATGTAACGCTTATGAACGTCCAAATGATTGCTTCTACATTTACATTTACTGCCAGATTCGCAAAGCAATAGGTAGAGCTGGAGAAAAAAGAACCTGGCAATAAAACTCCGGTCCTTTTGTATTTGTTGTTATAGCGAGCGGCATCTGTGAAAATAATAAATAAATAAATATTTACGGACATTTCACACAACGCTATCTGATCCCAAAGTAAGCTAGGAATAACCTGCTTGTGTTATGGGTATCAGACCACGGATATTAATACTGATATACCTTTTAAATACATACATATTATACATAGAAACACCCAGACTCTTGAGACAAACATTTATGGGTCACACAAATATTTGTCTAGCAAATTTCAACTGTCTAGCTACCACGGTTCATGAGATAGGTACAGCATGGTTACAGACAGACAAACGGACGGCGGAGTTTTAGTAATAGGGTTCCATTTCCACCCTTTGAGTACGGAACCCTTAAATATAAAGATATACAAGAATCTGAACTAACTGTAGTACTTCAAGAATTTTTCTCCATTTACCAATCAATATTGGAATCCCTTGATTAAATTTTTCCTTTGTGCCTTTCCAAGACTTATTTTCATCTTTGAAAGCGGAAATACTTTGCTCTTTTCATCCCGGGCATAACTTTTCACAAATATTTTCAACTGTCCCTTTTTGTCATGTTAATAAATGAACGCTGTTTGAGGGCTTAATGGAACATTTTGTGCCGTTCTATTTTTCTTAACGTCTTTTTTGATAGCTCTTTTAAAATATAAGTCTGTTGTTAGTAATAAACCGGCAAAGTGCGAGTCGAGCGAGTCGAGGGTTCCGTACCAAAAAACGGCAAAATAAATCACGTTTGTTGTATGGGAGACCTCCTATTTTTTTTCTGATCTTAGTAGGCATTTGTTGTTATAGCGGCAACAGAAATACATCATCTGTGAAACTTACAGCTTTTTTTTTGTTTAACGTGAGGGAAAATCCTCATGGATGTTATGCCGGACTCCTACCGACTAAAAAACCTCACGTAGCGCCCAACAGCCTATGGTTGGGAGCCCCGGGTAAGCCCTCGGAAGGATGTCCCAGGACTCACAACAGACCCACGGCCGCCACTGCAGCCTCGCCTAGGGGGTGGTTCGGGTGCTATCCCGCGTCTTTGGGGGGTTTCGGGTGTGATCCCGCTTCTAAGGGAGGGGGGCGTGCGTGAGTTCCTCACATCACGCTGCCGTCATGGGCCTGCTTCTGTAAGGACGGTGAGCGACCCTCTCACCGTCCTCAGACCCCCGGTCATGGAGACCGATAGTCCTCGGCGACTGCGGAACTCGGGTGGGAGAGTTATCTCCCGTTCCCGCCCCGCCGCCTCTTTTACTCACATGACCTGCTCGCAGAAAGAGGCGGCGCAGTCCCACTTACTCCCGCTGGAGAGCATGGCTCGCACCATGGTCTCGAGCGAGAGAGTGTCCACGCCCAGACCCACTACGAGGACCTGGAGCTGTTGCGCCCACGCCGTGTGAAACATTCAGCTTTCTAGATATCGCGGTTCCTGAGAAACAGACAGATAGACGCCTGGACGGCGACGTTTCATAAATAGGGTTCTGCTTTTACCCTTTGGTTAGCGAACCCTAAAAAGCTTTCATTATTAGGTTAAGACAACGAGCATTGAGTTCTTTTACCACATTATGAAATTTGACTGTCACAAAAATAAAAGCAATTTAATTTAATAGGTAAAGTGTTCTACTTAGGTTCTTTAAACGAAATTTACATCATCAAGTAAAAAAACACTTAACATTAAGAAGGCACGAAGGCCCTAAAGTGCCCTAAACCTTACTATGCGAATTAATGTTACTATGTCTGTTTTCGGCCGTATGTTACTAATGAACGGATTCTGATGAAATCTCTACTAATATTATAAATTCGAAAGTAAGTCAGTCTATCTGTCTGTCTGTTACGTTTTCACTCCTAAACCGTCGAACCGATTTTGAAGGGAATAGAGATAGTTTGAGTCTAAGGGAAGGACATAGGCTACTTTTTAACTGGCTGCGCAAAAGAAGGGTAAGATTAATGATTTTACGCGGAACAGCTAGTTTAGTATAAAGATATTAAATAAATAAATATATTTGTGGACATTCACACACAACATTATCTAGGCCCAAAGTAAGCTAATATAAGCTTGTGCTATAGGATCTAGACAACTGATATACATATCTACTTACATATTTCTAAATCCATACATATTATACATAGAAAACACCCAAACTCCGAAACAAACATTTGTGGATCACACAAATTTTTGGACCGACCTAGGAATCGAACCCAGGACCTCCAGGGCGGCAGGCGGTATCACTACCGACTACGCCACAGAGGCAGTTAAAAATAGTGGCTTTTATGGGACAGGTTCCTGTAGGAAACGAGTACAGGAAAACTTTATCAGCTGGGTGGACCCGGGAACATACGCTGAACACATAATATTGCCTGCCTCATTGGTCTAGAGGTCGTGGCTTCGATTCCCACCAGGAGCAAGAAATTGTGTAATCTCATTTACGATTTGTGTAATCATGGTCTATTCTGTCATTACCTCTCATGGCCTGTAGTGTAGAACTGTAGAGCAGCTATACAAATGGGACACTTGAGTTGTGAGATATTAGCTTTATGTATCCAGGCGCGCGTAAAAACACATACATATATTACGTTCGCTCTAAGTTTACCGCTGGCGTAGAGAGAGGCTGGTGTAGAGCTGTAAGTACTACTTAAGCTTTTTGAAGTAAAACCTCTTTAGGCGCGACCTAGGGAGTAACTCAGATTTTTTTGTGATGGAAGTAACGCTATATGAACTTTGAATTTCGAACTTTGAACTTTGAATTCGAATTTTGAATAGCGGAAACTACGTTTCGATGTCGCCAATGGCAAAGAAGTTTTACTTCAATCGCGCGTAAAGGTTACACGCACACACTTTTTATTTTATTGTAACGTGTAAAAAATCTGTTATGGATGCTATGCCGGACTCTTACCGACTAAAAACCACTTGCTCCCTACCTACTGCCTACGGTTGGAAGCCCTCGGTAGGATATACAACAGGATTCAACTTGCGACTTCAAATAAAACATCAGTTTACAAGGGACGGCGATCGTTCATTCATGATGGTAGTTTTGTACACCAAATTTAAGTCAATTTTATTCAGGGGTTAGAGCGTAGAGTAACAAACATCTTCCTAAACGTTAACAATTTTCAAAAATCATTATAGTCACGTTATAGTAAATATACCTAAATATATGCTTGTGTGTAAATATTATTAAGAGTCTCGTTAAGAAGATGTGGTAGTTTATAGATTATTACTTATTATTTTATACCTTTTGTACTTA
The DNA here is from genome assembly GCA_933228765.1 of Miltochrista miniata. NCBI lineage: Eukaryota > Metazoa > Arthropoda > Insecta > Lepidoptera > Erebidae > Miltochrista > Miltochrista miniata. Next base: position 31,228,773 of record OW121756.1, read on the forward strand.
CTTTAATTAAAATATTTTGTAATATGTATTATGTGTAAATTATTATACTTAATGCTAAGTCTAAATAAAAACTAATACCAAAGAACTAGTGTTTTTTCTTAGAATTCCATAATCTGTTTATCCGCAGTCTAACTTAAAGACCCTTAGAAAAAAAAAAGCTTTAATTTGGCATGAATATTCTTAACAGTCACGCCGACTTAGGAATGAAATATTAAGCTTCAAATCTTTTTACCGCAGTCTATTAGGCCTTCAATTTGACTTAATGACGACCATTTCACTGGCTGCACATAATTAAAAGCACTAGTTTTTTTTTATATACCACTAAAGTCGCAGACAAGCATACGGCCCACAAGAAGGACCGGTGGTCACCGCAGCCTATGAACGTTTGCAACACCAGAGGTGCCACACTCGCGCTGCCGACCCTGCAAAAACCTTCTAAGACCCCTTTTGAAGAACCCCATACTGTAGGCTTTTGGGAAAACCGAGGCAGGGAGGTCATTCCACAACCTAAGCGTGCGCGGAAGAAAACACCTATCGGATCTAACCGTGCTGGAACGCACCGGACGCAGAGTGTGAGGATGAACTCCCTGTCTGTGGCGAGCGGTGCGATGATAGAACGTAGCCGTGGGCATTATACCAAACAATTCTTCAGAGCACATACCATTGTACAGGCGGTAGAACACGCATAATAAGTGTCCTGATAGTAATAGGTAAAGTCAATTCTTGGACATCTTTTACGTGTGGAAAATCCGTCGTGGATTCTATGCCGGACTCTTACCGACTAAAAACCAACACGTTCCCTATCTACGGTTGGGAGCTCCGGGCAAGTCCTTGGAAGGATATCCACAGGATTCCCAAAAAATGGACATCTATTCTGTATCCCATTTAATTAAACAATATCCCTCAATACCATTGTGTACACGTCTTACGCTGCGCTCAAAAGCAGTCGTAGTATAAAATCCAGTCAGCCTTGCTAAAAGAAAAAAATACGCTAATATTTTCGTGTAGATTTTTCTATTACCAAAACTAAAAGTAAATATTATCTTAAAAGGCCTTTCTAGTTCGTCCTTAAGAAGGATTCAAGAGCAAACAATGTAACTGACACCTTGTGTAACAAATACTTACTCATAAGTTATAAGTGCCTTGCGCGTGACAAGCATTTGTAAGGTTGTAGCACAAAAATATATTCTCGCGTAACTAAAGGTGTAGAGATTAATCATGTTTTCTTACATTACATCTTCTGCAAAAAAAAAATAGAAATAAATATTAACGTCCTACTGTATTATACCCTAAAAAACCCTTTTAGTTTTACATATGTTTAGGGTTCCTTACCCAAAGAGTAACAACGGGACGAGATTCATGAGACTTCACTGACACAGACTGTCTGTCCGTCACAAAGCTGTATCTCTGGAGCGAGAGAGGAGATAGAGCGCTGAAATTTTCACAGGTGATCTACGTAGGTACTAGAGATGCGCCGAATGTTCGGCCGAATATTCGAATTCGGTACATTCGGTAAGTTTTTAATAGTTCGTATTCGGCCGAATATTCGGTTTATTTGCCGAATAATTACCGAATGTTTAAATTATTATTAACAAAATTAATCATTATTGAACAGGTAGGGATTTTCCCATAATTAACGTCATGGTACAGATATCTCTGGTGACGCACAGTAACATAGTCATTTAGATGAAAAAGCTCGGAGTTCTCAACGTTGCTTACCTAAAGAATGCCCGGTTTTCGGGATCCTGCCGTTTGGCAAAATATGTTTCATCAAATTTCACTTCCCAAAAAACTTATAGCATAGTTTCATTTTCCAAAAAATCTTTAGCAAATTTATATTTCGCATTTTAATCACTTCGTCAAAGATTCATTTGGCAATTTTTTACTTGCTCAATTTATATTAAGTCAATTATACATTAAGCTAATGATTTATTTTGTAAAAAAATTGTATTCCAAAGTACGTTCGTTTAAAATTTGATTTTAATATGGGGAAAAATTGTAAAAACATGAAAAGTCTGATGTAAGAAAGGGTTAGGTTAAGCTAAGCGCCGGATCTTTTTTTTATAATAGCAATTAGTCGTATGTTAATGCAACGAATTTGGACTATTTTAGACTCTTGAGTAAATCATATTGTTCGCGCCTACGCCATGGCAACCCCATGGCCACAACTGTCAACTGTCAACAGTGTCAATTTTTTTTTTTTTATCTATATCATCTGTTCTACAAAGTTTTCGAAATTCACACGAGTCACAAAGTTTTATCTAAATGTAATCTTCCTATATTCAACAATAAAACCAAAGGTTTTGAAGATTCGAGGTTTTAATTAACTTCCATTATGTCCATGTAAACTACGAGACATAAATTCTGGCGACCGCTACAGGACATAACTTGCAAAATTTTTGAGAAGTACCTACTTACCTACGTATAACCACGGGGTATTAACGCATAGAGAATATCTTTAATAAACAGAAAGTAGCAAGAGATGGCACTAGTAGTTTCATATTCTAGAATCGAAATTTTAAATAATCTTATTTATGCATATATTGCATGGCGAATTATTTTAAACATTAAATCATATTATTAGTTGATATAGTAGCACATCAAACTCATAGATAAAGTAATAAACGTAGATTGTGTAAAAAAATATCTCTCGATAGGGTTTGGTTAAGATAAAAGATGGCGCTCATGTTAATCGAACATGAGCGCCATCTTTTATCGATGTTAAGGAAATTATTATTTCATTAGTTTTTACGAACGGCCAGTTTACGTTACCGAAACAAGCAAGCGGAATATGAAACGTTATTTGGCCGATTCTCTTAGTGGCACTTTAGCTCAGCGGGTACGCAAGCTGCTTTGGGCGTATATTTCAGTTAATTCTAGTTCGAACCCCACTGACTGCATTACTTTTTTTATTTTTCTTATTTTTTTACTTTTTCACTCAATCTAACATAGATTATATATTAAATAGTCCTACTTATTTCTCGAACTTTATAATCCTTTTTTTTTTCTTTAAGAATATTGTTTCACGTTATTGTTATAAAAAATGAAAGCTGTAATCTATGTGATAATTGTAAGAGAAATATGTTACAGCGAGATTATGTACCAGCTTTTATTAGTGTTCCAAAGGGTAAAAACGGGACCCTATTGATGAGACTTCGCCATCTGTCTGTCTGTCCGCCATGACGCTGTATCTCAGGAACCGTTATAGCCAGAGAGCTGAAATTTTCACAGGTGATGTAGGTATTTAGGGTTGCCAACAGTACTTTATAATAAAGTATTGTACTTTATTTCGGGTATTTGTACTGTATACTTTATGAGAACAATAAAGTACGCGAAAATACTTTATTTCGCATGATTTGATTTTTCTGGGATTTCAACAAGTTTTCTCTGAATATTTTTTCGTATAACGGAATGGGCCAAGATCCCCGGCCGTGGAGCCAGACTTAAGTAATTATAGGAAATAGGTATGAATCTTTTCTCCAGATCTAAGTAAGTACATAAGTTTAGGGTTTACCTGTATGGACTTACAATCTATATCTTCTAACATTATATAAAGGAAAGATTTGATTGTTTGTTTGTTTGCATCGAATAGGCTCAGGAACTACTGGGCCGATTTAAAAAATCTTTAACTGTTGGGAAGCTACACTCTTTGCGGTGAACATAGGCTATATTTCATTCCCGTATTCCCACGGGAACGGGAACTACGGTTTTTTTTGCATGGAATAGTCTCCGAAACTGTTGGACCGATTTGAAAAATTCTTTCACTGTTGGGAAGTTACACTCTTTGGTGAACATATGCTATATTTTATCCCCGTACCTATTCCCACGGAAACGAGAATTACGCGGGTGAAACCGCGTGATGTCCGCTAGCTATCTATAAAGAGAAAAGATTTGATTGTTTGTTTGCATCGAATAGGCTCCGGAACTACTGAACCGATATCAAAAAATTCTTTTACTGTTAGGATCACAGATATCAGAATTCCCACGGCCCCCGAATTCCCACGGGAACGGAACCGCGTGACTTCCGCTTGTTATTTATTAAGAGAAAAGATTTGATTGTTTGTTTGTTCGCATCGAATAGGCTCCGAAACTACAGAACCGATTTCTAAAACTCTTTCACTGCTGGGAAGCTAATCTCTTTGCGGTGAACCTAGTCTATATTTTATTCCCAAATTCCCACGGGAACGGGAATTACGCGGGAGAAACCACGTAACGTCCGATAGTTTTAAAAATAATAAAAAGCACTTGTGTACTGCCAAGGTTCTAAAAAAGTATAATTTTAAAATTGTAAATAAAATGTACTCTTCTTTGTAAGTCTGTAGGTACTTTTTTTTACCCCATTGAAATCAGATATACTCTATTTCTTCTAAAAAAGTTGGCAACCCTATATGTATTCCTGTTGCCGCTATAACAACAAATACTAAAATCAGAAAAAAAAGGAAATATTCAGGGGAATCTCATTCAAAAATCGTGACTTTTTGCCGTTTTTTGGTACGGATCCCTGTGTGCAAGTCCGACTCGCACTTGGCCTGTTTTTTTAATATAATTCCGCCTGCTGCCCGCTGTAAAAATAAGTATCTACCAAGATAAAATATTTATTTTTTAGTACATATGCCAACTTTTCCATAGTGAGTATTTATTTTTAATGTAAAATAAAAAAAAGACAAGTCCTGTGTGAGCTTATTGTCATTTTCACTTCATAATAAAAATATTAAGTAAAAAAAGAAATCAAATAGAACCGTGAGCTGGATTTGAACTGGGTCATCTCGTATCAGGCGCCACCCGCCTACCCGCTGAGCTAACTGTGCGACTGATGTATGGAGTGAAATACTTAGTCATATCAGAACAGTTGAAACGAATTCAACTGTTCTCATATCATTGTAAATGAGAACAGTTGATGATTGATTTAAATTTTAAATAGATCAATTGCAAAAAATAAATACTCAATACAAAGATAACATGCTTATTTAAAGCAATTAGTATATCAACATTTTCATAATATTTTTCTTATATAATAAAAAATGACAGTCCCGTGTGAGTAAGTAGTCTTTTTTCACTTAATAAAAATATTGAGTAGTATAAAAGTATAAAATGTGGGTACGTTCAAAAAGTAAAACTCAAAAAGATAAAAAGAATCGTGTGAAAAGTGGGATTCGAACTGGGGCTTGCATGCACCGGATACCGCCCGCTTACCCGTCTGTGCTAATTGAGTGACTGCGTCACGATCGAAATAACTAAATAGCTTATCAAAACAGTTGAAACGAAATCAAATTTGACCTTGAAATCTAGTTGAACATTTTGCTAAAAATATCGTCGCCATCTAGTTACATTTGAGGATTCCCACAATGACAGGTAGGCGGCCAGGTCTGTGGAGCGAGTTACGAGTGTAACCGATTTTTGTTCCTGTTCGTGCATCTGTATAGAATATATTATATAATCTGTGGTATAACTAACTCGAAGAACAAAATCTAAATTACAAATTTCAAGAAAACTGACGACTAAGCCAGGCAGGTCGGACAGCAATAAAAAAGCTCCGCGCCCAGCCTTAGCACTTCGTCGAAATTCAAGAAATTAATACAATTTTCAAGAAATACTTGGTACCTACTGCTATCAAAATATCAAAGCCAGCAACCAATCCATGGTTCCTGAAGCTAGGACTTTTCAGTTAAGTGCCCATTTCCTAATTACACTTGCTCCAAAGCTACCAAAACCCATATTTTCCTTCAAAAGTTGTTGTAGTGTACTTTTCCAAGTTATTGTCAAAATTCATTCTTTTTTCAAAATTTAACAAACTCATTCGATTTAAATTAAGTAAATCTGTATTCCAATACGATATTTCACATTCTAAAAGATAGTTTTAACATTTTAACACTAAAATACCACCCACATTGCTTTCAAATTATAAAAAATAACAGTAAAATTGTCAAATTTAACTTTTAAACTAAGTGGATTGTGGTTTATTCATATGCATTTTCATGAAGTATATATCTTCACATAATCATTAGTCCTATCTTAGGGTGACAAGGTCACTTGTCACACATACCACTTCTTATAAGTGCTTTACATAAGATATTCATTATCCAAGTACTATCCTTAGTCGCATCTGAAGCCCACAGCTTATGCACATTACATATCACTTTGTGCCGAACATTTCAGCTCATACTGACAACAACAGCTCACATTATCATCATGCAGTGAGCCGCTACTATATGCTGGCACCGTGACTGTGTTGGGGGACCAGATGCCACAGAACACCGATGATGTTCAGATAAGATTTTGAATATTTTTCTATAACTTTATGCCTACATCCTGTTTGCATTGTTGTTTTGTTGTATAGACAACCACTTTCATTTGAACTAAGTACTTATAGCTACTATTAGTTCCTATTATTTTAGTAAAATTTACAGTGTACTTAGTACTACAACCTGATCAGTGGATTAAATCAACCGATCCCATCCCGTTCGTAGGGCTGATCAGGTTGACAATTTACTGTAATTTGTTTTTTTTGTGTGTACCTATTCTATTTTATAAACATTTCATAATGTCAGTGAGTGAGGATCTTAATGCAAAGCAACAACTAAAAGATTTGTTTGCTAAACGTAGCTCGGTTAAAGGACGTTTAACCAAGTTCAAAAAATATTTAGATATTGTGCATTCATCAAAATTGACTAAGTTGCAAGTTCAAGAATTGCAAATTAATGTAGATAAAATACGAGCTATGTCAAGCAAATTTGATGACTTACAGAGTCAGATTGAAGTTCTAAACTGTGATAGGATGGACTCTGAGATGGACGAGCGTGATGAGATTGAACAAATTTTCACTTCGCTCCTTGCAAGTGCTCAGCAACTTTTGATAAAACATAACCACACTTGCAATGATTCTGAGGAGCTTAATTCATCGCAGTGTCATAGCGATCGGTCATCTCACTGTCACAATATTGATTTCAAGTTGCCGCAGATACAGATTGCTAAGTTTGGTGGGGAGTATTTCCGCTGGCTTGAATTCCGAGACACTTACTTGTCACTTATTCATAATAATCAGCGCATCAAATCAGTGCATAAATTTCACTATTTGGTATCATATTTGGAAGGTGAAGCTGCACGAGTTATATCTAATTTGGAAATTTCTGATACAAATTATGAAACCGCTTGGCAATTGTTGTGTGATCGTTTTGACAACAAGCGTCAACTGGTCAATCACCATCTTAACTCATTATTGAATATCGGCTCCTTCACACGTGAAACAGACAAATCACTGAGGTTTCTAGTTGATCACGTGACTAAAAACTTGCGTGCCTTATCTAGCCTAGGTCAACCTGTCCAACACTGGGATACATTAATCATACACATATTATCAGCAAAGCTAGATAATCGCACCATAGTTAAATGGGAGGAATACCGAAACGGATTGACCGACGTTCCATCTTTAAAGGAATTTTATAAATTTTTAACTGATCGTGCAGACGTTCTAGAGACACTATATCACAATAAGGTAGATAGGTCTAAAGCTGTCCAAGCGCAAACACAGCAGGTTGATAAATATACACACAATACAAAATCATTTACTTCAATTCAATCATCATCATCATCAACTCAACACTCAGGCTCTGTCATGTATCGCTGTGCAGTCTGTAAAGGTGACCATAGGATATATGACTGCCCTATATTTGCAAAGAAGAGTGTCCAAGAACGAAAGAACGAAGTGCAAAGGCTGCGTTTGTGTTCCAACTGTTTAAGGGCAGGCCATCATGTGCGCGATTGCAAACTAGGCCCATGCCGAGAATGCAATCGTAGGCATAACACTTTCCTCCATGAATCCAACAAGGGAGATAGTGCAAATGTTGATAACAATTCACCAAAATTATCTGTAAACAATTCAATGAATTACAACAATAGTCAAACACAAGGTCAGATTCTATTGTCAACTGCAATGATAAATGTTACAAATCCTCAAACAAACCGATATGTCCAAGTCCGCGCTCTGCTGGACTGTGGTAGTCAAACTTCATTCATTACACAATCATTAATGAACCAACTTTCATTACAAATATGTCCAATAAATGCCATAAATATTGTTGGCATAGGCAACAACTTGGCAGGCCAAGTAAGTACAAGTTGTATTGCCCAATTAAATTCTCTAACAAATAATTACAAAATAGTACAATCGTTTTATGTTCTGAAGGAACTCACAGGTTCTATTCCCAAGCAATACATAGACATAAAACATATCAAAATACCTAAAAACATACAGCTTGCTGACCCCAAATTCAATCAACCCTCATCCATAGATGTTTTGATAGGTGCAGATCTGTTCTGGGACCTCTTGGGTTGCGACCAAATGTCATTAGGACCGGCCATGCCTAAGCTGCAAAGCTCAAAGCTCGGTTGGGTTGTCGCTGGACCAGTCGCAAATATAAACCCCAAGCAATTTTTAGTCAAAACAGTTCTATGTAATGTGTCAGCAAGTGAAGACAATAATTCTAATATTAATGAACAATTATCTAAATTTTGGGACCTTGAACAGGTTCCCGATAGACAATATCAAACCAAAATCGAAAAGGAATGTGAAGACCATTTCTATCGCAATACATACCGTTTAGACTCTGGTAGATTCTGTGTAAGACTACCCTTAAAGGATACACCAGACTGCCTAGGGGATTCATATGCCGTTGCAAAGGCACGTCTACTTCATTTGGAAAAACGATTCCGCAAAAACCCAGACTTGAAGTCCCAATATATAAATTTTATTAAAGAATATTCTGATTTAGGTCACTTAGAAGTATGTCCTACTAATATGCCATACCCCTCGTACTATCTATGTCATCATGCCGTTTTCAAACAAAATAGCGAAACCACTAAGCTCCGTGTAGTCTTTGACGGCTCTCTCCGCACAAGTTCGGGATTCTCACTTAACGACTTACAGTTGGTTGGACCCAATGTTCAAGACTCTCTCTTCTCCATCTTAATTCGAGCCCGCCAGTACAAGTACCTGTTGACTGGCGATATCGAAAAAATGTATCGTCAGGTCCAAATAGACGAACCGGATCGCAATTTACAACTAATATTATGGAGGAGTGACGAGTCCAGTCCAATCCAAACTCTACGTCTCAAAACTGTCACTTACGGTCTTGCAAGTGCAGCTTATTTGAGCACAAAGTGCTTATCGTTATTGGGAGATACCTGTGATGACGAACTTATAGCCACTATCATAAAACATGACTGCTACGTTGACGACTTGATCACGGGATCGAATGAATCTTCAGAATTGCTCCATATACAACGCATGATTTCATCTACTTTAAAACTTGGTTGTTTCAACTTGCGCAAGTATAAGTCAAATTTACCAAGCGCTTTAACATCCTCTGTCATCAATAAAAATGACAAGGTGAGCTTGAGCGAATCGGCAAGCACTCTTGGTCTAAATTGGAATCCTAATACAGATTGTCTTCACATATCAGTTACAATACCTATAATCGATAAAACAATTACAAAGAGATCAATTCTTTCAGCATCTTTCAAAATTTTCGATCCTCTTGGCCTCTTGAGTCCTTGTATAGTTGTTCCCAAGCTATTGCTACAATCGCTGTGGAAGGACAAGAGAGGCTGGGATGAACCAGTTACTTCGGACATATTAAAATTATGGAGTAATTTTGTAAGCAATTTACATTTCATATCAGATCTACCAATTCCGCGACTGGTATTATGCGATTCTGCCAACAACATAGAAATCCATACTTTCAGCAACGCCTCACAAGTAGCCTATGGCGCCTGTGTGTACTTAAGGTCATCTAATTCTTCTGGAATAGTTAAGGTCAATTTGCTATGTGCCAAATCTAAAATTGCGCCCATAAAGCCTACAACCATCCCACGTATGGAGCTTTGCGCCACTCTTCTGGCTGCCAAATTGACCAAGGCTGTTACCAGTGCATTGCGTTATAGAGCAGATCGTGTGATTTACTGGTGCGATTCTACTGTTACACTCAGTTGGCTTTCTGGTAATGCTGCAAAATTAAAAACTTTTGTAGCCAATAGGGTACTTGAAGTCAATGAGCTTACTGAAGGCTCATCATGGCGCTATGTGCCCACAGACCAAAATCCAGCAGATTTAATCTCTAGAGGGTTAAATCCTAAAGAAATCAAAGATCACAAGCTATGGTGGTCAGGTCCCAATTTTCTATTACAGCCTAGTCATGCTTGACCTGATCCACACAATATTTTAAACGAAGCCGATTTACCAGAAATGAAGTCCAATTCTGCTCAAGTTCAGAGAGATGATACACACTTTCTGAAAATGACCAATTATTCATCTTTTAACAAATTAAGACGAACTTTAGCTTATATTTTTAGATTCATTCACAACATTCGCAATCCTAAGGATAAATTGATAGGTTCTATTACCGTTTCCGAATTAGATTCTGCTTTCATTCACTTATGCAAAATGTCCCAACAAGATTCCTTTCCTTCAGAATTTAACCTTCTATCAAAGGGTAAACCTTTAGGTTCGAAATGTTCTATTTTATCACTCTCACCATTCTTGGATGAGGCTGGTGTTATTAGGGTTGGCGGCAGGATCGAGCTGTCCAATTATAATTACTCTAAAAAACATCCCATACTTTTGCATGCCTCTCATCATTTAACTAAACTCTATTTCAACTATCAACACTTGCACTACCTTCATGCTGGTCCTCAGCTGCTACTAGCTAGTGTTAGGGATACTGTGTGGCCCATCAATGGTAGGCATTTAGCCCGCCGCACAGTTCACAATTGTGTAACTTGTAGAAGACTGCAAGGCAAAACCATTACCCCCATTATGGGAAATCTACCTGCACAACGTGTCACACCAGACTATCCATTCAAAACTGTTGGTGTTGACTTCGCAGGCCCCTTCTTTACTCTAAATAGGAAGGGCCGTGGAGCACGAATAAACAAATCGTACTTGTGTTTGTTTGTGTGCTTTAGATACAAATGCGTACATCTGGAAGCCGTTAGTGATTTGTCTAAGGAAGCGTTTCTATTAAGCTTACGCAGATTCATCGGTAGGCGGGGCAAGCCAGCGGAGATATTCTGCGATAATGGCCGCAATTTTGTTGCCGCAGCAAAGGAAATAGGTGATTTTCTTAAGGTCAACAAGGATCATGTTAATGATTTTGCTGCGGATGAAGGCATAAGGCTTATATTTTCTCCTGCGTGCGCGCCCTCGTTCGGTGGTATCTGGGAGGCCGGGGTCAAATCCGCGAAATATCATGTTAAGCGCATTATGGGCAACGCTCATTTGACATTTGAGGAGCTATCAACTCTCTTTGTTCAAATTGAGGCAGTACTAAACAGCAGACCTCTATGTCCACTTTCACCTTCCCCAAATGACTATCATTTCCTTACCCCAGGGCACTTTCTGATAGGCCGTGCTCTCAAAGCATTACCAGGTCCATCATATGAGGACCGGAATCAAAATAATTTACAACGCTACACAAAGCTTCAACAATTAAGTCAACATTTTTGGCAACGCTGGCAACATGAATACATTGCAGAACTGCAGCAGCGTTCCAAGTGGCGTACCAATTCTGCTTCATTACAAATAGGAGACCTAGTTCTTCTCCAAGAAGATAACGTGCCTCCACTCAATTGGAGATTGGGACGAGTCAGCCGCTTATTTCCTGGACCCGATGGAGTGTCACGAGTTGCGGACATAAACACCACCAGAGGCTGTTATCGAAGACCCCTGACTCGAATCTGCCCTCTACCTACGGCGGATTCTGTCCAATGATGTTGAAAGAGGGCTTTCAACGGGGGGGAAGATGTTCGCGCCTACGCCATGGCAACCCCATGGCCACAACTGTCAACTGTCAACAGTGTCAATTTTTTTTTTTTTATCTATATCATCTGTTCTACAAAGTTTTCGAAATTCACACGAGTCACAAAGTTTTATCTAAATGTAATCTTCCTATATTCAACAATAAAACCAAAGGTTTTGAAGATTCGAGGTTTTAATTAACTTCCATTATGTCCATGTAAACTACGAGACACATATGGATATGTAATATTCTGGGAAAAGTATGTTATGCCAAACCATATTTGACTACCTAGTAGGTACTTACTTGGTAAGTTATGCCGAACCATATTTGACTACCTAGTAGGTACTTACTTGGTAAGTTATGCCGAACCATATTTGACTACCTTATACTTGGTGAAATAAATTTTTGCCATGTAAAACAATAAATTGCCAAAATAGTATTGCTAACTGTAAAATTGCGAAAAGTTGTTTTGCCAAATGAAAATTTGGGATACATAATTTGGCATGTGGCACTTTAGGGAATGTTTTTTGCCGTAGTAAACCCCGGTTTTCACCGCGAACAGAGCAGTTCCAATATACTCTGTAAAATATAGCTTGATCTCTGTGACAGTTGTACAAACGTAGACAAGAATAGAATTTATGTCAACGGCATATAGCTTTTGTGGTTGAATTGTTGAAATGCATAGACATAGAGTGAGGGCACAGAGGTGCAAACTGTAAATAACAACTTTATGCTTTTGAAATAAAAGTAAATTTTGGTAACGTTAATGTAACTGTCACAGAGATCAAGCTTTAGTTTACAGAGTATAATGAATAAGTTTAACTTGCAAAGTAGGCACTAATTTTCCCACCAATAAATTGTCGCAATGAAGGGACTGAGTGGCTAAAATAGTTGTAATGAGCTGGCTCAGTTCTATTTAGTGGTCCGAGGCATTACGGAGTCCGTTTTTATTTTTATCTCTTCTTTAAGGGGCGCGTCCGCAAAATTCACGAAAAGACATTTAAGATTTTGGAAATATTCAAGAACTTATTTCATTAAATGACACTAAAATGGAACCTTAAATTCTTAATAGATGAGACTACATTAACGCCGTGCGCTTTTTACAAAATAATTATTTACTTGCGAAAAAACCTCTGAAAACCATCGAAATTTACCTTTGTCAATTTGATTATTTCTGCTATTTCGATGATTTTTAATAACTTTGAGAGGTGTTTTTTCTAATGTAAATAATAATTTTGTAAAAAGCGCACGGTGTTATTGTAGTTTCATCTATTAAGAATTTATTTTTCCATTTTAGTGTCATTTAATGAAGTGAGTTCTTGAATATTTCTAAAATCCTAAGTGCATTTTTTGCATTTCTTCACACGACGATATAACTAATTCGCTACAAAACACGGCTGTACACAACCAGTCCAAAACTCCAACTGAATCTATGTGTTTACTGAGTCTATGTGAGAACGAACTTCTCATTTTCAATTTCATTTCTCTCATTTTACATTCACCTTACTCGTCTTAATCTTTATTTTTATTTTTGAAATCTTCGTTGGTGGAAAAAAAAACACATTTCTTTAAAAAAAGGAGCCCGTTCAGCTCACCATCTCCCACCAATTAGGTACTCTATTGGCGCGTGCGGCCACATAATGGAGTGCTGTCTTTTTCTCAATCTTTCGACAAAAGACATTTCGACTGTAAACTTTCTTCACGGTTGCAAGTTGTTCGATTGAGAATCAGCGCCCTAGGGTGGAGGGCTGCGCGCCCAGCGCTAAAAGAATGTCCCCAGCCTCGTTGACTTACCTGCAGTAACCTGTTTACCGCGTTAATTTGAACCGAATAGTTCGGCCGAATATTCGGTTCGGTACATTTTTTACCGAATATTCGGCCGAATGTTCGAATTCGGTTCAACCCACATTCGGCGCATCTCTAGTAGGTACCTATTTCTGTTGCCCCTATAACAATAAAATACCTACTATAAGAAATATATAAAACCAGAAAAATAATAATAGGGTGGCTTACATACAAAATCGTGACTTTTTCGTTTTTTGGCACAGAATTCTGCGTGCGCGAGTCCAACTCACACTATGCCGGTTTTTGTTATTTACTCCACAATGCACGAGATGCGACCACATAAAAAATAAGTCTATTATCTACTGGGACAGATATTAAACGGCAGTGAAGCAAGCAAGATGTCTGCTTTGAAATTATACCTAACTTTATTACAATTAAATGTGTTACCATTTTCGCCTTCTGGAGAAGATACAAAATCAAAAAACATTGTCACAATCGTGGTTGATGATCGTACTATTTCCAATTCTGAAGAAATTGCTGCTTTATTGAAGGATAAAGCTGAAGACTTTATATTAAACAATTTTAATGATGAAAGTAAGTAGGTATTATGTTTTTTATCAGTTCTTTCGAACACACACGTTTTTTTCGAAAGTATTCGGACTAAATATCAGCCAAATACCTACGTTCATAATTCATTTATTCATAACAAAAAGAAATGTAAATTTACATTTTTTTTGGAGAGATATTATAGGAGAGACCAGTAAAGCAAAATAAAGTGAAATAAATATTTTAGTTATTTTAGCAGTTAGAGCGTCAAAGAGTAACAAAAAATATTATATTAATAAATACATTCAAATTTCTATTTGTAGTAGTATATTCTACTAGCTGATGCCCGCAGCTTTGCTCGCGTCCCGGGATAAAAAGTAGCCTATGTGTTTTTCCAGACTATAATAGGGTAAACCACCCAATTATTGGCACTTTTAGAATTAATTATTGGCACTTTAGTTAAGAGTATATTTCGAAAAATAAGGGAAACCTAGTTTATTTCAGTTCGGTGTTGCCCATTATGTAGTTGTAGGTATGCATTAAAAAGTAAAATAGCATTCTTTTTCTGTTAGAAATGGGCAAAATTACCTAAAGTGCCAATAATTGGAGGAGTGCCAACGATTGGGTGGTTTACCCTATATCTCTGTTCCAAATTTCAGCCCGATCCGTTCAGCGGTTTGAGCGTGAAAGAGTTACAAACATCCACTCTCACAAAGTTTCGTATTTATAATATTATATTAGTAAGATTAAACATTGATAAAAGAACACTACATTGTGATTGATTACAGATGCAGAATTTCATGTAAATGAAAACCACGGCGATATAGATAATTATAATACATACATTCATCAGCATAATTTTGGAGACTGTCCTGAAAACACTTTGAAAGATCTCAAATTATCTGTTAAGAAAAGTGTACCATATTTTAAAGTATATGATCTTACTGATACTTCGGAACCTAATATACTCAAAGATAATAATGACAATGGGGTAAGTCGTCTCCTGTGTTGTTGTATCCTGTGTCTATGACTCCAAAACGTTAACAAATATAATGCTGTAGAATATGCTGAAGATTAATTTTTAGATTGCTTGTCTATGACTCCAAAACGTTAACAAATATAATGCTGTAGAATATGCTGAAGATTAATTTTTAGATTGCACTGCATGTAGAACATGCAGTCGAATTTAAAAATGTGTAGTGTACTCGTAGATATTCTCAATTTCTTTTTTATTTCTTTTTCATTAAACAAATATTTTGAGGCTTCAGACGTGTTGCAAAGCCCGTGGACGCGGCTGAACTGTACTGAAAAGCAAGAGCGTGCAAACGTAATTTTGAATGCCTCCCATCCATTATTATTACTATTACAGTAAAGCTCTAGCTCGGAGGAGAATGGCTCTTCTTCTTCTTCTTCCTCATCTTACAATTCCCGGTTCTTCAAGAGGAGCGTGAAGAGGCACATCACAGGGCCGCCAACTTGAGGACCACTGTCAGAAGTGGTCCCCAATCGCTAGATGCGCCACGGCTTTCCATCAGGCTGGTGGCAACGTCAATTTGGCTAGCTAAATATTTAAAAAAAAATGGATCATTGCACTAAGTCATGACAGTATGACACACTAACATGCAGTGTGTAGACTCTACACACTGCATGTAGTGTGTCATGAGTGACTTAGTGCTCCTCCGGCAGAAGTAAATGTTACATGATTTACCTATATCGCGAAACGCGTAAATGGACATAAACTCCATTTACGCGTTTCGCGATGTAGGTAATTATTTATTACTAGCTGTAGCCCGCGACTTTGTACCTACGCTGCATTATCTTTACATTGATATAATTTTTTTATTTATGAACCGATTGACATGAAACAAACACTAAATATTAAGTGGAGCAAACCGCAACGCAATAAAGAAAATCGCATCGCAATCGGTTGAGCGGTTGTTGAGATTAGCGTGCACAAACGTACAGACAAACAGAGAAAATTTCTAAAAACCATTGTTTTGGGTTCTATTGCGTCCAAAAAGTCCCCCTATAAACTTTTTTCTTATATATCTTCAATGTACAGACAGCGACCTGTTACGATTTTATTAAATGTATTGATAGTATCAGCTACTGGTGACCCAAGCGTTATCTCTTTGTCCAGTGCTGTCTAGCGATGTCTCTCGAAGTGTCATCAACATCACGAGTATTATGCGTTTTGAACTTCCGACCTTAGACTATTGCAAACAGAACAAAATACATTAGTAATACCTGTGAGGAGATTATTTCCCGAAGCATAATGGGACCGTTTGCATCAGCGTTTCTTCGATCGAGGGGCTCCATCGTCATCTGGCCAGAGCGCCCACACAATGCTCATGAACGTAGCGTCCATTAAAGCGCCCCCTTCCCTGTCACATGAACCCAGCGTTCGATAGCTGCTCAGCGCAGCACTAACTATACGAATGACGCTCAACAAACGCAAGGCTGGGGGATTCCTAAAACGCAAAATACTGTAGACGGTCGAGAATCTGGCAGGGCGTTCTCCAATCGATACTGAAACCGGGTACCTATCTAATATTACAAAGAATTGTCTGTCTGTTCTGTATCTCGAGTACCTATCACTCCGAAACTACTCAAACAATTTCAATGATACTTAGCTCAGTTTGAGCTTAGGATCAGAGAAAGGATCTAGGATTTTTAAACTTTCGCGTTGCATGATATTAATCTATACTAATATTATAAAGAAGTAA
Source organism: Miltochrista miniata (assembly GCA_933228765.1). Classification (NCBI taxonomy): domain Eukaryota; kingdom Metazoa; phylum Arthropoda; class Insecta; order Lepidoptera; family Erebidae; genus Miltochrista; species Miltochrista miniata. The sequence goes on from OW121756.1 coordinate 31,245,622, forward strand.
AGTTTGTGTGTTTGTTAAATTGTAAGGGGTAATCTCGGGATCTACTGAACCGATTTTAAAAATTCTTTCACCAATAGTAAGCTACGTTATTGTGGAGTGTCATAGGCTATACAGCATCACGCTACAACGAATAGGAGCGGAGCAGTAATAGTAAATGTTTCAAAAACGGGGGAAAAGTTATTCCTTTTGAGAGCTTCGTTGCGTGTGCTGCGTAAATATTTATAGTTATGTATTGAATATTAACGAGGAGACGCTACGGGAGTAAACGCAACGCGAGGGGAGTAAATGCGACGGGAACAGGTAATACTCTCTCTTATGTGGCGCAAACGAAGTTGCGCGGGTCAGCTAGTAACTATATAAAACGGGTATTAACGCGGTATTAACGCGGAGTGACACCGCCTCTTCAGTCTGCTTGTGACCACGGCTGGTGCAACCCAGCCGAAACATCAAGCCTTAATCTTAAGGTATGCATGATCGCGTTAATACTCGTTTTATATAGTTATTAAGGATCTAGGATACTTTTGATACCGATGTATAGACCTGTTTCTTTGGGAGAGGGGATTAAAGACAAAATCATTTTTCAGTTGTAATTTTTCAACGCGTTGTCCGATTACAAATATTTATAATCAAGTGTTAGAAAGGAATGTCCCACACAAGTTTCAATATTGATGGTTTTGTAGTTAAAAATAAGAGATATCTCCACTTTCGCTAAACCTAACTCCCCCTCTCTTACGCGTTTATTGTGAAAATTCAATCCGATTGACGTTGTCATTTTTGTTTTATTTCAAACTTTGAACAGATGATTCACGTGATCTAGTGACGTAGTTTAATGCAACAGAGTCACAGACTACAGACGAAGTCTCGACATAAGCCCCTGCACTCTATTTTATAGAGAGGGGCCTAAATTCAAGGGTTCCTTTAAATGTAGGTAAGGGTCAAATAAACTGGCGTGTTTAATCTGAAACAGTTCACTCCGAGCTCGTTATTTTCATTCGAGAGCCCTTTTATTTTATAAATTACTAGCGGTACCCTGCCACGCTTCGCTGTGACTTTTTTATGGTTGTTTTATGTACCATTGAGAAATGAGTAACAAACTAAATGATGGGTACATTTTAAAAAAATATTGTGTGCGTGTACTATTGTACACATGTTTTTTTTTCTTATACTACTTAGGTGGCAGACAAGCTTACGGCCCACCGGAAGGTTGGTAACCGTAGCCTATAGACGTTTGCAACACCAGAAGCGCTACACACGCGCTGCCGACCCGGGCGCAGGTTGTGACGACCCACAGTTGAAATTTTTCAAGCCGCCCGTAAGGCCTTCAACTTGGCTTAACGACTGTCATTTTAATGACAACCGGGACCAACGGCTTATCGTGCCTTCCGAAGCACGGAAACGCTCGTAAATAAATGTCACAAAGTGGTCCACGTGGTGGTCACCCATCCATATCCGGCCATAGTAAATGTTGCTTACTGCAATTATCGTTTACAGAACACTGAGTCCGCGGGGCCACGAGCGCTTCAAAACTTGTAAGAAGTGAAACTTCTTCATGACCTTATTTTTTGAAAGAAATATCATGAAATATATATAGGAGTTAGTAGTCCAAAAGTCCTAAAAGTTCAAAAGTTCAAAAGTCCAAAGTCTAAAAGTCAAAAAGTCAAAAAGTCCAAAAGTCCAATAGTCCAAAAGTCCAATTGTCCAAAAGTCCAAAAGTCCAAAAGTCGAAAAGTCCAAAAGTCCAAAAGTCCAAAGTCTAAAAGTCCAAAAGTCAAAAAGTCAAAAAGTCCAAAAGTCCAATAGTCCAAAAGTCCAATTGTCCAAAAGTCCAAAAGTCCAAAAGTCGAAAAGTCCAAAAGTCCAAAAGTCCAAAGTCTAAAAGTCCAAAAGTCCAAAGTCCAAAAGTCCAAAACTACAAAGTCTAAAAGTCTAAAATTCTGAAAGTCCAAAACTCCAAAACTCCAAAACTCCAAAACTCTAAAACTCCAAAAGTCAAAAAGTCCAAAACTCCAAAATTCCGAAAGTCCAAAACTCCAAAAGTATAAAAGTCAAAAAGTCCAAAAGTTCAAAACTCCAAAGTCCTAAGTCCAAAACTCGAAAACTCCACAACTCCAAAACTCCAAAATCTAAAGTCCAAATAAAGTCCGTGTAAATAAGTTAAAGCCAAATAACAAAACGTGTGTGTGTGTGTGTGTGACAGTGACAGTGACACATTGTATTCTATTTTCGGTATTTTAAATTAAGGATATTTGAAAATTTGTATTTTGAATTCTGATATAATATTTATTTGTATTTTAAATTTAGACATTTTACGGTAAGGTGTACTGAAATAAGGTATTTTGAATGTTAATACCTCTGCAACTGAGTAAAAGAAAAGAAACATTTCCCATTTTCCTGACGGCAATTTAATTTTTGTCCAACCATGAACATTTCCACAAGCCTTATGTAGAAAATTGCCTTCTTTATCCTGCCTGTGGTTAACACAGTAAGGTACACACACACTTTCAAAACGTTCCTTTTATTTTTCAACCTTCAATTTTAAAATGAGTTTGAAAGAAAATACCGCCTAGTTAGTTCTTTTTGACTAAACAAATTGAGGGCTAAAGAAAGTTCGTAGTGCGCCGATCGTCGTGAGAATTTTCAAATGCTCTGAAAACAGTACAATACTCTCACTTAATCTGTGTGGTCTCCTAAAGACTATTTGATTGTTTGTAATTTTAATATTTAATTTTCTGTTCACCTCTAGAGAGTTACCGCGAAAACACTTAATGTCCACCTTGAACCTGTTACTACTTTTTAACAGTTTTCAAAAAACTTCATATGTAGGTATGTTAACCGATATTTCCGTCAATTATGGACAGATTAATTTTTTTTTTCTATCGTTCAAGAGGGTTTACTTCTGAGGTGGTCCCATTTTCACCAGGCCAGGATCTGATTATCGGATCCAGGAGAAATCGAGGGCAACCCCCGAAAATTGTAGAGACTTCTAGTGCGTTTGTTAACTTTATGATCAAGTGCTTTAATGTACTAGAATTTAATAAAAATCTGGAGTAGATCTGACGATGGAACCGAAAGACAGTCGAGGGAATTCCTTAATAATTTACAGCAGTTACCTTGTGTTTGGGCTTGATTGATTTATGTTGATGAGAACTTCGCTCCTAGATAGATATATTTTTCGCTCCACCCGTCACTTAAAATATTTAAAAAAAAAATTAATAAAAATAGAACCGACTTCAAACAAATCCTGAAAAATGAAATTTACTGAGCACAAAGTAATATGTATTTTGATTTATCAGGTTTTATTCAATATAATATTGAAGTTGGTGCCATTAATAATGCCTACCTAAACCTATGGGTTTACTTGGCGCCGAATTTAATATGATATTGAATAAAATGTGATAAATCAAAATATTATTAAATTTAAATTTTTGTTAGGACTACAGCAAGCTATACATAGCATATACCGCTATTGTACCGCTAAATCGTTATGGTGCAACTCTATTTGACACCTAAATACTATAAGAACTATCCGGCAAATCCTTCGTACCTCGCTAACTCTATAAATGGTGTATAAATCGTATCGCATATTACGTAATAGCTTTCAGGGTTACAACGAAAACTTCTCCAGAGCTATTAGTTTTATTTAGGGATGTTATAAAGCGATTTCTGCGTTATCAGTATCCCTTGAGCCTAGTTCGGTATGTCCTTCGGCTATTGACATTGGGCCTCAGGGGACCAATATCCACGCTACCTATTCACTGCGCAGATAACCGGTTACTTGTACTAGCCCGTATTAGAAGAGTTACTATAATTTTAATTTTAGTATATTTTTAAAAAAATATATCGAAAATCGGTAATCGCACGGACCTAGCTCCACCACCCTAAAAATGAAAAAAGATTTCCCATTTCCCAAAAAAAAATTTTTATCTCACTTACCAGACCAAATTTTTCGATTCTGCAAACAGCAACCGGATCATTGATAAATTGTTTATTTCACTGTGTATAATAATAAACAATAATGAAAACACATTATTTATAATAAAAAAAACAAAACACACACGCACACTCGCACTTGGTACACACGCACTCAACAAAAAAAACATTGATTACTCTACCACCACACCATATTTTACGATCCTGTAAACACCAACCGGATTATTGATATATTGTTTATTTTACTGTGTATAATAATAAATAATAATGCAAACACATTATTTATAATAAAAACACGAAACACACACGTACTACACAAACGCACGCCATCCATGCGCAATCCACTCTCAACTTCAACTGTTCGATTTTTGTAAAAAATTCTGGCCCATTGACGTCATTTTATAAGATTCCAAAAACAAGAAAATGTTACAAACTATACATGCAATAAACCTGTTCATAGAAAAGTAGGACGTAAGAAGGCTAAATTTAAGTTTAAAGTCGTCTGGGTAGGTGCGGCGACCGGTCGCCGCGCGGGGCTTTACGGAAAAGCTTGATTAATATGCACGGCGACCGGTCGCCGCGAGGAGCTCTAAGGGTAAGAACTATCCGGCAAATCCTTCGTACCTCGCTAACTCTATAAATGGTGTATAAATCGTATCGCATATTACGTAATAGCTTTCAGGGTTACAACGAAAACTTCTCCAGAGCTATTAGTTTTATTTAGGGATGTTATAAAGCGATTTCTGCGTTATCAGTATCCCTTGAGCCTAATTCGGTATGTCCTTCGGCTATTGACATTGGGCCTCAGGGGACCAATATCCACGCTACCTATTCACTGCGCAGTTAACCCTCCAACAGTATAAAAGTCCAAAAGTCCAAAGTCCAAAAGTTCAAAACTCCAAAGTCCAAAGTCCAAAACTCGAAAACTAGAAAACTCCAAAACTCCAAAACTCTAAAACTCCAAAACTCCAAAACTCCAAAACTCCAAAACTCCAAAACTCCAATACTCCAAAACTCCAAAAGCCCAAAAGTCCAAAAGTCCGAAAGTCCGAAAGTTCAAAAGTCCAATAGTCCAATAGTCCAAAAGTCCAAAAGTCCAAAAGTTCAAAACTCCAAAGTCTAAAAGTCTAAAATTCTAAAAGTCCAAAACTCCAAAACTCCATAACTCCAACATTCCAAAACTCCATAACTCCAAAACTTCAAGACTCCAAAACTCCAAAACTTCAAAATTCCAAAAGTACAAAGTTTAAAGTCCAAAACTCCACAATTCCAAAAGTCCAAAACTACATAAGTATAAAAGTCCAAAAGTCCAAAGTCCAAAAGTTCAAAGCTCCAAGAGTCCAAAGTCCATAACTCCAAAACTCTACAACTCCAAAACTCCAACTCCAAAAGATCAAAAGCCCAAAACTCCAAAAGTCCAAAAGTACAAAAGTCCAAAAGTTCAATAGTCCAAAAGTCCAAAAAGTTTGAAAATAACATGCAAAACATATCTGACCTCTTTATTAGGTAAGTACTCTCTTTAATTATTCTGAATGCAAGGAGGCCGCAATCAAACTTCTCTTAAAAAACATCAATCTGGTAGGTACCTTCTAAGTAGGTTGTTTATAATATTTTGTTCTGAAGCTGGCAGAATATAATTAAAAATAAAACGACCAGCGCCATCTATTGGTAAAATCACTTTTTAAAGCTATTTTATTCTTATTGCTGTTATGATAAAACTGTATAAAGTAGTCTAAAACCATCTCTGAATCCTATTGTATATCGTGTCCAATTTTGAGCTCAGTCGATTCAGTAAATTTTGAGTTTTTAATAAATACTTAAACGCACACAACATTTTATTATAGATACTTTATACCTATTTTGTTGAATAGTTAACGCAAACCTTTTAGTATGTTGAGAGACAATTATGTTCTGTGCTGGCTTCACTGACTAATATGTATTCTTTTGCATCTTGTCGCTGACTAAAAGATTATGTAAAATACCTAGAAGCGCTCGTGGCCCCGCGGACTCAATGTTCTGTAAACGATCACTGCAGTAAGCAACTTTCACTATGGCCGGTCCATGGATGGGTGACCATCCATGTGATCACTTTGTGACATTTATTTGAGCGATTCCGTGCTTCGGAAGGCACGTTAAACCGTTGGTCCCGGTTGCCAGTAAAATGGCAGTCGTTAAGCTGAGTTGAAGGCTTTATTTTTCAACAGCAGGCAGTCACAACCTGCGCCTGTCCATTTTAAACACGGCAATACGGCTCACCACCTATTACGTGGGACAAATTATTAAAAAAAAGGTGAAATGTGGGTATATAATATGCCTCTGCCTACCTCTTCGGGGATAAAGGCGTGACTGTATGTATGTATGTATGTAAAATACCTAAGATTCTCTTTTCTTTCAACAAGTCACCAAAATCTTTCATTTATTTACTAATTATTAAAAATGATTCCTTTTTCCAGATTTTCGTTGCATTATCTTGCCGCTGTGCAAGTAATGAAGGTCCAGATTTCAACTGGCTAGCGTTACCCGACGAGTGGTTCACACGGCATATCATTACTATTATTGTAAGTTGATCCAAAATACCACCACCAGTATTATTTTTAATAAATAAATAAATATTCACGGACATTTCACACAACGCTATCTGATCCCAAAGTAAGCTAGGAATAACCTGGTTGTGTTATGGGTATCAGACCACGGATATTAATACATATATACTTTTAAATACATACATATTACACATAAAAACACCCAGACAAGTGAATACAATTTAATTTTTTTTTTTACCACTAAGGTGGCAGACAAGCATACGGCCCACCAGAAGGACCGGTGGTCACCGCAGCCTATGAACGTTTGCAACACCAGAGGTGGCATTCTCGCGCTGCCGACCTTGCAAAAACCTTCTAAGAATCCTTTTGAAGAACCCCATACTGTAGGCGTTTGGTAAAATCGAGGCAGGGAGGTCATTCCACAACCTAAGCGTGCGCGGAAGAAAACACCTATCGGATCTAACCGTGCTGGAACGCACCGGACGCAGAGTCCCTGTCTGTGGCGAGCGGTGCGATGATAGAACGTAGCCGTGGGCATCATATCAAACAATTCCTCAGAGCACATTCCATTGTACAGGCGGTAGAACACGCATAAGGAGGCAAAGTCTCTCCTGTCGCGAAGAGGTTCCACACCAGCTGTAAGTACAGGATCGTTGACAACTCTTACAGCTCGTCTTTGCACCGAGTCAAATGGACCAAGCTGATATTCAGGTGCTTCCGCCCAGAGGTGACAGCAGTACTCCATATATGCGGCCGCACTTGCGACTTATAAAGAAGCAGTGTTTGCGCCGCAGTGAAGTACCGCCGCGCCCTGTAGAGCACACCTAGCTTCTTGGACGCCAGCTTAGCCTTGTCCTCCAAATGACTACGGAACTGAACGTCACTGGAGATGTCAACGCCAAGGATCCCTATACTTTTGGAGATGGAAAGAGATGTGCCCTGAAATTGCGGCGCTACAGTAATTGGGGTTTGCTTAGCGGTGAAAAATTCAATTCAGACTCTTGAGACAAACATTTATGGGTCACACAAATATTTGTCTCCGGTGGGAATCGAACCCACGACCTCCAGCGCCGCAGGCGGTATCACTACCGACTGCGCCACAGAGGCAGTCGGTAGGCAGTTTATAGTTGCAGAATTCTCACTATAGATAGAATTAACTTGGCATTTGGGGTGCACCCTTTGGGCATGGTATGACGGCAGCGTGACGTGAGGAACTCACGCACGCCACCCCTTAGAAGCGGGATCACACCCGAAACCCCCCAAAAACGTGGGATAGCACCCGAACTACCTCCTGGGCGAGGCCGCACTAGCGGCCGTAGGTCTGTTGGGAGTCCTGGGACATCCTTCCGAGGGCTTACCCGGGGCTCTCAACCATAGGCTGTTGGGCGTTACGTGAGGTTTTTTAGTCGGTATCGGTAGGAGTATTGTCGGTAGGTTTTTTAGTATTCCCAAAACTAAACCGATAATTTTAGAAACACCAAAATTGCAGTAGTACTGACTATCCTATTTAACATATAAAATAGTACTATTTAAATACTAGAGTCGAAATAATAGTAGTTCATAAAAAGCTTGTGCATCTTATTATAAACTGGAAATTTATAAAATTACATATTCATTATTCATCCATTGGCGCAATGTTTTTAAAGAGGGGTACAAGGTTCACATTATGTTACTTAACATAAAAGATAATCATAGATAATGAAATATAATAATGTCCTTTCATCATTACTTTAATAATGATATCAACTTTTCAGGTTGTAAAATTTTAGGGTGCCAACGACTTCGGAAGAATCGAAGGACATAAAGATGATACCAGACATCAAAGTTTGCCAGAAAATTAACACAAAATATTATCATTGATATAGTATTAAGAAAGTTACTAACTCCGCCGACGAATTGGAAAGCACCGCCGCCATATTGGATTAAAATTTAATTTCATAAATTATTCGCATTTTATGCAAACTTTTTGGCTAGCATTTTGTACTCGTATTATGTGAAGGGATAAGTAAATTATTTCTATTTCAAAATAGGTAGATGACTTGAACTTTTCTTGTTGACTTCCGCCTAAGTTACCAAATAAACCTACTTGCTTAATAATAAAGAACATCGTTTTATTTTTTCTCAAGCAATTGATGGGTTATCCTGGATTTTATTACTAGTTTATGCTGAAACTCATTTAATCGAAATGAATCCAGGCGTTCAACAGAAAAACATATCTGCACAGCATATTACCCCAGCCATAGACATATAACACCTTAATAACACCTTATAATTCTATGACCACGGCCTAAAGATCATAGGTATATTACTGAAATATTCTGAATGACTGCATGTTGTGGGGTAAGGGTTTCATTTTACCCCACAACATGGTACACTTCTTGAACTACTTGAATTACCAACCATGGTGCGTAAAAACACATCCCATCACCAATTTCAGTCACCTAGTGTAGATACCAGTCTCTCAATAGATTTTAAATTTTATGTATCACTAGATTAAGACTTACATGTTGTTAATTCTGTAGTAGTAGTAATTTTCTGTATGAGAACAAATAAATTTATTATTATTACTAGCGGACGTCACGCGGTTTCACCCGCGTAGTTCCCGTTCCCGTGGGAATACGGAAATAAAATATAGCCTATGTTCACCGCAAAGAGTGTAGCTTCCCAACAGTGAAAGAATTTACGGAGCCTATTCGTTACAAACAAAAAAACAAATCTTTCCTCTTTATAATATTAGTCTCAATCTCAATTATATAGTATGAAAGGAGAGGTATTTCTTCATCAGACTCATCAATTATATTAGAAACTTAAAATATATTATGCCACCAGACAGTGCCCGCCCCACGTCCAGAACCTTTGTTCCCGTTCCCGCTTTTCAAAGGAACTTATTCATAAAGAGTATTTAGCTTTTTATAGAATATTCTCTCCCTGTACCGATTTATAGCTGGCTGTCTCAGAAATCATTCTATTCAGTGAATCATTTATGACTTACTGGGAACAATTAATAATTTTGTGACATATTTGTGTATTATTGTTGTTGTAGCCCCTCTCTATAAAAATATATTGCAGAGGCACAGTATAACCAGAGGGGCTTATGGCGAGACTTGTGTCTGTAGTCTGTGACTCTGTTGCATTATATTACGTCAGTAGGTCACGTGGATCATCTGTTCAAAGTTTGAATTAAAACAAAAATGACAACGTCAATTGGCTTGAACTTTCACTTTCACAATAAACGTTATAGGGGCAGTCGGGTGAGACCGTCTCACGGCTTCTTGTTATTTTATGTTTATTGTATGACATTACTTTTATTGATAACAAATACATTGCATGCTATTTCAAAATGACTAAATGAACCTGTCATTTGATTATCACTCAATGTGCTCCATTTATGCAATAAAGAATTTGTATTTGTATTGTATAGCCACATACGGATATGGCTATACAATACAAATTCAAACTCTTTCACGCTCTAAAGGCTGCCGTTCAGCCGATAGAGCGTGAAAGAGTAACAAACATTCATATTCTTACAACAATATATTATTACAACATTTTCCATTTATAATATTAACGTATATAATAAAATGTGGTAAAAACAAAATAAACCTATACTTCTATACTAGTATTATAAAGAGGAAAGATTTGTTTTTTTGTTTGTTTGTTAGTAACGAATAGGCTCCGGAACTACTGGACCGATTTGAAAATTCTTTCACTGTTGGAAAGCTACACTCTTTGCGGTGAACACGGGCTATATTTTATTCCCGCATTCCCACGGGAACGGGAACTACGCGTTTTCTCGCATACCGCGCTAATAAGCCATCGACACCCAACTCGGACGATACTCTGGCGGAGTGCTCAGCATGGGCACCGTAGCGCCGAGACCTCGTTGCAGGCCAAGGCGTAAACGTACTCACACTGGAGACCATAGTGAGGGCTATGGTCTTTAGGGACGCCGCGCCGCCACGTCTTTCGGTGAGCAAGTTATGGTCGAGAAAGAGGCGGCGGGGAGGGAGCGGAAGAGAACTCTCCCTCCCGAGTTCCGCAGTTGGCGGTGGGGTCGTCGCAGGTGCAGGCTGCTATATGCACAGGATTACCGGCCTCCATGACCGAGGGCTTGCGAACGGTGAGTTGACTGTTTGCCGTTCTTACAGAAGCAGGCCCAGACGGCGGCGTGTCTTTGTCTTTTTGCCCCAGGATTTAGTACCTCACTCTACCCCCCCCCCCTGTAGCGGGATAATACCCGAACAACCCCTCAGACGCGGGATAGTACCCGAACCCCTTAGGCGAGAGTGAGCTTGTCGCCAGGGTCTGCCAGGAACCCTGGGACATCCTTCCAAGGGCTTGCCCGGGACTCCCGGCCGTAGACAATGGTCGGGCATCGTGTCGTTTCATTCGGTAGGAGTCCGGCATAGCATCCATGTAGGATATCCACACGTAAAAATACCCCACTCGGACTGAGCTGATCCATTCTTCCACCATATACGTCATGATTTAGTAAGCATACTAATAGCTTTTCAAAGTTATGTATAAACTAATTACCTAAGCATACCTATTTTGTCAAGTCCGTAAAGTATTGATTGAATAACTCTTACTAGACTGTAGGGAAAAGACAAAAGGCAATTCACACAAACTGGTTGTAGCCAAAAAGGTTTTCGCTGTCCACTTTACTAACATACTTTCGGGAACGATAAAGGAAACTTTATATTCCCTTATTATGCTTTCGTTAAAAGTTATTCGGTGTAGACATGATACTGATATAGTTTTATATTTTGCACCTTGTGAACAAACTTTATTTTTCAGGTCCATGTTCAAAACGATATCAAAGTTTCTAATTTTTATGATGGAATGCGGAAACGGTAACAGAACTCCACGCAGGCGTCGCAGTGGACTTTAACTATTTGTAAATAAGGTCTAGATTAGATGGGAGTAGCCTGGGACGAAAATGTTATACGATAAGATAATAATTTATATGCATTAATTTATTTGTTATTAGGAGATAAATCAATAAGCTGTTCAGGTACCGCCGTGCAAAACGGAGTACTTACCAGGTGGGACGGGACCTAAACTCAATCCTAATTGAGCTATTGACTCTTCTAGGTGATGAGTTTAGTGCCGAATTGATACGGTCTAGGGCAGGTTATGACGGCCTACTTTGGATTTTTTTAAGCTACCTACTTATAACTTCAACATGGTTTAACGACTACCATAATACTGGCAGCCGGAAGCAACCACATCACGTGCCCTCCAAAGCACGGAAACGCTCGTAAAATGAAATTGCCATAAACAATTCTATCCCAACATAACTCCCTTCTGCTCAATACGTCTATAACAAAATATATAATTCTAGGTTCCAAAAAACAGATTGAAAAGATAGGAAACTTAAATCCACATAGATGGATGCCCAATAGAGCATGACACTGAAACTCGTAATCTGGGTTTAGTTATGGATGAGCAGTTGAGATATGAAAAACATATTATTGACATTGTCCGTAATTGCTTCTATCGTTTTTTTTTTCTTTTTTTTTTTTTTTTTAACGTGAGGGAAAATCCTCGTAGGATGCTATGCCGGACTCTTACCGACTAAAAAACCTCACGTAACGCCCAACAGCCTATGGTTGAGAGCCCCGGGTAAGCCCTCAGGAAGGATGTCCCGTGACTCCCAACAGACCTACGGCCGCCAATGCGGCCTCGCCCAGGGGGTGGTTCGGGTGCAATCCCGCGTCTATGGGGGGTTTCGGGTGTGACCCCGCTTCTAAGGGGGGGCGTGCGTGAGTGCTCACGTCACGCTGCCGTCATGGGCCTGCTTCTGTAAGGACGGTGAGCGGCCCTCTCACCGTCCTCAGACCCCCGGTCATGGAGGCCGATAGTCCTCGGCGAAGACACGTCGGCGGCGCCCGGGGCGCCGACTGCGGAACTCGGGTGGGAGAGTTCTCTCCCGCACCCAGCCCGCCGCCTCCTTCGCGAGCATGACCTGCTCGCAGAAAGAGGCGGCGCAGTCCCACTTACTCCCGCTGGAGAGCATGGCTCGCACCATGGCCTCAAGCGAGAGAGTGTCCACGCCCAGACCCACTACGAGGACCTGTCGCTGTTGTGCCCACGCCGTGCACTCCACCAGCGTGTGGAGCGCCGTGTCATCGCTGCGGTCCTCGCAGTGCTGACACTCGGCCGTAGTTTCCCGGTGTTTTCGCCACAGATACCTACCGAAGCTACCGTGCCCGGCAAGCATCTGTGTCAACCGGTAGGAGAGAGCACCGTGTCTTCTCTCCAGCCACTCGTCCATGACCGGTCTGACGGCCGCGATTGTGGCGAATCCCCCCTTTGGTTGCTCAAGTCGCACCTTCCATGTCTCCACGGTTTCCTGGTGGAGCAGGGTCCGCTGGGCCTCGATTTCTCGAGACGCAGGCCTTTGGCCCCGCTCCAGCGCCTCCTTGCGCCATCTGAACAGTGACGCAAGGGCTCTCGCTTCCAGGTCCCATGGAGGGGTCCCGGCTAGGAGACATGCCGCCTCACCGGAGATCGTGCGGTATCCTCTTATCACCCTGACGGCCATCACTCTCTGCGGGCTCAGCAGTCTAGCCTCATTGCTGGCCGTCAGGGTCTCCGCCCATACGGGAGCCCCGTACAGGGCCATGCTTCGCACGATCCCCAGGTACAGCCTCCTGTAGGGAGCGTTGGGTCCCCTGATGTTGGGCATCAGCCGCGCGAGTGCGGCCGATGCTCCCCTCAGTTTTGGGACCAAACTTCGGAAGTGATGTCCGAAGGTCCACCGGCCATCGAGTACGAGCCCCAGATACTTCATCGAGGGCTCGATGCCGATGCTGACGCCCCCTACCTGTAGGCTGGATCCCGCAGGTGGCCCCATCCGAGGTCCGTGGAAGCACAGAGCCTCGGATTTGTGAAGGGCGACCTCGAGACCCAGCCGCCAAATCCGACCCACGACCTGAGCAACCCCTGCCGTGGCCTTAAGTGCTGCGGCACGGTGCGTTGCTCCCCGCGCCGTAACGAGGGTGTCGTCGGCGTAACACGTTACGCCGACCCCTCTGAGCAACGGACCACGCAGCACCCAGTCGTAACCGATGTTCCACAGGAGCGGCCCTAAAACCGATCCCTGTGGAACACCGCACGACACATCTCGCCGACCCGGCCCTAGCCAGCTCGGGTAAGTTATGGCTCTCTCGGAGAGATAAGCCCCGACAATTCGACGGAGGTAGGGAGGCACTCCATGATAGATAAGCGCCTCCCTGACGCAGCTCCAGGGCAAGGTGTTGAATGCGTTGGCGATGTCGAGAGACACCGCCACCACCACCTCACCCTGTGAGACTGCTTCCTCCGTCAGGCCTCTAATGCGCATGATCGCGTCCACGGTGGAGCGTCCCTGACGGAAGCCAAACTGGCTATCCGCCAGATCAGGCCCCACGCGTGTGAGGTGCCCGACGAGGCGTTGTGCAATAATGCGCTCAAAGAGCTTGCACACCTCGTCGAGCAACACGATCGGCCGGTACCCTGATGGGGAATTTGCCGGCCGCCCCGCCTTTCGAATCAAGACCAGTTTCCCTGTCTTCCAGACCTTGGGAAACTGGCCTTTTTCGAGGCATGCGCTATAAAGACCCATAAGTCGAGGCCCAAGCTCCTCGAGAGCCAGGACCCATGCACGGCCTGGAATGCCGTCGGGTCCAGGGGCGGTGTTTCTGCGGGATTTAAGCCGCAGGACAGCCGCCCCTAACTCACCCTCGGTGACTAAGGGCACGTCGTTCTCGCTGCCTTCCGCGTTGGGCGCCTGAGACGGAGCCATGCGCGGAGGAACGTGTTCCTCCGCTCTCGACGGGAACAAGGAGTCCAGGACCCCCTCCAGCCGCTCCGGCTGGAGACTCTGGGTTAGTGGGGGCGCCTTAGGGCGTAATTTGCCTCTTACCATGAGGTACGGGCGGGCGCCCGCCACGGGTTCCGCTCCAGAGTCTCCATCAGCTCTTCGCGGCCCAATTTTTTGGACCGCTTGATGGCGGTCTGGAGGGCCCTCTTGGCCTCCTTGTACCCATCGTAGAGCTCCGTCTCTCGGGCTGCTGCATCGTCTGGGCGGCGACGCCTCCGGCGAAACCTGGTGTACCGGCGGCGCGCGGTAACGCAATCCACGCGCAACTGCGCGATTTCCGGCGTCCACCAGTACACCTGTTTCCTCGCCGGTCTGGGCCTAGCCCTGGGCATCGCCGTATCACAGATGTGCGACATGGCTCTCCCGAACCACTCCACCTCGGTATCAACATCGGCAGGCCTGTCCGCTGTCGGAATCCAGGACTGCACGATGGCCGCCTCCAGGAGAGCCTCCCGATCAAGGCGATGGAGTGCCCAACGCGGTTCCGGGGGATTCGCAATTGCTGGCAGCAGGTTAGGTGGAGGGGAGACGTCAAACCGAATATATCGGTGATCTGATGACGTCTCCTCCTCCTCCACCACGCGCCATCCCTGGACACGGCGGGCGATCTCAGGGGTCGCAAACGAAACGTCTATGACCGAGCTGAGCCCCCGCCGCGTCCAGGTTGCGACATTCCCCCGGTTTAGGATGACTAGGCCACGTGTAGTGACCCAGTCCTCCAGTATCCTCCCCCTGTCTCTGGTTTCCCGGGAGCCCCAAGCCTGAGACCAGGCATTGAAGTCTCCCAAGACCAGGACAGGGCGAGGCCGGCATGCAGCGAGAACGACGTCCAGCTCAGGGAGCCATAGCTCAAACTGATGCTGGTCGAGGCTCGGCGAGATGTAAACGGCCACGACAGCCACACCCTCGTATTCCGCCGCGACACAACCCGGGCCTCTGGCGATGACCGCCAGGCGCGAGTCGTCCGCGCCGGTCCCCCCAAAAATGGTCGCCACGCCGTCCAGATCCACCGGGCTTCCCGGGTGAACCCAGTACGGCTCGGCGACGACGACGATGTTAATGGACCACTGCCTGATGCTCTGGTACAGAAGGTCCTGAGCACCAGTGCAGTGGTTCAGATTCACCTGCAGGATGCGGATATGGGTGTCCATTAATGGACGTCCATTTCCGCACCCTGCCGCGAACTTGCACCCACAGCCTCACCCCCCCGTGCGGACGGACGGGGCTTCGGCCTTGAGGCAGCGCAGGCTTTGCTGCCCGCCCGGTGGTCGGCCTCCTTGCCCTCCGCCACGCATTTATAACAGCGTGGCGGAGCGTCACAGGCAAGGGCCTTGTGACCGGGCTGACTACAGCGGAAGCACCGATCTCCTACGGTGACTTCCGCCGCACACTGCACCCCCACATGCCCCACGACCAGGCACCTAAAGCACCTGTCTTCGCGGGGCTGCAGGAGATGCACCTGCGCCCTCAGGAAGCCCCCAATTAGAAGGCTCCGTCCGTCCGCGACTTTTTGAGCCGCCGCGACAGGGCAGCTCACGACTGCCGAACCGTGACCGGTGGGGCCAAAGCGGATTTCGCCTGACCTCACCTGATCGCGCGGGCAGCCGCTCGCCTCCACGACGGCGGAGATTATCTCCTCCGTCGTGGCCGCGTCATCCAGACCCGAAATGCGCAGACTCGCGCATTTGTTGGGTCTGGTGACGCGGACATCGCCCGTGTCCAGCGACGCCCTCAGCTTTGCCGCTAGGGCATCAGCTTTGGGGCCGCTGGTGGCGCCAGAGACCTCGAGGAGGCGTGCTCCGGTGCGCGTCACCTTGCACCGGAGACCTCCCTCAATGTCGAGGGCCTTGAGGTCGACTGAGGCTTTCGCCTGCCTCAGGACCTCGGCGTACCCCACGCCCTTCGCCTTGCCCTCTGCCGTCACCGTGATGACGACGGCAGTGGAGCGAGGAGCGCGAAGCCTCTTTGGCGCCTTCGCCGCGGCGGCCTTTGCCGCTTTTGCAGCGACTTTTGCCGCCTTTTTGGCGGCCTTTGCCGCCTTTCTGGCGGCCTTAGCCGCCTTCTTCTTTGCTCCCGCCACCTCCCAGATCCCCTCTCTAGAGGGAGTCTGGGGTGCAGCGGGAGCGCTGGCTGTGCTGGGGGAGGCGGGGTTGCCACCTCCACCAGGTGCCGTCTTCTTCTTGGGGGCGGAGGCCTTCTGCTGGAGACCGGAAGTCCCACTGGGTGCAGCCGTCGTCGCGTACGACGGGACGACGGGTGCCGCCAGCGGTGGGCGGTATGCCCGGTCCTCGAGGACGCCGAGGCGGCGCTCGATGGTCTCCAGCAGTTGGACCATCGTCGGGGTCGCCTTAGGTGCACGGGGAGCGGGGGTTTTAACACCCCGAGCCTCCCCGGCCCCCTGGACGAGCTGCGTAAGCTTGCCGATTTCCTCCCGCATCAGCTCTTGCTGCTTGCGGGAGTCGGCAAGCTCCTTCTCCAGGCTCGCAACCCGAGCCCGGAGCTTCCCCTCCTCGCTGGAGACGCTCCTCTCAAGGAGCTCCTCCAGCGCCTTCGTCGCCCCTGTTACGGCTTCCGTCACTACTTTCTTCTTGCCCGCAACATTCTTAATTTCAAATTCATTCAAATGCGGGCAAGAGCCGCCATTATCTCCTTCGCCGCCGGCACCTCCGTGACCCTCCCGCTTGGCAGCGGGGGCACAATCGCCGGCGGCTCTGCCACCCTTACTCTCGCTCTGTAGAGGTCGGCTTTCCGACCTCTACCCGCGGTGGTGGCCACTACCTTCCGAGGAAGGTCCTCCTCACTGGTAGACGATACCGACCCAGGCCGACGGAACAGGCCTTTGCCTGGTTCGCTCGACCTGGGCCTCTTCCTACCTACGTCAGCATGGATACCGAGACCGAGGGTATCCTCGGTCTCGGTGCCCATGTCGACCGCCGACTCCATCTCGGAGCCGGCACGGGTTGACGCGACCTCCGCGTCACTGGGGGTGGTTTTTAGGCACACCCCTGGGCCCGAACTATGGTGACCCCGCGTCCGGTCAGACGGCCGCCAGGCGAGTATTCTGGAAGGGAGGGGTCCGCAGGCGGCGGCGCGCGATTTTTCGACGTCTTGTTGGGCGTCGTTGATCTCGTGCCGTGCGGTCTCGTGGGCACTCTTTTCTGGAATGCTATACCGA
Organism: Miltochrista miniata; assembly: GCA_933228765.1. Lineage (NCBI taxonomy): Eukaryota > Metazoa > Arthropoda > Insecta > Lepidoptera > Erebidae > Miltochrista > Miltochrista miniata. The sequence goes on from OW121756.1 coordinate 31,263,137, forward strand.
CATGGTAACCCTGGTGTCTACTTCTTAGACATCCCCAATGTTGTGGACTCCGTGGCGGGTGGGGAGCCATGCTCGGTGAATATTACTTCAATACGGCTATGGATTTAACAAAAGCCAACAAAATCAATCAAGATGCCCGCAAGGGCGTCAAAAAGGACATTATGTCATCTGGCGGGAGGGTCACCGAACGCAATACCATGGGGCGTACTCAAGTGAGTCACACCGGGCAGGGGACCATCGGGCAGCCTGGCAACCTGCCAAGCACACCCGTTGGGACGAATGCTTCGGGAGGCGAGCTTCGAAATGCCAAACCGAAAAGGTTGAGTGGGGCAGCCAGGCGCAAGATGCTACTGGAAAAGCGGACACGGACATTCTCAGAACGAAGTGCACCGGTCGGGGCAACTTCTGGGGGGGCAGGGGACTTAACTGCTGCTAAAAGGGCCAGGGAGTCCAGTGATGAGAAGGCCGGCGAATCATCCAAGAGACCGAACCTGAACAAATCGTTCAGGGACGCTCTCAACGGATGCAGGATGGCGATCATCACTGACAACTTCCCGGCTTCACAAGTCACCACAGATGACGTCGGACCGATTGTCAGCGCCCTCTGGCAGATGATGGTCGGTCACCCGGATCCTCTGCCTCGATTTAACATCGGGTCAGTCAGCGCGGGAGCACTCCACGTATTCTGCGAGGATCAGAGGTCAGCAGACTGGCTTGCCGGGATCGCTGGGAGGAGTATCGGCAGCCTTACCCTCAAAGTGGTCAACGCCAAAGATCTTCCCAAACCGGTGAAGATGGCGTGGAAGTCGAAGAACGTCTGGATTACAGATCTGCCCAGCGTTCTTTCGATGCTACAGCGCCTAAACCCCGAACTGAAGACGGGAGACTGGAAGGTGGTGGACACAAATGTGGAGGCGGCCAGTGTCAGGAGGATTGTGCTGATGGACAAGACTTCGGCTGAGTACATTAAATCCAAGGACTACTGCCTCTACGCTGGCGTTGATAAAAGCTACTTCAAGCTCCTTGAAGATAGCGATGACAAGGTCGGCGCCAGTGGGGGGGCAGTAGTTCCGCCACTTGCTCCACAGATGCTGCTCGGCGACGCGGATTCACACCAGGACACCATCGGGGGCTACCCAGTCCCTTCACCGGCCACTTCTCATCGCACCGATGATGTGTTGGGCGACTTGGACGACCTCAACCTCTCGTCTCCACTCTCGCAGACGGAGACTATGGAGGAGGCTGTAGATGCAGGCGACAGTCACTAGACTGCCGATACCCCCCCATTTGCAAAGAACAAAAAATGGCGGGACTAAGGTGTGTACAAATAAACTTACATCACTGTAAAGCGGCGATGTCCCTCTTAGGACGTCACCTTAAAGGACATAAATTCGATATTGCCTTGATACAGGACCCTTATATAAGCACTGCGGGTGCTGTCTCAGGCTTAGGTAGAGAGGGATCTATTTTCCACTGTACTAATGAGGGTGTGAGGGCGTGCGTATATGTCAGAAATGGCATAGACGCTATGCCCTTACACGATCTTTGTTCCAGGGACCTTACAGCAGTCAAGGTCTATACGGGGGCAGGGCGAAGACGGAGGGCGGTTGTGCTGGCCTCTGTGTACCTCGCCTACCCAAAGAAAGAAAGACCCACTAACATGAGGGAGATGAAGGAACTTGTCGAGTTCTGCGGCCGGGAGAACCTGGAGTTAGTGATGGGCTGCGATGCGAATGCCCACCACATCACCTGGGGGAGCTCGGACATCAATGATAGAGGGGAAGAACTTTTCGAATATTTGGTAAGCTCTTCACTTCATACACTAAATAAAGGCAATGCTCCCACCTTTGTGGATGCTAGGCGTTCGGAAGTTATTGATGTAACTATAGCTACTAATAATACTTATAAGAGAATTACTAACTGGCGAGTGTCTGACGAAGCTAGTGGTTCTGATCACAGGTATATCTGTTTTAGATACGATACAGAGGACTCCTTTCCAGGAGTACGGAGAAGAAATCCCAGGAACACTAACTGGGAGGCGTACACTAAGGAACTAAAAAACGAGTTAGGATCAGTTAAAGGTAAATTGAACTCTACGGTTGACATTGAACTTGAGGCTGAGCGGGTTGACAGAGCCATTAAAACGGCATGGTACACAAACTGCCCAGAGAAAGAAGCGAAAGGAACTAAGGTTCCGTGGTGGACGCCGGATTTAGAAAAGAAAAGACAGGCAATTCGCCGCATCTTCAACGACGCTAAGTCCAAAAGATGTTTTAAAGAGTACTCCCGAGCACTTACCGAGTACAATCTGGCAGTTCGCAAGGAACGAAGGAAATCATGGCAATCTCACTGCCAGGACATCAATACTGTTCCTGAAAGTTCAAGATTGGTAAAGGCTATGTCTGTGAGCAGAAGTAATACTCTTAATGCAGTTAGAACCCATGAAGGGAGACTAACTGAATCTGGTAAAGAAACCCTAAAGATCATGATGAAAACACATTTTCCGGACTGTAAGATTCATGATAATTCTGGCACAGACGTTCCCATGCCCGTAGAAGAGCAAAACAGGCGAACTACGAAAGCAGACTGGGATGTTGCAAAGAAGGTAGTAGAAGAAAGAAAACTCAGTTGGGTATTGAAAAACTTTCAACCATATAAATCACCAGGTCCGGACGGCATATACCCGATACTACTACAAAAAGGTCTTCCTATACTAGGCCCGCACTTGATGCGGCTTTTTAAGGCCTGCATAGCCTTTGGATTCATTCCAAAGATATGGAGGGAAGTAAAGGTAACTTACATTCCAAAACCAGGGAAGGATAGCTATGAAGAGGCCAAGTCGTTTCGTCCGATAAGTCTCTCGTCTTTCTTATTAAAAACCCTGGAGAAATTGGTAGATCAATACATAAGGGATGGGCCTCTCACAAAGAAACCATTTCATAAGCTACAATGTGCCTACCAAACCGGAAAATCAACCGAAACTGCGTTGCACCATGTAGTTGAGAGAGCAGAGAATGCTATTGATGGTCAAGAGATTTGTGCGGCTGCGTTTCTGGACATTGAGGGTGCATTTGACCGCACAACATTCGAATCGATTATGAAAGCCGCAAAAGAACACGGCATTGACCCCACCCTCTGCAAATGGATTGACTTCATGCTGAGGGGCAGGAGAGTAAGGTCATCTCTATTAGGAGATGAAATTCACGCCACAACGACCAAGGGATGCCCTCAAGGAGGGGTATTGTCCCCCACACTGTGGTGTCTGGTAGCAGACTCCCTCCTAACCAAACTGAATAGAGGGGCATGCTTCGCTGTGGGATATGCAGATGACATAGTTGTCATGATCAACGGTAGATTTCCGGAAATTGTCTCGGAACTTCTGCAACAAGCTTTGAAGGATGTGGAGGAATGGTGTGCTGAAAACCATCTAACCATTAATCCCAGCAAAACTACAATTCTTCCTTTTACAAGAAAGAAGAGGTTGAGCAAATTAAAGAAATTGCTTTTATTTGACACAGAGTTAGAATGGTCCACCAACGTGAAATACCTTGGTATGACCTTAGACAAGGAGCTCACATGGAATCTGCATGCCAAGAAGGTGACAGAAAAAGCCATGAGAGCCTTCAATATGTGTAGATCGGCGTATGGCAAAACCTGGGGCCTGAAGCCCAAGGTACTGTACTTCATTTACACCACTATGGTTCGCCCAATTTTAACCTACGGCAGTGTTGTATGGTGGACAAGAACCAAACTAACATCGTGCGTGGAAGAATTGGGCAAACTACAGAGGATGGCCACTATGGCTATCACAGGAGCGTTTAAGTCCACGCCTACAAAGGCGTTAGATATAATACTAAACTTAACCCCTCTTCACATCTTCATACAACAGGAGGCGATCAAAACCTTATACAGACTAAAAACGGCAGGCGCTTTTAACTGCAATAGGCCAACAACGCGGCATACAAAAATGGAGCTTAATGATGAGATTCAAAGGAAGATGCATATGATTAGCGACGCTATGCCGTGCATAAAAATCTTCAAAAGAAACTTCAAAATACATGTCCCCACAAGGGAAGACTGGAAGCAGGAACTGCGCTCACCAGATGCAGACTGCCTCATCTGGTACACAGACGGTTCAAAAACGGAATCTGGTACAGGAGCAGGTATTTACTCAGAATCTTCACAACTTTGGAGCAGCCTGGGTCAGTACACCACGGTCTTCCAGGCCGAGATGTATGCCATCATAGCATGCGCAGAGGAAAATCTGAAAAGGAGTGTAGAGAACAAGACCATCTACATTCTTAGCGACAGTCAAGCGTCACTAAAGGCCTTAAATTCCTACAAGGTCAACTCAAAACTTGTCCTGAATGCGGTGAAAACCCTAAACAAACTGGGCCGCAGGAACAAGCTGCGACTGCTCTGGGTCCCAGGCCATGTAGGAATAAAAGGAAATGAGAAGGCCGATGAGCTAGCTAGGACAGGATCGGCAAATGCCATGCTTGGACCTGAACCATGTATGGGCCTACCAGCATGCACATTCATAAAGGCCGCTAAGGATTATGCTGATAATAAACACATGCAAGAGTGGGATATCAGTCAAGGGTTACTACATTCGAAGAAATTCATAAGTAGCAGAACCAATGAGGCTTCAAAATTTATATTGAATAATGGAAGAAGCAAAGCTCGAGCTGTGGTTGGTGCCCTTACAGGGCATTACGGAACAAACGACATGCTTTTTAAAATGAAGATCACTTCAAATAACGACTGCAGAGCCTGCGGTGATGTCAGGGAAACTATGGAGCACATCCTGTGCGAATGCGACGTCTTAGCAGCGAAGCGTATGAGCCTCCTTGGGAATGCTTATCCCAAACCGGAAGAATACAGGTTTCTTCCTCTTAGTGGGATCACCGCGCTAATAGACCACTTCTTCAAAGAGTAAGAAACATTAAGGTAGGGGCGAACACAAAAGATCCCACTGGGTCGAAGTGTTGCTGACTTCGTCAGCCCCCGATGTAAGATAAGATGGTGACCCCTCCCATATACCACCTGGGATGAACCCTGGCGGGGGTCGACATGACGAGTCATGCCAAGCGATTCCCCGGACACTGTCCGGGTGCGCTCCTGGGTAGTAACATTTGTTGTAATTTGCTCCATAGTAGTAAGTTTTTTTTGCGTTTTGCGTCCGCCGACGTAAGGGTGGGAGTGGGGAAGTTGGGAGAGGATGTGAGGATGGGAAGGGTGGGAAGGTGGGAGTGACGCCCTAGGCACTGAGTTCCCCCCAGCGATACATCAAATTGCCGGGCGTCAGAGCGTGAGATTTGGGTTATTTTTTATAGAGGTTTTCTTCCTCGCAACTCCAAAGAGCCACCGTGCCCGTCTGTTGCCAGACGGGGTTACGGCTCGGCCGAACGATGGTCCCTATGGAACCGTGTACTTCACCACTGATCGCTCAGTGGCGAAGTACTCGTCGCCCTGAGAGTTCTCCACTAAGTACGCTCTGCATAACAGAGCGCATGCGGAGAACTCCAAACCGGCCATAAAGGCCCCCCCTCCTTGGTGGACTATTGGCCGTGGGCGACGACGTGCGCCTCAGGCGAAGTCCACATCGTCGTCCACGTTACCAGGATGCACCACGTGGAGGTTGTCCTACCCAGCACCCCATTGCTTCTATCGTCTGAAGCAATTGTATAGACTACGGGACTCTCAGCATAGACTTGCGTGTTCAATTGTGTGACTCGCTTGTATTATCCAAGTTGAATTATCTTTACATAGTTTATGGGCGCAGATTGTTAGCTATGACATCCAATTTGATTCAAAAAGTCGAAAAGGCCTGTGCTCGTTTTTGCTTTGTAATTGCTAGATTTAAATTGAATTTCAGACGTAGCTCACGTCTAAAACTTATTTTTTAAAAATTGCCTGATATCAAAATTTTATTAATATGGTGTAGACTTTGTCTAGGAATTACAAAGCAAAAACGAGCACAGGCTACGCTGCTGTGTTTGGTGTTATATACCTAGAGAAATAAGCCTAAGTTCTTGTACGATAAATTGAACTGGATGGCAGAGCATCGTTTGTACCCTGGTAGGAAGATTACGGCACCACTACAGACACGTAGGCATAAAACTACTGCGTTTAGAGGTGGATTTCGGTACAATGCTACGAAGTGCTGGAATAACATCCCTCCGCCACAACGAAAGTCCTCCGTCAGTGAATGTATTCATGTCTAAACTTAAATTGATACTTTTAGAAGCACAGACGACACTTTCTTGCAGGCACTTTGTTGATTATTGCAACATTATGCGAAATGTTTGTTGTATAATTTATTTGTACTTAGTTATGTACCTATGTATCTTTACTGTGAATTGTTTTCCAACCAAGTTACTTTTATATTATTTTATATACTTACCTATATAATGTGTATGTATTTAGACATTTATAAGTATGGCTATTAGTCGTATATATCCCATAGCTCAAGCTTAATTTCGGGTAGATTGTGTTTGTGTGGGAATGACCACTGGTACCAATTTATTTATGAATATTTATTGTACTATTGCATACATAGGTTTCTTGGACGTATGTCCGTGAGTAATTGGGGGGCTTCAGCTGAAAATCATCGCTGTGGTTGCCCGCAGCATTCATGCTGAGCTGTAGCCTTTTGGGCGGACATAATTTTTTATTTGTAATGTTTTTTTTTCCTATCATGTTATGTTTAGAGGTATGTAATAACCTAGTCCATGATTTTGTGTGCCTATTAAAAACATTTTTTCTTTCTTTTCCAAGACTGACAGTAAGAAAAGACACTATAAACTGCGAAATATCAACAGAATAACGAGCGCTCATTGTATTACTCTGTCAATAATTTGGTCCGTTTTCACCACTTCTTCTGGGTGCATCTGACCTAACTTGCGGAGTAGCAGTATCTCTTTCCCATTTCGCTGTATTTCCCTATATTTCCTGCACTCTATCGGGAATAAGTGGGACGCTGCCATAATTTTCGATCAAACGGTCATGCTTGTGGAGGAGAGGAAACAGGAGAGTATTTTCCCACCTAAGTTCCTGAACCTGCCTCTAAGCAGCGGTATAACATCCGATCCTTAGGTGATGTCGCGATGGTTTTTTTTATATATATTAAGCTCACCAAATTGACGTCGCCACTGATGGAAGGCTGAGGTGAGAGTGGCCCCAATCGCTTCTTAAGACTTCTGACAGTGGTCCTCAATTTGGCGGCCCTGTGATGTGCCTCTTCACGCTCCGCTTGAAGAACCCGGGATTGTAAGAGGAGGGAAACAAGTGTGCGGGCAGGTCATTCCAGGTTTTTATAGTTCGTTAGCAAAAGTCTGTGGGACTCCTGGGACTTATATCCGAGGAGTTATCCTAGGCGCCCCACACCGAGTTGGACGAAACGAAGGTAGGTACCGTATGGTTAAAGTCGTCTCGAGACAGAAATACGAGTACACACGTCAAAAGAAAATGTATGTAAAATCTAGTAAGAAACTATTTTTTTACGTGTGGAAGTCCCTCATAGATGCTATGCATGACTCTTACTGACTAAAACCACACATGTCCTAACACAGCACAGGATAGCTAGAAACTCTGAATTGGCACCATCCATCACAGCACCCGAAAATGTGAGGGCGAGCTCAGCGCAGCGCACGCTGGGCGGGGCCTCGCGCTGCCGGTCATAGTATCTGCTATGGTCGGGAGCGCGGACGCTGGGAGGCGGTTGCCAACTTCGCCGACACAGTCATGTCGGCGAAGGAGGCTGTGGAGAGGGTGCAGGAAGAGGATGCTCTTGCCGCTCCCATCCGGCGTAGGCGGAGGGGTAGAGAAGCCACGCGGCTTTGGCCTCGAACCGTCTCTAACCCCGTCACGTCGCACTCACGTGTGCATTGCACAGGCCACCACGTCTGAGGACTACTTGGCACCTACCAGGGTAGTCCTCCATCGGCGCAGTAGCTCAGCTACCTAGAGCCGCCCGGCGGTGTTGTGGTGAATTAGTCAGATCCCAGAACACCCCTTCAGGGGCAGATCGCTGTCAAGAAGTTTCAGTGAGTATTCCCAGTGCTATCGTGATCAGGTGCTGGGCGACCCTCACACGAGCTCATGCCTCGCCAGCACGAGCGGAGCTCTCCTTGTAAAAAAAAAAAGTATGTTGGGAGTCCTGGGGTCATCCTTCCGAGGGCTTACCCGGGGCTCCTAACCGTAGGCATAGCTTCCATGTAGAATTTTCCTCACGTTAAAAAAGAAACTGTCTAGCGGTATAAACAATTCTGGAAAACTATGTTTCGCTACAACAGTTTAATAAACAAAGAACGGCCATCGACCGATTATTACCTACTGAATATTAATTGTATAATTAACAGAACGAATAATGTTTCCTAGAAATCTAGCACGTATTAATCAAAACATAAATATTGAAAATTATTCCACTTTATTATCAAAAGGTTAAATTTCTTGGCGTTCTCCAGAAATAATGCGGTATGTAACAAGTGCTAACTTATAACAGTGCTTCATTGCCGAGGCAGTCTTGACGGCAAAGAGAGAAGCGCTGCGAGTGCGAGAGATGAGTGGTCTCACATCCACCTCGCCAACCTCGCACACGTGGTCGTCGACGGCAGCTTTATGCCAGCCGCGCGACTGACTAAGGTGCGCCCCTCGTGTTCCGGGGTCACAGTCAGTGCAGTTTCGGGGGGTAATTTCTAGACCCCCCAGTGTCGAGCCTGTCGCAGGCAACGCTTGTTGGGTTGCAGAAGTTGAACGCTTGAATTACCTGTAACCCAACAATAGCGACATGAAGGAACACTCCAGGGTTTTAGTGGGTATACCAATTTTTGGGGAGCCCCACATAACCACTCTGTTCATATACAGGTGGTATCCACAAAAGAATTCCCTGGACAAACAAAAAAAAAAAAATAATAACACTGCTTCAGAGAAGCAAATAACAAGAATTATTCAGAAAAATGGTGCCAGCGGCTCAGCCCACATGGAATTTGTTCCCGTTCCCGCATTCTATGGGAAGCCAGATTATTCCAGGTTAATTTATTTAGGTTATTCCACACTAACCTATCCCTGTACCACATCGGTTCAGTCGTTAAAGCGTGAAAGAGCAGCAACACCCAATCATACTAACAAATTTCGCATTTATGTGAGTTTGTATGTTAAGGAAGATTTTTAGAAAATCTAAATCATTTTTTTTTAAATAAAAACAAAGTTTTGTTATTCATTATATTACCATACCTATGACTGCACGCGATATAAATTAGTCAACCGCTGTATTTGAGCCGTTAATGTTACTGAGTCCAATTATGATGATGAGTATTTCGCGCGACTTTCTTATTATATACAATTATATGATAAGAAAGTCGCGAATTTTTACTTACCGTAATATACATGTAAGTCATTTACAACTCTGATGACGTTACTCATTTCAAGACACATGGAGCAGTGTACTTACGAATTGAGATTACGCTAAACATGGCTGGTTTGAAGTTACACATAAGTTTTCTATTGTTAATGTTAAGTGTGCAAGGTTACTCCAGATCCATAGAAGATATTTCAAAATTCGATTCACAACACAGTGTTGGAATAGTTATTGATGATACTGATTCTATGTCAGATGAAATACCTATGATTGTAGAAAACCTGATGTATAATGGTTTCATCTCGATCAGAAACACTTCTTTCATTGATAATTTTGTTCTGGTGACTTTTAATGATCCAGGTACGTAACGTGTTATTATTTTCGTAAGATAAATAAATAATAAATAAATAAATATTCACGGACATCTCACATAACGCTATCTGATCCCAAAGTAAGCTAGGAATAACCTGCTTGTATGATGATAATGATGTAGTTTCACCTATTGTTTCTTTCCGATATGAACTACTAGCTGACCCGGCGAACTTTCTTCCGCCGTATCAAGCTGACCCGGCGAACTTTGTTCCGCCTTATCACGCTGACCCGATATTCCAAAAACTTTTATTTATTAAATTTTCTATTTCTTATTTTTTTTAACAAACCTTGCCCTGGCTATTACTGATACAAAAAAAAATTGGTCCCATTCTGAAGTTATGCGCGTACATACATTTCCCAGATTCAATTCTTACTTTTTTACCTCCTCTCCCAAAAATGTCATAGGTCGTCTTGCTATATGCCTATCACTCATAGGTACTTATAGAACTCGGGACTTCACGCGAAATATCTCTACTTACATTTTCACACCGACGTTTCGAGCACGTTGCAGCGCCCGTGGTCGCGGTTGGACTATATTTTCTGCACACTACAAGAAAATGTATGTAAAATCTCAATCCACGGGCGCTGCAACGTGCTCGAAACGTCGCGCGTCGGTGTGAAAATGTAAGTAGATGTATTTCGCGTGAAGTTCCGAGTTCTATAAGTATGAGTGCTTAAACACATACATTAGGAAAGGAAAATACTTTGAATACAATGAATATAATGCAACAACTCACAAATTGCAGAGGCTAGATTACGTGCTTTGACTAAGGACCGCGACGTGCTGTATAATGCTATTAAAGAAATCAAGGCCGATGGAGGTGGTGAAGACTGTGCAGAATACGCTATGACGGGCATCAAATTAGCCATTGAAAACTGTTTGCCACGTTCGCATATATATGTTTTTACTGATGCTTCGGCTGCTGACTATCAGATGTATAAAGAAGTCAAGGATCTCGCACTTGAGAAAGAAAATAAGGTCCGCACGATACATATAATGCCCGCAGCTCCGCCCACGTTAAATTTGTACCCGTTCCCTCTTGCCATATTTCTGTCAGATTCGTTCAGCCGTACCAGCGTGAAATAGTAACAAAGATTCACACCTACACATCCACCCTCACAAACTTTCACATATAAAATACTAGCAGTCGTCATGCTGTTTCACCCTCGTAACTCACGTTCCCATGGGAATATGGGAATAAAATATAGCCTATGTTACTCAGGGTGAATGAAGCTTTAAAATGGTGAAAGATTTTTTGAAATCGGCACAGTAGTTTTTGAGTTTATTCATTAGAAACATGCACATATACTAGACACACGAAAATACAAATGCTACACTAGTACTGTTCTACTTTAGGCTGCTACTATTGCTACTACTGCTGACTTTAGGCTGATTATTTTTGCCTCATGACTTTCTCACAAGTTATTACTATTAAAATTAATTATGTCATTGGTTCAATTTTCATTGATTCCATTACCGAATGCAAATGGATTGCACCAAAACATTACGTTACATTTAATTTAAATACATTAATTTTTGACGTGACAACGTTTTATAATTCGATGGAGCCGGCTGCACCCACGAAAAAATATGACGTATGCGACGTTACCTCGCTCTGAGGCGTTCCATTTATTTTAGTACAAATGTTTTCAACAGAAGGCACTATAATCAATGGATATGTTATTGTATATTCTTTAAAATATTAACATTTAAATTGTATTAAAGTAAATATTAAGCAGCTCGCAGCATTTTTAATTGGCTTACCTTTTTTTTCAGATTTTCATCATACTCACTGGCCACTGCGGTAATGATCAATATCCAGAATTTCAAGTGTATTATAAACTAGGAAATGCTACCAATGGTGGAGCATTCAAGGCGTATTTCTAGAGTAGCTGTAAAAAAAGTTCAAAAAGATTGCCTTTGTATTATATTTTTATTTAATCAATCCTTGATTGCGAAGGTCCAACATATTAAGAAATACTTACTAGCTGATCCTCGCAACTTCGTTAACGACACAAAAGGTCTATGAAAGGAGAGGTATTTTTTCATCAGACTCATCAAGCAACGTGTGAAACTGCCCTGTTTGCTTAATCAAAAAAGAGCATAAAGATTAAGTCTATTCTAAAACAATTCAGTCAGGATTGAAATATTTTATAAGCCAACACGCCAGTTTAGATTTACCCTCACATTCAAAGGAACCCTTAAATTCTAGGTTTTGAGAAAGTTGAGTTGTATCTAATTCCTGAACTACAAAATCTTCAACATTGAAACTCGTGTGAAACAATCCTTAAAGTACTCCCTTTACGACATTGAAAAAAAATTTTGAAACAGACCACGCATTGAGAAGTTACAACTGTAAAACCATTTTCTCCTTAACCCCCTCTCCCAAAGGAACCGCGCAAAATATCGGGATCAAAAGTATCCCAGAACCTTCCTCAGATCATAAGCTCAGATTGTGCCAAGTTTCATTCAAATCGATTCAGTAGTTTCGGCGTGACACTTATTCGGAATACAGACAGACAGACATGAAAATTTTTAATTACATTTTTTGCGGCTTCAGTATCGATTAGAGAACGCCCTACAATTAAAATTTTCAAAATATCTTCCATGTACAGACTCTCGACCCTCAACAGTTTTATTATATGTAGTATATAGATAGAAGAGCTATCATAAAAGACGTTAAGAAAAATAGAACAGCACAAAATATTCCATTAAGCCCTCAAACAGCGTTCATTTATGACAAAAAGGGACAGTTGAAAATATTTGTGAAAAGTTATGCCCGAGATGAAAAGCTTTCAAAGATGAAAATGCGTCTTGAAAAGGCACAAAGGAAAAATTTAATCAAGGGATTCCAATATTGATTGGTAAATGGGAGAAAAATTCTTAAAGTACTACAGTTAGTTCAGATTCTTGTATATCTTTACATTTTAGGGTTCTCTACCCAAATGGTAAAAACGGGACCCAATTACTAACACTCCGCCGTCCGTTTGTCTGTCTGTAACCATCTAACCATGCTGTATCTCATGAACCGCGGTAGTTGAAATTTTCACAGATGCCTCTCGCTGTAACAACAAACAAAAAAAAAAATTATTTGAGTAGGCCTCTATAAAACACGTTTTTTCTTGCCGTTTTGACGAAACCCTCCGTGCGCGAATCCGACACGCACTTTTTTTTTTTTTTTTTTGTTTAACGTGAGGGAAAATCCTCATGGATGCTATGCCGGACTCCTACCGACTAAAAAACCTCACGTAACGCCCAACAGCCTATGGTTGGGAGCCCCTGGTAAGCCCTCGGAAGGATGTCCCAGGACTCCCATCATCCGACACGCACTTGGCCGGTTTTATTTTGTGTTCAAACCTAAAAAGAATTGATGAAAGAAAAACACCCTCGTTCTTAGTTACTTTTGCTTATATTAATGAAACCTTGGGAATAAATGTTGGACTAAATATTTTTAGTTTGTTGTGCGTTGCAAAGCTAAAGTTAACCTTCGCAACGGATCTCGAGTTTGTTATCTATACATCTATATACTGTATTTCAATAGCTTTGCGCAAAAATGTAAACAAACACATTTGATCCTATATATCCATAGTTACTTACAATTGAGTATTCACCGTGATTATATTCCAGTATCCAGGAGTCATACAGTGTTCTTACAATCATTTCGACACCAAATAACTGATTTATTTATGATAGTGTATTTTCATTTAAAATACCTACTCAGGATAGTAAAAAAATTCAATGATTTGTCATACTATATTTTATTACTAATCTGTCTTAAACAACGATTGTCAAAACATGACATGTTTGCATTATTGTCAGATCGGGCAGGATTGAACCATATAATAAAATGATAGAAAAGTGAAAACTGTAGGTACATCGGCAATATTAAAAAAAAATACTCGCTAGGTGTTCAACATAAGATACCGAAGCCGAAAATATAGTTTGTCTGTTTGCTTTGCTTTGTCCGGAAGGATCTCGAAAAGTACTCATCAGATTTGATTCAAATTTTGCACAAATATTAACTAGGGCTAGGGTCTTTAAATAGGCTATATATCATCACGCTACATATCCTAGGGGCTAAGCAGAGAGCAATCAAATTGGCATTATAACATAAATTTCACGCGTATGAAGTCGCGGGCAAAAGCTAGTTTAAAAATATAATAGTGCCTAAGTACTAATGATTGGTTTAATAAGTCTAGAATTTAATATCTAACCATGCCCCTTTTTCACACGAAAGTACTGCTCGTTCGCTCTTACTTTGCCGCTCGGCTCCATAATAAAGTCGAATTTTTAATTAGACGAAGTAAATTGACAGCAACTAATGTCACTTCCTCATACAATGTTGAGTATTTTCTATGACGAAGTGACATTAGCTACTGTCAATTTACTTCGTCTAATTAACAATTCGGGTATACGCCTCTACGCCAGCGGCAAAGTTAGAGCGAACGGGTAGTATAAAGGTTGCTCTGGTTTCGAGCATAAACACGCTAAAATGATCCCACTAGGCATAGGGAGAACGTGACAACGCCAGTAATGAGCAGTAAAATGTGCGAAGTTTCAAGTGAAAAGTAAGATTATATTTAACTAGCTGACCCGCGCAACTTCGTTTGCGTAATAAATGAAGAACCGCTCGACCGACCGATTCCTTTTGACTCATAAGGACCACTTCCCAAAACGCCCACTTCCCAAATCGCCCACTTCCCAAAACGACCATTTCCAAATCGCCCCCTTCCCAAAACGACCATTTCCAAATCGCCCACTTCCCAAAACGACAATTCCCAAATGGACAATTCCTAAAACGTCCACTTCCAAGGGTACACACCTACTGCTCGTTCGCTCTAACTTTGCCGCTCGGCTTCATACTAAAGTCGAATTTTTAATTAGACCAAGTAAATTGACAGCAACTAATGTCACTTCTTCATACAATGTTGCTTATTTTCTATGACGAAGTAACATTAGCTACTGTCAATTTACTTCGTCTAATTAACAATTCGGGTATACGCCTCTACGCCAACTGCAAAGTTAGAGCGAACGGGTAGTACAAGAGTTTTATCCCTTCGGAGCAAAATTTACAAGACGCAAAAAATGTGCACGACACGTAAAATGTACAAATATTGTTAAATTCACAGATACAAGGGTTTTACAGAGTTTTTCACATTCTGCTCCGAAGGGGGGTTTTAGTCAGTGAACTTCTGCTCTAGCTCGAAAATGGAAATAGAACCCATTTTGTAATATTATATTATAGTAAACAGTACACACAAGAAAATACTTACAAAAAAAATGTACAAAAATTTATACAAAATCTAAATAGTACAATTATGCTCAAGCAACTGAATTTTGCTCCAACCGTGGACAAATAAACAAACTTACAAACAGTCATAATTTAAACAATAATAGATTTTGGGCTCAGAAGCCTTAAATTAGTAGATTAAAGTTATTTTGTGTCATTCCTTTTGAAAATTAGCGTATTAAATAATAAATAATAATAAATAAATAAATATTCACGGACATTTCACACAACGCTATCTAATCCCAAAGTAAGCTAGGAATAACCTACTTGTGTTATGAGTATCAGACCACGGATATTAATACTTATATACTTTTAAATACATACATATTATACATAGAAACACCCAGACTCTTGAGACAAACATTTATGGGTCACACAAATATTTGTCTCCGGTGGGAATCGAACCCACGACCTCCAGCGCCGCAGGCGGTATCTCTACCGACTGCGCCACAGAGGCAGTCGTCGTGCCTGCGCGTATTGCTAGTTGGGTTCGGTCGCAAAAAAGTGTACAGTAACATTCATGACATCGTAACAAACGTTACATACGTGACTCAATGTGACATTCATGATCAACATAAAGCTTAGTTCAGGATTGTAGAATATGATTCATAACATACATTTTTTTATACATTTATTTATACCGATAGTAATAGTATACTTACTTGTTTCTTTTTATTAAAACGGTTATTTATATCGAACATATTTTAATATACTTAGATTCCTCTCGGAGACGGGTGACGCAATAATAAAATAATTCAAGTAAAAAGTAATTTAATGACAGTGAAAACAAGGTTTACAACAGGTAGTCAGTTCTATCAATTCGTATTACCTGTCGCAGAGGTGCTGGTAAAATCACAATCATCTTTCTTTTTTTTATCACAGTGTCAGTGTCTTTCCTATTAACTTTATTATGATTTTTTCCTTTAAATAAATATTAGATTAATATGTACCTACTTAAAATTAGCTGTATAAAACCAATATTCAGTTCTATATACCTAGTCCCAATTACCCTATCATTGAGAAAATTAAATTAAGACGAGATTGCATTTCTGAAGTGAATACCCTGCCTTACAATCGGTCATGATCGAGAAGGTTACAAATTTCGTTACGTGTGTTATAATCATGACATTAAAAACCTAACGACATAAATTCAAATCAAAATATCACTGCACTGCAAATAAATATAGTCAGAGAAGTAGTTTCATTGTTTTATGCGATATCAAAGCTTTACTTACCTTTATTTAATTAGTTCGTAAGGCTTCCAATATTTACTCAGCAACTCAACAAAATAAAATGTTTTTTT
Source organism: Miltochrista miniata (assembly GCA_933228765.1). NCBI lineage: Eukaryota > Metazoa > Arthropoda > Insecta > Lepidoptera > Erebidae > Miltochrista > Miltochrista miniata. The sequence continues at coordinate 31,279,464 of OW121756.1, forward strand.
GACGACAATTCTCGCGTCGACACCATGTCGACACACTTTCATAATTTTTACTCCAAACAAACATAGCCATTTTGTTGTTTGAATGTTGGCGTCTTGTTCAATAGTGTTGTCAATAAATAAAAGGCAAAAACCACCAAATTATTTCTAAGGTATTGCAAAAATAGGCGTTATAATGTCGTTATGTTCATGATGTTACACACGATACAAAAATTTGGACACATTTTCAAAGTTGAACAAATTTATTATAGAATGATAAAATTAATAGTAACCTTTTGTAAACACGTTGCAAAAGTAACTCAGAACTTGAACCCAACTTAAAAACCCAATTTAGCATAAGAGTTTCGTTGAAATGACATGTTTTCTACCAGCAGTAGACAGTAGTTGGACATACGATTTTTGTATAGAGTAAAAGTTGTGTCAATCAGAAAAAAACTAAAATGTATAGAAATTAGTAGGGATAGCCTAGATTTCATGGTTTTATCTTAATTACAGATAGGTGCTTAACAGATCAATATGGAACGTTTATTCGAAATTAAAACAGCACCGATGTTATAACATAAATAAAATCAGGACAACAAAAAAAAACGAATGTACAATTTTTTGCGACCGAACCCAGAGTTATCTTTATATAGAATGTAGATAAAAAGTAGTGGGTCGACGAGAAACATCTTCTTTCTCCCTCGTGGTCCCATTAATGGGACAAAATCCTGGGACCACGAGAAAACAGAGTTAATTTGGAATAATTGGGTGTTTTGGGAAGTGGGTGTTTTGGGAAGTGGGCATTTTGGGAAGTGGACGTTTTGGGAAATGGGTGTTTTGGGAAGTGGGCTATTTGGGAAGTGGGCGTTTTGGGAAGTGGTCCTTATGAGTCAAAAGGGACCGGCCTTACCGACGATTTTGTGCAAACTACACATAAACCATCTACTAAATAGTCCGAACAAAGCCTAAACATTTGGTTTGGATAGATGAGCCCGTTCTTGAGTTATAAAATTACAACGAAAAGTGGCATTTATTTTTATATATATAGATTATTTACCCAAATTGGGCACAGCAAACTACGACTTTTGGGTAATTTTGAATAAAAATGTATAATTATATTTTTTTAGCAATTATCCGCGGCTCCATAAGCGTTGTAAAGTTTCCCTATATCCATTTCCCACGGGAACTTATTCGTTGCGTACAAAGCTCTACGTATTAGGTAAGTCTGTGTCAGCTATTCGAATCTGAATTTCGGCCGAATTCTTTCAGGGGTTAGGGCGTGATTGAGTGACAAATATTCAAACAAAAATTGTGATCAATGTTTTATTTCTTTAATATGAATCTTTTCCTAGTAATAAAGGCCACCATACATACACACGTATAATATACATATATTAATATGAAACATAACAAGGCATATTACGGCGTATTTTCTATATAAATTTTCAAGGGACCACACCTATAATAAATATTTCTATGACGTCATCAAAATATGTCGAGATTTATATCTCGATATATTTTAGCATATTATCGTATATTTTGCATAGTAATGTATATTTGAGGATTGAGGGTTCCGTACCCAAACCAAACCAACCAAACCAACCAAAACCAGGCAAAACATCAAGTTTGTTGTATGGGAGCCCCCCACTCCCATACAACAAATCCTTATCCCGCCCTTTTTTTCAGATTTTAGCATATAATGTTGTAATAGCGGCAACAGAAATACATCATCTCTGTAAATTTCAGTTTTCTAGCTAGCGTGGTTCCAGAGATACAACCTCGTGACGGACAGACAGACAGACGGACAGCTAAGACTCATGAACCGTCGAATCTGTTTTTTACCATATATGATAATAATATTGACTAGGTATAGATATAGGTATTGAATAGACCCAAAGTTTCGGAACACGTTTCCAAAGAGAGCTTAGTAAATAAAATATGGATTCAACAATGCGTGAAATAAAAATCTCAGTACAGAAATAGAATTGAAAGTTTACACATGCGCTCGATAGATGGCGCTGTCCACTTTTACTGAATCGCGGTATGGTTTCGTTACGCTTATGAGGTACTTATTGAAAATGTACTTTAGTTGCTTCGTGTTGCAAACGTCTTATAAGCTAAGACTATTTTTCTAAAAGCCCACACATTAGAAATAATGTTATGGCTATTAATAATTATTTTACAAAGCGGGTTACACGACATACAAGTAGAGGTAGATTGAGATTTAAAAAAATTATATTGAAAAATTAATAAACGAAATCGCCCAATATCAGATTTTTTATAGTCGGCAGTCTTTTGTTCGTTAAAATATCTACTTTCTCATCGTTTAATACTAATATGTAGGTAGGTATTTCACACTATAGTAACTTTCTCAAAAAAATGCAAAAAATCTCAAATTGAATTTTTATAGTAGTCATCTTAATTTTAAGCTAGGTATTTATTAATTTACATATAGGTACGTAAATTAATACTCGAAAATATTTTTTTTTTGTTTATCATTGTCATCATTTAAATGTAAACATTAATAAACAGCTCAAAATTGTTTTATGAATGGTTAATAAAGAAAAATTGAATTGACTTTTGAATTTTCTAAAGAAATTTTTTAAAAAAAACTTAGCGATATGTCGCTACTAAGTTCTACTTTTGGATGGTGAACCATACAAAAGAAGAGATTTAAAACGGCAGTCCTTTAACCAATAGCGGCTTTAAAATTTTCAACAGCTGACAACCTGCGCATGTCCATTTCAATACGACAATACGGATCACCACGGTTTACGGGACAAAACCTAAAGGTGAAACGAGGGCATATAATATGCCTCTGCCTACCAATTCAGGAATAAAATCGTGACGTTGATGTTCTGGTCTCGCGTATAGTGTCCTAGACTACAAAGCCTTATATTGGAGAAAAAAAGTTATTTCCATCACAGCATCCCACCTAGGGAATGCAATCCCGCAACGCAATTGAAATCCCGGTATTTGCGGGACTGAGAAATCTCAGTCCCGCGGGATCCCGGTATTTGCGGGATCCCGCATATTTCTGAAAGTCATTGCGAAAAGTCTAGAATTCTGTATCATACATGCATCTAGAACTGAAAAATAGTCACGCCTTAATCGCCGAAGGGGTAGGCAGAGGCATATTATATACCCACATATTTTCATCTTTCAAGATTGGTTTCGTCCCTTGCCACGTAGTATGTGGTGAGCCTTGCAGTCTTGAAATGAATAGGTGCAGGTTGCGATTGCTTGCTGTTGAAATTTTTCCATCAACCCATTTTACCGGCAAACGGGACCAACGGCTTAACGTGCCTTCCAAAGCACGGCAACGCTCAAATAAATGTCACAAAGTGGTCACCCATCTAAGGACCGGCCATAGTAAATGTAACTTACTGCAGTGATCTTTTACAGAACACTGAGTACGCGGGGCCACAAGGAAAAATAAATTATTGAATATTACTTATTTATTGAGATTATTAAACGGATATACATATAAGTAATAAAATACCGACTGCAAATTTATTAGTAGCAGATAAAATGGGTAGTTTTGGCATTACTTTAAACCTGCGCAAAAAACATAGCATGTCAAAATTCTTGTCTGCCAAACGATTCCTAACTTTACATGTCAGATAGCCAGCAAGCAATGTACGAGATAATTGAATGCTTTTGTAACTGTTTATAGTACATGAAAACACTAAAAACAAATAAGTACGTTACTAGTTTATATCTTACGTCACAATTACAAAAAACTTAATCATACCGAATCAGTTTGCGCGCTTCCGCTTACAGAACAACACATGGCGTTTACCTTTGCACAGTCCCGCTAATCCCGCGGGATCCCGCACGATTTACGTGCGGGACTGGTCCCGCAAAAATGATGCGGGATCCCGGTATTTCGGGATCCCGGTATCCCGGTATTGCATTCCCTAATCCCACCCACACGATTGTGCTGTAATTAAATTTCACAGACCATTGTTTACAGACCCGCCGCCGCGCCGCCGAAAGGGTTTCTTTTAAAGCAAACTCAGGAAATTAAATTTTCTGCTTTTGAAAAAAAAATCCTTGCTTCATTCCATGTCCTATTTTGATTATGCGTGTCATCTTTCTTTTCTGGTTAAATTAATATTATTCTAGCTGTTCCCCGCGGCTTCAACCGAGTAGAAGTCGTTTATTGCGTAAAATCATAACCCTCCTTTTGCGCAGTCGGTTAAAAAGTAGCCTATGTCCTTCCCAGGGCCTCGAACTATCCCTATACCAAATTTCCTCCAATCGCACCAGCCGTTTAGGCGTGAAAGCGTAACAGACAGACAAACTACTTTTGCATTTATAATATTAGTAGTATAATATTAGTAGGGATAACAAGGTTGGGTATAAGGTTTCCGTTTTTTGCTTTTGAGGTACGAAACCGTAAATACTATTTAATTTTTACGTTTTTAAACAAGCAAAAGAAAGTTTATTCAAGAACGCCGTCATTCTATATATATATATTTCTTGTTTTTCTGAGGATCACTAATGAGGTTTAAACCATTCTTAACAGGCTATTAACAAACCCTCCTTCTACAACGATAATGGACCATTAAAAATGATATTTTCTAAGAACACTTTCCATAAAAATACTCGGAAAGTGTCGGGATGATGTGATTTGTGGTTATTATCACTACCTACTTAATTCATAACTAGTTGAAAAGCGCGGTTTCACCCGCGAGGAATATAGCCGTTCCGGTGTCACACGAGAACATATTCCAAGGATAAACAGCCTACAACTGCACCAAATTTCAGCCAGATCCCCTCAGCCGTTACAGTGTAATTGAGTAATAAATATCCAAACATTTTCACAAACTTTCACATTTATAAAATTTGTAGGATAATTAAAACCACGAAGTATGATGATAATGTTATGAGTTAAAGGCTTCGCTGCGGTTCTTTTAACAAATACCCGTTGTATTTTATAAATACCTTACCTATCTTTTAGGTATACAGGATGTAACATTCGGAGCGGTCAGTATGGGCAACACTGTAAATATAAGAAATACAAAGATCTGTTCTTTGATTTTAGAGCAAATAAGAACTGCATACTTAGATTTGAAAAAAATCGCTTGCACAGCTCGGGAATCGAACCCGGTCGTTTCGAAAATTAAAACTTATATTATTTCTATTTGAATATCGACTGTATAGGTAGGTCATAAGGAGTAAATTTTACTATAAAACATAATTTCTAAAATAAACAGAATAAATTGTATTTCAGGTTCTTTAAATTAATTAACTACATACATATTCGCGCAAACAATTTATTTATGAAATGTTCAACTTGTTTAGGTTAATGACACCTTCTCTTTTACTCTTGTTCTATTCGTATATTGCTACTAGCTTTCGTTCGCCAGGTAACTGTAACTAATAACCAATCGACTTTGACCTCTCCAATGTATAGGGCTTCTAGTAAAACATAGGTCAAGCTGGATTATCATTTTCGCTGAACCGATTTTGATAAAACATACTGCAATATTTAAGTTAAAAAGTTCTAATAGTACAATTATCAGAAACCTACTGAATTTTGCTCCAACTCCAAACAAATAAACAAACAGACACGAATAAAAAAAAACATAGATTTGGACTCTAGAAGGCTTAAGTTAGTCGGTTACAGTTTTTTTTTTTTTATGTTATCTTGAATGTAACATCACAGCTATTTTTACAATTTTATATTAGTAGAGATTGTGGTCACAATTACGTAAATAATATTAGTGAGTGTAGTCTTAGCAATGTGTGTGTTTGAGGATTGCTTTTGAAATTTCGTTGGTTAAAGTACAGCGCGTCTACCTCAGTTTATATAAAGTCTTTGTTTAGTAGTGACTAACTCTTCGAGCTGCAACTTTCGAAGGAGACATGACCAAACAGTTTTTCAAGTAATAGTCGCCGAGTCAGTAGAAAATGGCGACTCGGTCACTCGAACCATTGAGGATGACTTCCGACAAAGCTAAAGTAAAAGTAAAAGAGAAGATATCCAAGTTCTTACAATGCACCAAGTTTTTTCACTTCAGACTCATGTCCACACCATTTTACCACACTAGTGTGACGAACGTATAATACCTGTTACTCGTGGTCACACCAATGTACTAGCACTGATTCACTGCAGTTGCTCGTGGTCCCACTGGTGTGACTATGGTGTAATATATCGACGCTGGAAAGGCTAATTGCATTAACGACCATTTTATGAATTGTTCAGGAGAAGCATTTAAAGTTTCAAATTTTGCAAAAAAATTCATAACTAATTAACCACTTGAGTTATCCCATTGAAAATCAGAATGGTTATTATAAATAACGTTTACTACGAAATGTATATAAATAAAAAAAATGTAGGTATCCTCCTTTCTAATATATTGGAGATAATACAATGCACAACATAATCTTGGTAAGGTAAAAATGACTTAAGTTACTTTAACATCCTAATTGTGGTTCGCTAAAGACGTTTGAATGATCAAATAGCTGTATAAAATGAACTAGCTAGCTGTATAAATGTTTTATATTCTGTTCAGTATAGTTCCACATCAAAGTAAAGTGTTTTATCGGGCTGAATCAAGTCAAACGATGACAGCCATTATCTTATCCGGCATTAAACGTTAAGTCACTCCTAGACTTTTAGTATTATCTCCCAATATGAATGACTTATGGAAGTGATTGGTAAAATAATCTTCAAATTACATTATATTTTTATACTGATTTTTCTTAAAAAATCAAGAACGTAACTTTATGTATTATCAAAAAAATAAAACTACACGATTACGAAATGAATCCCTGTTATTAAAATGGAAAAGCTATATTTTGTGCGTGTAACCATTAGGTTGCACCCATAAACTATGTGAGTGGATTGTGGAGTAGTGAGTTATACTCACCACATTATCCCAGACTTCCCCTAAGGATGAGTATGAGTATTCCAGTAGTTTTCACGGAGTCCGGTCAAATTCTCGTTTATTGACAGAATCGTACTATCTGACCCATCCAGATACTGGAAATTTTCTTGGTTTTTTCTTGTCGTACCCATAATCTTAGATCTGCTAATTGAAATTATGTTATACTCAGCCATAAGTTGAGACTGGTCTCCAGCAGGAGCATTTCAGTCGTGGGGGGTCATCTATCACTCTTAACTAGATCTAGTGTGCGGTGATTTTAATGTTAATATACTTATAAATACGCGTCAGACCAATGATATCTTAAATTTATTTAAATCACACAATCTCACTAACTTATTTTTAGAGCCTACTAGATATTGTGATACAACAGCTACTTGTCTGGACAATATATACAGTGATATGTTGCCAGAAAGTAAGAGTATTATAAATGAGATAAAATCAGATCATACTGGGCAAATAGCATCTTTCAAGATCACAAGAGAAAAAGTTAAAAGACGTAAAATATTATGTAGACCAGTAACTAGTGGCCGCTTGGAACGTATGCGAGTTGGACTTTGTAATAAACTTCCATTTTTAGACACTGGCTTAGATCCAAATGTAATGTATAAGTTATTTTTTGATTCCTTTTACAATGAGTTCAACTCCATATTCAAGTCTAAGGAAGTCACAATCGGTGACAGGCCAGCCTTCAGTGAATGGGCCACTGAGGATATACATAAAAGTAGATTAAAACTGTATGAACTATACTCAGAAAGACAGCTTAATAGAACAGATGAATTTCTAAATTATGTTAAAACTTATTCAAAAAAGTTTAAAGCAGACTGCTTAGCGGCCAAAAGAAAGTATATAAGTAATAAAATTATCAATAGTGTAGACAAAGTTAAATCTACTTGGAAAATAATTAACGCAGAAAGAGGCCAAGCAAAATCAAATGATAATAATTTTAAACTTAAAGTAAATGGTAACATAATTACAACAGATGCCGAAGTCGCTAACGAATTTGAACAATTTTTTTCTCGTATTCCAGTAGATTTGACCAGAGCCCTAGGTTCTTCTACCCCAATAGCAGAATCCTTGTTAAAAGCAAATGTTCCTTGCTGTAATGAAATATTCAAATTCAGTAAAATTAGTTTACACACTATCATAAAAACTTTTAAATCTTTAAATATTAAGAAAACGGCTGACCTCTGGGGAATTTCTGTACATTTAGTTAATTCGTTAATTGAAATGGTTGCTCCTGAATTATCAATAATATTTAATAATTGTGTTGATAGTGGTGTGTTTCCTGACTTAATGAAGTTTAGTAAAATAACTCCTCTGTTTAAATCGGGTAGCACCTCGGATCCGTCCAATTTTGGTCCCATTTCTGTACTACCCACGTTTAGTAAAATCTTTGAAAAGGTAATGCTTAATCAAATGCAAAATCATTTTAATACAAATAAACTATTCCATACTAAACAATTCGGTTTCACGCGCGGTCGGTCTACCACGGATGCTGGAATCAAATTATTAGAGTATATATATGAGGCCTGGGAGGAGTCGTATGATGCTTATGGTGTATTCTGCGACCTATCTAAGGCCTTCGATTGCGTCCAGCATCAGACTTTAATTCAAAAACTTGATCATTATGGGATCCAGGGGACGGCCTTGGATTTAATTAGTTCTTACCTAAGAGATAGAGTACAGAAAGTAGTTATAAATGGTAAACAGTCACATGGTTCTGCTGTAACAATGGGGGTGCCTCAGGGTTCAATTCTGGGACCTTTTCTATTTTTAGTGTACATAAATGATCTCCCTCACCTTATAAGAGACGATCACGAGGTAGTTTTGTTTGCTGATGACACATCTTTAATATTTAAAGTTGAACGTGGACAACGCGATCTTGACGAAGTAAACAATGCCCTCTCTAGGGTAGTCCACTGGTTTAACGCAAATAATTTATTGTTAAATGAAACTAAAACAAAATGTATTAGATTCACCTTGCCAAATGTTAGGCTCGTTAACACCAGTATTAAGATTAGGGATGATCAAGTAGAATTGGTCGATGAAACTGTCTTTCTGGGCATAAAGTTAGACTCCAACTTGCAGTGGGGGCCTCATATCGAGAAAGTCTCGGGCAGACTGAGCTCTGCAGCCTATGCCGTTAAAAAGATCCGACAACTGACAGACATTAGAACAGCGCGTCTTGTCTACTTTAGCTATTTCCACAGTGTCATGACCTATGGCATACTATTATGGGGTAACGCTGCCGACATCGAATCTATCTTTGTGTTGCAGAAAAGGGCTGTCCGGGCTATCTATGGTATGGGGATTCGGGAGTCATTTAGAGAAAAGTTTAAGGATATCAACATACCTACTGTGTATTCACAGTACATATATGAAAACTTATTATATACTCATAAAAATAACAGTAAATTTATTAAAAATAGTGATATCCATAATCTAAACTTAAGAAATAAGAATAAATTGGCTGTACCTAGATTTAGGCTTAATAAAATAAGCAATTCTTTTGCGGGCAATTGTATTCGAATGTACAATACATTGCCGACAGCCATAACAGGTTTGTCAGTTAATAAATTTAAAAAACTAATAAAACTTAAATTGTGCCAGAAAGCTTATTATAGCATTAAAGACTTTCTAGAAGACAAGGCTGCCTGGCAGTGACACGAATTGCTCCTTTCTACATAAAAAAAAAACTGTATTAGATACTAAGATACTAGAAGAGAAGGGACCAGACTGAGTTTCTTGGGGTGTTCTTCTCAGTCTGTAGTATTTCCGAACCCCCGGTAGAGTCACAAAAATTTTGACAAACCTAAATAATTTTTTTTAAAATTTCAAAGGGAATAAATTTATTTTATTTTATTTTTTTTTATTTTATTTTATCTAGTACTGTCAAGTACTATTCAGGCTACAATGTCCTGTAATTATCTCGTTAACTAGCCTCATGTTTCCTCTTGTTAGCTTTGACTATCTCATTCCCGCTGAAAATCTCAATCTAAGATTAAACTTCTGTCATTATGCTCCTGCTGATAACGCCCTTGGTGATTTTATGAGCGATGGGAAGTTCAGTCTTAGGTCCAACCAAGCATTCATCTACTCCTTATGGGGCTAGATTATCTACTATTTCATCACCCGAAATTCCCTAGGTTCCAGGTACCCAATCTATGTACGTATACTTCGGTCTTTCCCTCCAACATGTCAAGTAACTTTCTATATTCCTTCACGATTGCTGATGTTATAATTTTCTTCCTTAAATTTCAATGCCACTTGACTGTCGCTGTATATGGTTGCCTTTCCCGAGTTTGTTTGGTGGTAAATTATTTGCGCGCTCTCAGTGATTGCGGTGATTTTACACATTGACACCATTTATTTTATTATTTGGACCACTTCCAGAGCGTGGTTGTTCAGTCTCACTGGTTCAGCACTGCTTTGCATTATCTTAATTTAGGTTCGTCTCTTTGCTTTACACATTAGGCCAGAGCCTCCTTCAGAGAACAAAGAGTTCCCCAACGTCGGAATATACCTATGTGTATTATTATGTGCATCCTCTTAATTTTATTATTATTCATCTTATTACTAGACATCACATAAGTAGCGATAGGTATCCTCCCTTACTCACGTGTATCGTGCAAGTTACGGCTGCCATCTCTGACTCCATCAGCCGGTGTCTCAGCATTTTATGTTTCACCCATTTTTATGTCTTTGTCACTTTCTTCGCAGTTCAGGGTACTTTCTATTAAATCCGGAGAATAAAAGATTCCTTGACGTCAAAGAAGTACCTTAACGCGAACTGCTTTGGTATTATGCCTAACAGCCTACGGTTGGGAGCCCCGGGTAAGACCTCGAAAGGATACCCCAGGACTCCCAACATATCTACGGCTACTACTGGGGGGGCCTCATCTAGGGGGGGGGGGGGGTTCGGGTGCTATCCCGCGTCTTTGGGGGGCGTGCATGAATCCCTCACATCACGCTGTCGTCTAGGGCCTGCTTCTGTAAGGACGGTGAGCAAGCAAAGAGGCAGCGCAGTCCCACTTACTCCCGCTGGAGATCATGGTTCGTACCATCGTCTCCAGCGAGAGAGTGTCCACGTCCAGACCTGCCACGAGGATCTAACGCTATTGCGCCTATGCCGTGCATTTCACCAATGTGTGAAGCGCTATGTCCTCGCTGCGCTCCTCGCAGTGCTGGCACTCGGCCGTGGTTTCCCGATGTATTCGCCACAGATACCTACCTAGTATCTGTGACAACCGGTAGGAGAGAGCACCGTGGCTCCTCTCCAGCCACTCGTCCATGACCAGTCTGATCGCCGCGATTGTGGCGATACCCCTTTGGTTGCTCAAGTCGCACCTTTCAGGTCTCCATGGTTTCCTGGTGAAGCTGGGACCGCTGAGCCTCGATTTCTCGAGACGCAGACATGTGGCACCGCTCCAGCGCCTCCTTGCGCCATTTGGTCCAGCTGCCTTGCAGGGCTAGAAAGACTGGATATTCCATCGTAGGTGTTCTACTTTAATGATTGCGGTTTTTATATTAACCAGATCGTAAGACGCTACGCTATGTTTGCAGATGTTAACCTTAAAAACGTCTTATAGGTCTTGCTGCGTGTGGCTGCTTTTTAGCCCCACGAAGAACGTCCGCAATCTACTTTCATTTCTGTATTCTTCTTTGGATGTATTTATGTCTTCTCCTCTTTATATTGTTTGTTATTTTTCTTTGAATTTCAGTGGTCCGTTTGTGATAAAGATGCACATACCGACCATATGCCGAAATATAAAATATTCTCAATAACACATGGAAAATATCCCGTTAGCTGCAATACTAACAAATATACTTTTCTAATTTAATCAATTTTTGTAACGTTTGAAGGGAAGTGACGCAAATTTGCAATTCAATAAGTAGGTTTTCGCATTTGTGCAAATATCGGCTGCAGATATTCGCCTACGAAAATGTCCAGAAATTGGCATTCGTAATAATTGTAAAAGATGACACCCGTTGTCACTAGTAAATTATGACTAGTGACAATGGGTGTAGTCTCCCAGTTTTACACCGTATGGGTGACTGAAGTACCCACAGAACGTTTGGCTCTTAGCTAACAGCCGCGGTCTAACTGCAAACGACGACCTTGACGTATCGTCTAACCGCCATTGTTTGATATTTTTCTTTCTTTTTTAGTGGTTTTATCACACTAATAAAATGATTTTTGCATTAAGCAGAGTAGCTTATGTGCTCTAAACACATCAACATATTTTCAGGTAAAATTGTGTTATCGACCAATTTATTAGTAAGGGCCATCGACAAAATTGGTTTAACGTCCTAATTTTTACAATTAGAAGGAAGGTAAAAAGGTTTATACGACAATAAACTAAAATTTATTGACCAGTAAATTGACTTATTTTGAAATTCTAAAATAATTACCAACCACTAAAATGTTTTATGCCTGAAAATTTCAAAAAATGGAATGGCCATATGTTTTAAAATAATGATTTCTTAAATCATGTGCAGGCTAAATGACTAATCAGTATTTTTCTGCTGTCATGGGCGCTTTATTAACCAAAATCAAAAAATTAGTGGATTTAAAACACAAAAATATACTAAAATATCGAAAATAACCGATGTCTTAACGACCACCAAAGTGCTCAGATTAAATCGTTACCTAGACCATTCGAAAGAGAAAAATCAGGCGATTCTAACGATATATATAACTCATATTCGACCAAATTGGCTGTTATTGCAGTTTGCCTTTCCAGCGTCGATATTGGGTGTAACAAAATTGACTCTCCAAATTTCATGAGATGACTTGGCATCCGAAATCAAATACAAATATTTAATAAAAAGGGGGATTATTTTTTTAATTTTTAAAAAAATATTTTTGTCGCACATTAAGAATTCGTTTTTTACCGCGGCGAGGTAACATGGTCGCCGTGGCAAAACAAACACGAAGCACCTGTCTGGCTGTCTTTGTATCTTTCTACCGCCGCTCAGTAGCGATAGAAAGGGTGATAATGAAAATTTATAGGACCTTAAAACTGGATTTACGATTAAAGTATTCATGTGATTTTTTTTTCTTCATTTTTGTAATGTTTTTTGAATGATGCCACGTCACGTGACGAAATTTGAACAGGTAGTTTTGTTACACTTTGTATTTAGGTATATGTTGCTTATGCTCACACTGCACTGGTGTGACTATAATCTATATATATAAAAATGTTGTGTGCGTTTAAGTATCTGTTAAAAACTCAAAATTTACTGAATCGACTGAGCTCAAAATTGGACACGATATACAATAGGATTCAGAGATGGTTTTAGGCTACTCTATACACTTTTATCATATCAGCAATAAGAATAAAATAGCTTTAAATAGTGATTTTACCAATAGATGGCGCTGGGCGTTTTTTTTTAAAATTATATTCTGCCAGCTTCAGAACAAAATATTATAAACAACCTATTTAGAAGGTACCTATACCGTATACCAGATGGGTGTTTTTTAAGAGAAGTTTGATTGCGGCCTCCTTGCATTCAGAATAATAAAAGAGAGTACTTACCTAATTAAGAGGTCAGATATGTTTTGCATGTTATTTTTGAACTTTTTGGACTTTTGGAATTTTGGAGTTTTGGAGTTATGGAGTTATGGAGTTTTGGCCTTTTGGACTTTTAGATTTTTAGACTTTTAGACTTTGGAGTTTTGGACTTTTGGACTTTGGACTCATGGACTTTTGGACTATTGGACTTTTGGACATTTATACTTTTGGACTTTTGGAGTTTTGGGCTTTTGACCTTTTGGAGTTGGAGTTTTGGAGTTTTGGAGTTGTAGAGCTTTGGAGTTTTGGACTTTGGAATCTTGGAGTATTGAACTTTTGGACTTTGGACTTTATACTGATGGAGTTTTGGACTTTTGGACTTTTGGAGTTATGGAGTTTTGGAGTTATGGAGTTATGGAGTTATGGAGTTATGGAGTTATGGAGTTTTGGAGTTTTGGAGTTTTGGAGTTTTGGAGTTTTGGAGTTTTGGGCTTTTGACCTTTTGGAGTTGGAGTTTTGGAGTTGTAGAGCTTTGGAGTTTTGGACTTTGGACTCTTGGAGTATTGAACTTTTGGACTTTGGACTTTTTACTGATGGAGTTTTGGAGTTTTGGAGTTTCGGAGTTTCGGAGTTTTGGAGTTTTGGAGTTTTGGAGTTGTTGGGTTTTTTAGATTTGGACTTTGGAGTTCTGAACTTTTGAACTTTGGACTTTTGGACTTTTATACTTTTGGAGTTTTGAACTTTAGGAATTTTGGAGTCTTGGACTTTAGACTTTTGGAATTTTGGAGTTTTGGACTTTTGGACTTTTAGAATTTTAGACTTTTAGACTTTGTAGTTTTGGACTTTTGGACTTTGGACTTTGAACTTTTGGACTATTGGACTATTGGACTATTGGACTTTTGGACTATAGGACTTTTGGACTTTTTGACTTTTTGACTTCGGACTTTTGAACTTTTGGACTTAAGGTCATGAAGAAGTTTCACCTTTTCCATGTGAACACGCACACATTTGTTTTTTGAAATGTACCCATCATTTAGTTTGTTACTCATTTCTCATAGGTACTTATAACCACCATAAAAAAGTCACAGCGAAGCGTGGCAGGGTACCGCTAGTATAATATAATATCATACATGTTGCTCGTGGACACACCGTCCACCGTTTCTGTATGATACTTCTTAGCACACTAAACAGGCCAAGAAGTTCAGCGCTCCACACGCTGGTGGAGTGCACGGCGTGGGCGCAACCGCCAGGTCCTCGTGGCAGGTCTGGACGTGGACTCTCTCCGCTCGAGGCCAATATACCAGCCATGGTCTCCAGCGGGAGTAAGTAGGACTGCGTCGTCGCTTTCTGCGTTTCTTTCTTTTCTTCTTTGGGGCGAGAACGGGAGAGAACTCTCCAATCCGAGTTCCGCACCAATCGGTCTCCATGGAGGCCGCTCACCACACTCTTTACAGAAACAAGCCCATGACGGCAGCGTGACGTGAGAGATTCACGCACGCCCCCCCTAAAAAGCGGAATGCACCCGAAAACCCCACAAAGATGCGGGATAGCACCCGAACCACTCCCTAGATGAGGCCGCTGTGGTAGCCGTAGGTCTGTTGGGAGTCCTGGGTCATCCTTCCAAGGGCTTACCCGGGGCTCCCAACCATGGGCTGTTGGGCGTTACGAGAGGTTTTTTAGTCGATAGGAGTCCGGCTTAGCATCTATGAAGGATTTTCCATAGTTCATCATCATTTAAATTTTTTTTTTCCATCATTTAAATAAAAAAGGCCAAGAGGTTTATGTCATTAGATAAACTCTTGAACATTGAACTATTGAAGATTTTTTCATCAGCCAACACCAGCGTATATCTGGCATTTCATGCATCATGCATACTAAATACATTTGCATTTTTGTCGAGGCCACGTTAAAAGCTGGTGGTGGATGTCTATATACGAGTACATGGAACTTTTTTAGGGTTCCCTACCTGAACGTGAGAACCTATAATTGGCTTACTGATACTAATTTAAATGTTTTACTAAGTTGACTAATGCTGTTGGTTCTCCATAAATAAATAAAATAAATAAATAAAAGCGTTGTTTCGACCGCTTCCTGTTGCTTCACTCTTCATCTTTGTGGAGAACGAGTGTCGTCTACAACTTTGCCTCCCCTCTGTAGTTCAGCAGTTAATAAAGTGAAACAAAAATGAGAAAGCTGTTCATTTCAAATTTATATAATAATGAATGGTATTCAACACAACATTCAATTACATTTGGAAAACATTACAAAACATTTACTGAACAATTTTACAAATCAACAAATTTAAAACTTATACCGAATACTCATTTCAAAAATTGTTCCCTCCAACTTCATTAAGGGGCGCGGCCGCAAAATGCACAAAAAGACATTTAGGATTTTGGAAATAATCAAGAACTTACTTCATTAAATGACACTAAAATAGAACCTTCAATTCTTAATAGATGAGACTACATTAACACCGTGCGCTTTTAACAAAATAATTATTTACTTGCGGAAAAAACCTCTGAAAACCATGGAAACTTTAGTCAATTTGATTATTTCTGCTATTTTGATTATTTTTAATAACTTTCGAGAGTTTTTTTTTCTAATGTAAATAATTATTTTGTAAAAAGCGCACGGTGTTATTGTAGTTTCATCTATTAAGAATTTAAGGTTCCATTTTAGTGTCATTTGATGAAGTGAGTTCTTGAATATTTCCAAAATCCTAAGTTCATTTTTTGCGGACTAGCCCCTTAAAGAATTACGATTCCGTAGTAGTACTGTACCTCCGTCTTCCCGAAAAGAAACCCTTTCGGCGTGTATGTAAACAGTCGCTTAGTGAGAAGCAAATCACAATGCTCTCATCACAAGAGTAAGTGCAAGCACATCCACTACGGCACTCGGGCAGCACACTTGGGCACTGAGGCGGAGGGGCGGCACCAGGGCATGGAGGGCTGCATACGGTTTGATTGCACAACTCATCCGGCATGCCGTTACCTGTCGAATAGAAAAAGTAATTTACGAGTAAAAGTGGAAATTAAAATTAGTTTATCGAAGAAATTTGTTTATCCCCAGCAATAACATATTTTTTTCAGGAAAAATAAATATCACAGTACAAACCATATCAATCTATTCCCTCCTGATTAAAATGCCTAAAAAGTAGCAGAAGGTCCCGCAGTACAGAACGTTTAATGATCAGGTAAGTCATAGAAAAAGGAGAGAAGTTTAGCGGATGCTTGGAAATGTACACCTACTTAAACATCCGCGGGAAGGTTCTTGGCCATTTCAATTGACCTAGGTCAACCGGAAGCAGCCAAGAACCTTCCACAGACATGTCCCAACAATAATAGGTAGGTATATCTTCATCGCAAGGATTCTTCACGCTGATTGGGAGTTACAGTGGCATGACATGAGTGTGCATGCTGTAACTGTAGACTACATACAAGCACAAGCCATCCATGTTTCTTGTAATAAACTATCATTCATTCATTCATTCATTCATTAATTCATTCATTCATTGCAAAAGCGATTTATTAAGTATCTCTGCTTCCATCATCCCTACCGATCTGAAAATTATCTAACTGCTCTGAACTTCTCGGAAAATTTAACTTTAGCGTGCCCAGCAAGCGACTCCGTTTTAACCCCCCTTATGTGTGCCAAGGGCTTCAACCAACTATCGTCAGATTAACTATATTGTGCGTGTGAGCAGGGCGTTTAATGAAATTTGTAAAGAAAATAGTGCAGAAATAGATCGGTTTCCGACGAGTGTCTCAGGGGTGCGGAGGTGTATGAGCCTTAACTTTTTTAAGAAGTAAATTTAATGCCAAAAGGAAAGGGAAGACACTAGGTATGTAACATTTAATGGCATGATGTGTTTTACTTAGGTATATATCTTTTATTTTTTTACTGTAGCTCACAATGTACTACTTAACCTATCGCTACAAGCGAGGATTTTTTCTTGGCTTTCTGTTTCTATGTGATCTCTAATCTTAAATGTAAGCTGTAAATCCTCCATATGTTAAATAAATAAAATAAATAAAGAAATAAATGACCAAACAGCACTATTTGGTGCACAAACGCATTATGAAACACAAATTTATAGCATTCCGCAGAAATACAACAACCGAGCGGATCGAGCGTGGTTTCTATGAGTACTAGCGCAGTGCCTACGAGCATCTATGAGTACGAGCACAGTGCCTACGAGCATCTACGAGCGACTTTTAGTCACGTCTCTGTAAAAATATCAAGATTATACCTACTTATTTCATGGTCGGTACATACATTGTATTCTATGATTGGTACGAGTACACTCAGATAAACAGAACATTCGTTTTATATCTAACATTTCATTTCTGCAACAGCAACCACCATTCACTAATAGACACTAAATACAATATGCTAAGGATACCTAACGTTACTGGGTGACTTGAAGAATTCAATAATAGGCAGTCACCACCTACACCGGTCCATTTCAACACGGCAACTGGCTCACATTCTACTACGTGACACAAAATTCAAAAATACATTCAGTATAATATTCCTCTGCCCACCCCTTAGAGTATAAGGATAAGACGATGTGCGTGTATGTATTAAATCTATACTAATATTATAAAGAGGAAAGATTAGTTTTTTTGTTTGTTTGTTTCTTTGTTTGTTTGTTTGTAACGAATAGGCTCAGGAACTACTGGACCTCTTTCACTGTTGGAAAGCTACACTCTTTGCGGTGAACATAGGCTATATTTTATTCCCGTATTCCCACGGGAACGGGAACTACGCGGGTGAAACCGCGTGACGTCCGCTAGTAAGTATATATTTACGTAGGGACCTCATTGAAGCCAAGTTGAAGGCTTTCAACAGTGGGTTGTCACAAGCAGCTCCTGTCCTCTTCAACACGGTAATAGGCTCACCAAGTCACGTGGGATAGAGAAAAACTATAAGATGACATGTGGGCGTACGCCTCTGCTTACCTCTTCAGGAATAAACGCGTGACTAGTATGTATGATTGTACGTACCTCGTCGGTATATCTCCCAAGTATCTATTTCAGCTGATTTTGCAACTAGAAATATAAGAAAGAATAAACAAATTGTAGATTAGAAGAAGTTGTTAGGTAGGTGGTTGTGAGATGAACATTCTGCTTCGGTTTTTCTATACCACTAAGGTGGCAGACTAGCATACGGCCCACCAGAAGGACCGGTGGTCACTGCAGCCTATGAACGTTTGCAACACCAGAGGCGCCACTCTCGCAATGCCGACCCTGTAAAAACCTTCTAAGACCCCTTTTGAAGAATCCCATACTGTAGGCGTTTGGAAAAACCTGTTCTACCGCCTGTATAATGGTATATGCTCTGAGGAATTGTTATTTAGTACAGAAATTTAGTACAGGGAAAGACTTAGTAATCTAGTTGGAATAACACATTTTATTCCCGGAATAAGTTAACATGGGATGCGGGAACGAGGACAGAATGCCAACCGGACAAACCCCGGGCATCATTTAGCGTTAAGAAAAAAGAAATTAAAAGGAACATACCATCAGAGGTTGCAGACTCTGAAGTGGGTGGATCTGTAAAGATTACAACGTAATCAAACTTATAATAATACCACAGGGCGAAAACCAATTCGTTTTATATATTGTCACCTACACTAAAAACTCGCTATGTTTGTACAGCCAAAGATAATTAATAGTATTACATACAGATCGGCAACTCCCTGCCTCCCACTGAGTAAGCTTCCCCATCCCCCACCAAAATATAAGTGTCCATTGCCGTGTTAGTACTTGAGAGAGTGTCACTGCGTTGCATTACGTATTACTACCCACGTAGTTTGTGCTATTGCTTTGGTTTAATTTGTGCTTAGCCAAGGGTAGATTTGAAAAAAAAGTACCTACATACATGAGATTGCGTTCTGTTCCTTATTATTTTGTTTCCATAGCTAGAGTCCCTAGTAAACTCACGAGCATTCACATTACGTGTATATGTGTGGGTGAAAACGAGCATTTTTGTATGAAGTTTCCGCCCTATACGCTTGGCAAATAAGTCTAGAAATGAAACTAATATTTTGCATGCTGGCTACATCGTCAGTAACGTCACATAATGTCAGAAGTCTACACTTTGATTGGTGGTTTTTATTGACGTTTATTGGCAACTGGATACTGATTGGTGGTTCTTTTAACGGGCTGCCATATGAACAGCACAGTGGCTCCTCCATTATCCTTTCGGACCATTAGGTTGAATTTTCAAAATGTTGAATTCCCATAATGTTGATTTCTCAGTTAGTTGAATCCCAGAATGTTGAATTCTTGTAATGTTGAATTCTTATATTGTTGAATGTTAAAATCACATTCCTACAATGTTGATTTTCCATGATGTTGAACCTCTTTACTAAAACCTACTTGTATTGATTGGCCACATAGGATACAGAAGTTAAAACCTTCAGTTTATTGCAAAATATGACATTTATGAAACGATTAGGTATTTATTTATTTTTTAAACTATTTTTATTTACAAATGAAGATCAACAAAATAAATGAAGATCGGCAAAACAAATGAAGATCGACAAAACAAATGAAAATCGATAAAACGAAGATCGACAAAACAAATGATTATAAGCAAGTTGATAAGGTCAAAAATGACTTGCAGACATATTTTGTAATCCAGATGCGATTACCATTTAAAAAAAAATAGGTGCAAGCAAATCTCGACCTTAATGACACTTATCTAAAAATGTGCTTTTAGTCGTTTATGGACATCACTGATCACGAATATTTAAAAAATAAATAGACAGTATGCATGCTTCTAAGGTCGAAATTAGCTTGGACCCATTTTTAACCGACTTCAAAAAAGGAGGGGGTTACTCAATTCGACCGTATATATTTATTTATTTCGCGCAGAACTGCGTCGTTTGTGGACCGATTTGAATTTTTTTTTTGTAATCTAGATGCGATAACCATTCAAAAAAAGATATCTGTGAATTCAACATTCTGGGATTCAACTAACGGAGAATTCAACATTATGGGAATTCAACATTTTGAAAATTCAACCTAATAGTTCGAAAGGTCCATTATTTTCTTGTCTTTTTGCCAAGCTGTACAGAGCTTGAATGTGTGACCAATAAGGCTAAGCAAACGTTTCGTCAAAATTCCCTCCAACTGTAATGATACCTGGGGCGGGGATATGGAAGCTTGCTCAGTGCGAGGCAGGGATTTGCCTATTAGTATGTAATCTTACTAATATTATAAATGCGAAAGTTTGTGAGTGTGGACGCGGGAGGCGTTGCGGGCATCAGCTAGTAATGGCAGTCCACTTTTTTGTATTTTTAAAATTAAAATAAATTCAAAATAAACGTGTTTTTCATTCCTATCACCCATTTATAAAGATAAAAAAAAAACAACTATCGATGTCATTCATCGACAGCAGTAATGCACAGGCCTAGGTGTGGGCGTGGCCAGCCCATAAGGCCAGTGAGTGGGAAAGAGAGCGAAACACGCAAATGATTTATGACCGAGTCTGCAGCGAGATAGTAATTATAGTATAGTCGTCTATTCCAACTCACGCCACAACACATGCTCTTGGACTGTGCCTTCCGCATTAAACCCGACCGCCTTTGTCCTGATCATCGGTCCATCCCTCAGGAGGTCGTCCTATTCCACGTTTACCAAGCCGCGGTCTCCACGGTCTTCACCTCAGAACTGGTTTGCACCATTGGTCATATGTTCTTCTACAGATGTAGCCAGCCTATTATCACTTTGATGCCCTTACTGCGAACATTTGGGTTCTCAGATGGATAACCTTTCGGATTCTATCCCTCAGAGACTCCCCAAGCATACTGATACACTTTATTGTATTTCTGACATCACTGTTATGAATAGCTCCGCCCCGTTTTTTCGGCGTTACTATGTGACTATATAAGCAAAACAGAAAAGAATACAAACCAAATTGTGGAAAACCTCCGTTGAAACCGTGACAAGTTGTAACAGCATACAAAATTAATGGCATCAGTAGACAAACTGACAATTTCGCACTCATTGTAAATGTATAGAAATTATCAAAATATCATTGAAAATATGTAGTATTTTAAATTTTTAACATCCTCAAATTTAGCTTTTCTGTAAAAATGCTAAAAATATTTAAAGATACAGTTGTCTGTGACAGTAAAAAACATAGATAATGGTGCAAATTATAGAAACGAAATCTTGACAATGTCACTAGGTTAGTCGCCATAAAGGTCAAATGTATTTTGCCATCTCTTTATTTTCATCAAAATCGAATGTAACCGTGGTTTCATAAAAGATAGATACATGAACATTTTGAGCTGCGCAAATTGCATCTGTGGCTATTTATCACCACGAGTGTTCTAAAAAGATTTTTACATTTCGTTCCCGAACTTTCCCAGTCCTTGGACTGGGAAAGTCCTGCTGTATCCCCCAGGCAGTTAAACAGGGGAGATACGAGTCCGCCGAGACAGTGCGGGCAGAAGCCGCTGAGGTGCCACTCTCACACACAGTGGGGAAATTCTTAACCAGAACCTGCTATTCATAAGATCGTTTCTCTCTATAAAGTATATAGATATTTGGAACACTCAGCCAGCGCACCCTATTTCTCTCCTCTTACAACGCCAAGTTCTTTAAGCGGAGCGTGATGAAGCACATCATTGGGGTGATTTTCGGACAAACATAATAGACCCCTACCAGGCCACACTACCGGTTGATGCCTTTTGTCACCACAATGCTCTGTCCTGTGCCACCCGCATTCAGCAGGCTTCTGCAACATTTTTTACATCGTCTGTCCACTTTGTACCACCTTTTCTACTGTTACTGTCAAGGCACTTGATGATAGCATGAATTTAAGTAGTACCTCATCAATCAAATCAGCCTATATCGATCCACTGCTGGACGTAGGCCTCTCCCAATTTATGCCACCGTACGCGGTCTGGCGCCTTTCGCATCCAGTCCCAGCCTGCGACCGTTACCAGATCTTCGGTCCATCTGGCGGGTGGACGTCCTACCTACCCTACGTTTACCGGGTCGCGGCCTCCACTCGTAGAACTCGTCTGCTCCATCGGCCGTCGGATCTTCTACAGATGTGGCCAGGCGAGTTTTCCGGCGAGGCGGTTTGTGACTACTCTCGAGAACAACTTGTAAACATGGCTCAGGAGTGAGATGGGTCTGTAATTCTTCAGCAAGGTAGTACCTACCTAATGTTAAAATAGAAACACCAGCACAACCCTTACAACATTTACTTAGCAATGTTTACAATTACTAGGAAATATATATTAAATCCTAGGAATTCGATTGTAATATAAATTGCTTATATTTTGTCCACCAGTGCTTCAAAGTTTATGATAAATTTAGTTACATTAGAAACACTAGAAGTTGCCGCGGTTATGATTAAAATAGAGAGTAATTTTGCTTTAACGGCAAATAATTTATTTTCGTATAAACAGCAAATAAAATATTTCGATGAAACTGAGCAGAGATGCGCCGAAAAATACGCCGATAACACCGCCGACATCCACTGTAACAAATAAAAGTAGGTATTTAAATAAGTAACTCACTAATATCATACGTGTAAAGACTAATAATGGTTCAACTCGGCCGTTTAGCGGAGCAACGATGCGGTGCGGTATGTCGGAGAGCGGGGTCGCCCCCCTACCCGCGATGCCTGAGGTGCGCTCGCTGGTAATGTATTGAGCTTGAGGTACGCACGTTCCGGAGTGTCAAAATAAGAGACGAACATCGAAAATACAAAACTTAAATAGAATGTACCTTGGTATTTAATAATAATATAATATGATGATGCTATAAATAAAGAATAACACTCGTCTCGCGGAAATAATCAATGATGTAGTGTTATTTCATAACTATTTTGAGAAATAAAAAATCAAGTGGACATCAAAATGTAGGTACGAAATCATTACGAAAGGTATTTTAAAAAGTTGTTCAGACAAACACTCTAGCTGATTGTGAACTTAGATTTATTTCGTAAGTCTTAATCATATAAAAAAAAAACGACTTCAAACAAAAACTAAAAATTGAAAAATAAAATTGACTTAGCACAAAGTAATAGGTAGTATATTTAGTTTTATCAGATTTTATTGAATGTAATACTGAAATCGGCGCCAAGTAAAACTATAGGTTTAGGTAGATATTATTAATCTCTCATAGAAATATTGGCACCGATTTCAGTATTACAGTCAATAATATCTGATAAAACTAAATATACTACCTATTACTTTGTGCTAAGTCAATTTTATTTTTCAATTTTTTTTTTCATGATTTTCAGTGACGGGTAGACTGAAATTATATCTGTCTAGGGGTAATGTTCTCCCCAATACAAATTAATCAAGCCCAAACACAAGATAACTGCGGAATTCCGATTCGATTTCTCCAGGATCCCCTTATCAGATTCTGACTTCCTGTATATGGGACCACATGGGAAGCACCAGCTTTCAAATAAAAAAAAAGAAACATCAAAATCGGATAACTCTTTCAAGCGATTTGCCGGTAACAAACATAAAAAAAAATACAGACGAATTGAGAATCTCCTCCTTTTTTGGAAGTCGGTTAAAAATATCTATACATATAAAAAAATGAATCCATATTTCCTTGGTGACGACATGACGCGTGAACGGCTGGACCGATTTCGCATACTAATTTTTAGATAAGTTTGTAATAACAAACTTGTCAGGAGAAGGTTTACAGCCCATGACGGCAGCGTGACGTAAGCAACCCACGCACGCCCCCCCTTAGAAGCGGCATCACACCCGAAACCCCCCAAAGACGCGGGATAGCACCCGAACTACCTCCTGGGCGAGGCCGCAGTGGCGGCCTAAGGTCTATTGGGAGCCCCGGAAAATCCTTCCGAGGGCTTACCCGGGTCTCCCAACCACAGGCTGTTGGGCGTTATGTGAGGTTTTTTAGTCGGTAAGAGTCCGGCATAACATCCTTTGAGGATTTTTCCTCACGTAAAAAAAAAGGAGAAGGTTTTTATGGAAACATAAAAATAAAAAGCGTGAAAAAATAAAAAAAATGCAATTTAACTGTAACTGGCTCGAACTGTTCAAGGAAATGGTTTCTATTACAATTTTGGATTGGGTCTTGGAACTCGATGCGTCAAAATGGGAACCGGGAACAGAAAAACGAACTGGGAAATGAAAACCAGGAACTGGGAACTCTGTACCAGTAACCGGGAACTCGGAACTCGGGATACCGATTTCCATATTCATAGTTATGGCAGGACAACGTCTGTCTGCTCAGCTAGTAGGTATCTTATAATATGATATAGGTACGTAGTCGCGTGGGTACCTTTAGGTACTTGAACTGTGTAAGGTTCAACATGATACATAATTATATAAATTACTAACTAGCTGACCCGCACAACGTCGTTTGCGTTACAAGAGAGAGAAAGAGAGCGGTGTGGTATGATGTTAAGTAATTATAATGTTCCCCGCCGCATATACTCCCGGCGTCGCGTCGCTTATATTCATTAGGCTTAGCCAGGCAACTTCGTTATTTATAAAACACCCCTCTTTCTCTTAAGTGACGACATAATAGAAAGAGAGAGGCGTTGTATTAATATATTAATATCATGTTTTCTGTCGCATTTGCGACCGTTGCGTCGCTAATATTTTAGTAACTAAAAGGTTATTGTAAGCGAACCTTGATAGAGCTGTTGAGAACTTTATTTTCGAACTTTATAGAGGAACAATTTTGTACTTACCACACATTTTTTACGTAACGTTAATCATTTTCGCTGACGCAGCGCACGTAACGGAAGCTTACAATAAAAATAAACCTAATAAAGATAGATAGATTATAGTGACATGAGTACCTGCTATTTTATTTACTTACCTACAAATACACAAACCCTTAGTTAATCAACGAAAGTATTTTTGTGACAACCCTAGCATATTTTATGTCGAGATAGCGTTGTAGGTATTGTACAATTTAACAATGGAGTTGACTCACTATTAGTCTTTACACGTATGCTAATATTCTAACAAATTTAGAGTTAAAGCACAGATAAATAAATAGTTACTACGTAAGTTAAAGTGCGTGTTCGTTACAAAGAAGATTAAACATTTTGGTAGGTCTTTGCCGATATTTGTTGATATTAGTATAGACACATTTTAATCTATCTATACTCTTAGTTCCTTTCTTTTAGCATATAACAATCAAAACCTACTCAAAAAATGGGTAATAAGTCCCAGACACGCTCACTGTTTTCCTGTGCACCACGCTATGGACCCGACGGCGCTCGCACGTTTAATCGATGGAATATTGAAAAAACGGTATCGGTCTCTCTTTGTTATAAAATGAATATTATAAGAACAAAGTTATAGGTAAGTATTACCAACTAAGCCAAGCAATTCCCTGATGGCGTGACGACGCACCCTCAATGAAGGTAAGTACCCCAGACGGATGCGACCTCGGGTACCACGATCTACAGCCTGCTTACTGCTGAGTCGGCTGAAATTAACAAAAAATTGATAAATTTCAAGGAAACTACTAACGCGATTGCATCGATTCAAATGCTGTAAAGTTTACAGCTTAACTTTACAGTGTAAAGTAAGCAACGTCTACCTACTCGTCAAGTCGTATTGACTGTCTTGGTGGTGTTTTCTATGTATATTATTTACCTATATATTTAGAAATTATGATTAGAAGAAATAGGTTTGAATGTTAGTTGTCTATTTCTTACGGTAGTAATAATAAAATAAATAAATATAGGTAATAAATATTTGTGGACATTCACACACAACATTATCTAGCTCAAATTATGCTAATATAAGCTTGTGCTATGGGATCTAAACGACTGATATACATACTTATATATTTCTAAATATTTACATTATTACTATCTAAACTAAACCTAAATAAGACCCCCGTGGCATTGTGCCCAAAAGACTAGCAGCATTCCCCCTTTGAATAGCATTTACCTATTCGCTGAGCGAGAAAACTGCCAGCCTTTGGGTCACCAGTTGACTCCACAAGGCGTTTTTTCAAATTGTCGACCTTGGGTCTCGACACCGACTGGACAAAAACGATACGATGAGTCGAGACCCTTATATTTATTAATGGATTAATGAATTAATATTAATGAATTAATAAATATAAGGGTAGTAGTTTGTAGTTTCTAAATACATACATATTATACATAGAAAACACCCAAACTCCGAAACAAACATTTGTGGATCACACAAATATTTGGACCGACCCAGTAAGCGAACCCAGGACCTCCAGCGCCGCAGGCGGTATCACTACCGTACCGACTACGCCACAGAGGCAGTAGTAGGTACAATATGGAGTCTTATGGAAATATCGAAAATAGTAAGGTTTTTAAGGTCATTTGCTCGGCATAGCGTAGCGTTTTAGCACAGACAATTATAATATTCTATGTCTTAACGTTATCTTACGGACAAGTGACGTGGATCACTTTGTACAGCACTTCATTACACGACATGGGACAATAGCAGCCGTCGCCCGCTGGATCTAAAACAAAATGGGCATGTAATATTTACAGCTTGGCAAAAAAGTCTAGAAACGGAACTAATATTTTGCTGACTGGCTACATTGTCAAAAAGCCGCCAATAACGTCACATAAGTCTGTCAGTGAATGACGGTATACAATTTGATTGGTGGGTTTTATTGACGGTTGTTGACAACTGGATACTTTCACTAAACGTTGATCCTTATATTATGTGTGGACCGCATAAACAATTACCAAATCCACACTGAGTCTTTGGCGGAAAACAGTATCGCCCTATGAAAGAAAATAAAAACTGGATACTGATTGGTGGTTCTTATAACGGGTTGCGATATGAACAGCACAGTGGCTCCTCCATTATTTTCACGACTTTTTTGCCTACATATACATACATACATATGGTCACGCCTTTATCCCCGAAGGGGTAGGCAGAGGCATATAATATGCCCACATTTCACCTTTGTATAATTTGTCCCACGTAATAGGTGGTGAGCCGTATTGCCGTGTTTAAATGGACAGGCGCAGGTTGTGACTGCCTGCTGTTGAAATAAAGCCTTCAACTTAGCTTAACGACTGCCATTTTACTGGCAACCGGGACCAACGGCTTAACGTGCCTTCCGAAGCACGGAAACGCTCTAATAAATGTCACAAAGTGATCACATGGATGGTCACCCATCCATGGACCGGCCATAGTGAAAGTTGCTTACTGCAGTGATCGTTTACAGAACACTGAGTCCGCGGGGCCACGAGCGCTTTTTGCCTACCTTTACGAAAAATTATCACAAAATAAAACGTCAAGTACTTTTTCCATCAAAAAGTTTTTTAATATCATGTATGCTACGAATAACATGTTATTCGAAGCATACCTACATGACTTACGCTCCGACAAAATTCTGACCCCATTTTAGAAAGTATTGAAGGGCGATTTTCTCATGACTTTCCAAGATAAAACAGTTATCTGTCACGGGACGCCTCCAGATGCGAAACGTCAAAATTATTTTTCAAATAAATAAAATAAACCTCTTGACTTGTTCTTCCTGGTCCTTGAAGACTCGAGGATGTTTGTGGGTCAAATGAAAAGAAAAATTGTGGGCATTCACACACAACAACAAATACAACAGGAACTAAAAGGGCTTATTCAAAATGTGGCAATTTCACATAAATTCCGAGTTACATACTTCGAGCTCGCTATTCTGAGCTGTTGGGCAAACTGATTCTTAGCGTTTCAATATCGATTACCCCTCGACTAATAGATGTTTTTAAAAACCTGCAAAACATAATGTCGTTTTGGATTTTCTTGACAACTATGTATTTGTATCTATATTAAATACACTTAATAACACGACAACACAAGAAATAAGTAGGTACTTTTGAAGAATGATAACTTACTTTTTTCGTTCAAGCAAATCAGACCTTCAAAGCCGCATTTCGGGTAGCTGCCTGTGAAATGAGATTCAACAAAGTAAGACTGATGGGAAGGTACTTCAGAATAACAAGATTAATTTAAGAATGCAAATATCTATAACAAAGAGGAAACAAAGCTATTCTCAAATACGTAGTAAATATTCAATACTATCATAACAAAGGATTTAATTGAGGAAATTATTATATAACAGTTAATATAGTGGAATGATATAAGTGTTAAGAATAACATATCTACTTAATAATGTAATGTTATGTCCACCTGAGGAGAATGCAAGGAAGGTGTGGAATGTGGGAAAATTATCACTGTAGTAAACTATGGACGGTAATAACCGTGATAACTGATAAAACCAGATCTGTTACCCTCTCTCTGTCGAACAGATCACAGTTTTGAAACCCGGGCGTACTTACAAAGCCTGCAGTTATTTGCAGTATCAAGTTACCCCGGATGCGAGTATTCCTTGCGCGGTATTAATACTTTTTACTTACCAATACTGGGCATGAAATGATGAGTGCAATTACAAGACTCAGCTTGAGCAATCGCTCTACAGTACAAAAGACAAGCTCCATAAGAATAGTGTTTGAAAGGCCAGAGGTACGCAAACGCAGGCTGTTCGTGCTCGAATAAACAGTCGCGACTTGAAAGGGCTAATCTTTGTACTGATATATCACTGACAGTTTGTTCCGCCTGGAAGTAAAAAGACATTAACTAACGACATTTTTTGACTTCAATTTTAAGCATGTCTGTTTTTAATTTGCTACCAGACGTCACGCGGTTTCACCCGCGTATTTCCCGTTCCTGTAGGAATACGGAAATTAAATATAGCCTATGTTCACCGCAAAGAGTGTAGCTTCCCAACAGTGAAAGAATTTTTCAAATCAGTCCAGTAGTTCCGAAACCTATTCGATGTAAACAAACAAAAAAAAAACAAATCTTTCCTGTTTATAATATTAGTATAGATTTATTTACCGACAATGTGAGTTCCATTTCAGAAACAAGAGGCAATGTGTCGCACCTACTCAACACCTTATCTGAAGCTACGCTCAGCATCTCACTTGGATCATGGATCCGTAACTGCAGACAAATATAGTAATTATTAATTAAAAAAAGTCAGACATAAATATTGTATGACTTCGTATTGTACCATGGCTGCAAATCTTTAAGAAAGTTTCAGAACTTACCATAACTGCAACCTTTGCCTCAAAAGCTAATGTTGGGAGACCAGTCTTTCTGTTGACAGTGTTTATCAAATTGTTTTCCGTTAACCTTGAGTTGAACACAAAACATGTCCCATATTCTGTCTCAACTGGCAAAAATCTGGAAAATACACAGTATACAATGCTGGCCCAAAAACCACAGACCAAAAACACTTCAACCTAGAAGATGGCATGGCATTTGATCTCAATACAGACAAAAGCAAGAAATTACTGACTGTCGCATTATTATGTCATTCTATGACTCCATTCCTCTCCTAGCCTACTAAGGAGCCCTACTAAGATCCCCGGAGCAAAAGAAGTTAGAGAAGCCCGGAGTCCAAATGCTGTTTTGGGTTCGTACCCTACCGAGGACTGGTATAATGGTTCTATTGACAGATTTTTTTTTTCGAAAAGAAGCTTTAAGGAAATAAACTCAAAGTTAGATTCCATGTTTAGTAAAAATAGGTAATATACCTTTCACAGCAAGAAAAAGGCTCATCATTCCAAGAACAGTTCATAAATATATCTAAACAAGGCTTCCTCACGTATTTGACTAAGTCAGAGAAGTTCACATAGCACGTCCGCCCCATTTCACACGTCAAGCATGATCTGCAGAACTTTGGATTCCAAAAGCTTACATCCTTGGCAAACTCTACTAGTTTTTCTGAGATGCTGGTTCTGAAAATTGTATAATTAAATAAATGCCATTGTTTTTAAAAAGCTTTAAGAAAACCGATACATTAACCTACCAACCGCGTTGGCGTAGTAGTGTAGTAGTGTAGATAATTTATGCATACCTACTGGACACAAAATTAAACCTTATTGAACATGTTATGGATCTGTGTAATCGTGCAGATGATGTCTCGGTTTTAGAATGAAGCAGGCTAGGAGATTTGACAACAGGCAGATGATCCTAAGCTTAGGCATATTATGCGTCTGTGAGGAGTAAGTTGGAGCTCAGCGTCGGTCGATGGTGTAGTATGAAACCAAATACATTGTAATGAAAGGAAAATACAAAAGTAATTGGCTCGGTTTCGATTTAAAGATATACTGATATTACCCATGTCTTATAGGTATGTGGAATGGTAAGAATTGACACATTAGAGACAGAGGTAAGACGCAAGTGTACTTTATGCATCTGCCGTTGCTTGTATACAAATAGTCAGGGATATATTCCAAAAGCGATAGGCAGTAGGCAGGGGCATATTAGAAGTTCACATATTACATTTTGCCGTGTTGAAGACCGAGAAGAAGAAGAGAGGAAATCATATGCATTAATGCAGATTGTGACTAAGTACCCAATCAATTAATCTCATCAGCCTATGACGGTAATAGCACAAATTAGAGATAGTACAGATGGAAACCTACATACTGAATTCGCTGAGGCTACGCACACATAGACAACTCATTCACAGACACGAGTTCAGGCGCTGCTCAACCGACTTTTCGATACTAATTTGTGCGCGAGTGTATGTAGCAGAGGGTAGGTGTGAAAAAAAAGTACATACATGAGTTTTCCATCTGTACTATCTCTAATTTGTGTAATAGGCTGAGGAGATTGATTGATTGGGTACTGCTGGAGTATCCCCTATTGAATTTATCAAGTTGCCCCTAAAGGCGTTCGACTTGGCTTAAAATACTGGCCAACGACAAAAACCAACGGATTAACGTGCCTGCCGAAATATGTAAACGGCTGCAAATGGCAAATGTGGTGGTAGTGGTCACCTATCTAAAGACCAGCCATAGCGAAATTGCTCAACGTAGCGATACCTTCTCTACGAGCTCTGAGTCAGCGGGCTGCAAGAGCGTTTCTGCAAGTATAATAGTAGTATCATAGAGTTTAGCTCCCATTGCGGGCGGTTCATTACCGTTCTTCTACATAAGGCGGGGGTGAATCGTCTGCAGTGGGGGTACCATATCCTCTTACATTAAAAGTTTCAAAGGGCCTCTGCGTGTTGGACCAATATGTCCCCATGTAAGCCTACCAAAAGACCGGGTACCTTCGTAATAAAAAAAAAAAGAAGGTACCCGAGAAAAAGGCAGAAACATAATAGTACTGGAATCACTAAAAGTTTCCAGATCTAGAAAAGAAGAAAAGATCCAGATACTTACTGATTAAAATATCTTTGTACAATCTTCTTATGGGGCTCTGTCCAACTATCGCAAACGGTCAGCGCGGGGAACGGGGTGTCAAACTCCAAGTAATCGGTCTCCACAGAATAGGAAACTGCATCAGAGGTGTAATTTATCAGAGCTCCACGTAACACAATTACTGAACACACGCAGCTCGCTGATATTGTACACAGCCAGAAAATTCTGGAATAAAATATTTAAACTGGAATAAGCAACGGCTCACGGTTATACTCGCAGTACGTATAATGGTCATAGCCCACTTAAACGACTCTGCTCGTCTACAACGCACGCCCAGCGAGGAGTCAACTCTCGAGCAGTTTGACGGCGGTAAGCTCGCTGAAAGCGAGCTGTCTGCGAGCTGTCTGCTAATTGATGATACCAATATAAAATATATCTATAGAGCAATATATAAAGCCTATATTTGAATTATATTATTTTTGCCGGGTGGGAGCAGAGTCGTGTAAGTGGGCCTATGACCTTAATACGTAGGTACTTGACACTGCTCTGCTTACCTAGGACAAATGATTGAAGAGTAATTTGATTTGTTCCATATCCCTTTCTCATCGCTTTATAGTATGTATTTAGAAATAAATAAGTAAAGTAGGTATGTTTAGTAAGGTATCAATTGTCTGGATCTGTGTAAAAACTCCGAACGGTGAAGAATAAAAATTACTTTCCACAATTCATAGCGCCTAAGCCAAGCTCACCTGCCAACTGGTACTTCTCGCTTTTGTTGATTAATGACTAAGACTTTGCCTCTTAGTTCTTTCCGAATTCTTACATTCTAAAGGAGTGCACCGTTTGGCTATGAAGTTCCCAACTTGACATTTCCATTGTCGTTATCGCATAAAATCATTACCCACCTTTTGCACGGTCAGTTAAATGTAGCCTATGTCCTTTCCGTCCCGTCTCCATACCAAGTTTCATCAAAATCGGTTCAGCGGTTTCGCCGTGGAAACGTAACTGACAGACAGACAGTTATTTTCGCATTTACATAAACATACACATAGTCACACCTTTTAACCTTATAGTTTTATGTCCCACGTAATAGGTGGAGAGCCTATTGCCGTGTTGAAATGGACAGGCGCAGGTCACCGCGACCCGCAGTAACTTCAACTTGGCTCAACGATTGTTATTTTCCTGGCAACGGGGTTTCATTTCGAGTTTTCTTTTTCTACGCAATGGATCTTTTTGCGAACGTGTTCCCTTAGTCGCCTCTTACCACACCCTCGGGATGTAATGGGGTGGCGACATTTTGTACTCTTACCCGTCGCAACACGGTACCCCGTCGCCACACGGAGCGTATTTAATACATACATACATATGGTCACGCCTTTATCCCCGAAGGGGTAGGCAGAGGCATATTATATGCCCACATTTCACCTTTGTATAATTTGTCCCACGTAATAGGTGGTGAGCCGTATTGCCGTGTTTAAATGGACAGGCGCAGGTTGTGACTGCCTGCTGTTAAAATAAAGCCTTCAACTTAGCTTAACGACTGCCATTTTTACTGGCAACCGGGACCAACGGCTTAACGTGCCTTCCGAAGCACGGAAACGCTCAAATAAATATCACAAAGTGATCACATGGATGGTCACCCATCCATGGACCGGCCATAGTGAAAGTTGCTTACTGCAGTGATCGTTTACAGAACACTGAGTCCGCGGGGCTACGAGCGCTTATTTAAAACAAATACTTCTATATTAACTGAGACCTCAGTTTATATAGAAGTCTTTGATTTAACACGTTCACGGACAGAAACCATTCCTAAAAAATTGTGATATGACACACAAATTTTCCATACAAAATAGTATCACGCCTGCGGACGGACTGCCACATTATTAGATTTTTCAAGTAAGTGTTGCGGCAGTAACGGCCAAAGACGTAAATAGTATCACGCCTGCGGACCTTAGACCATATAACACGGGACTAGCCTTTGCGAACCACCGCATACAAAAATATTCTGCCAGTTTTCATACAAGTGAAGGGGGAAACACAAAGACATATAAAATTTCATTGCATTTAAAAATGTATTAATCGACAAACGCGTAATGGCTGTTGTGTGTTAATTGTTATTGTACAGTCAACTACAATGTAATGTACTAGTTTAATCATATAAAATTATATACTGATGTACAGGCTTTTCATAAAGCCAAAAGACCAAATGGTCATGTGCAATGGCAGAAAACAATGCTTAAGTAAGGCGCATCCTGTGGTTAGATGATCTAAGCTGCGGACGGACTGCCACATTATTAGATTTTTCAAGTAAGTGTTGCGGCAGTAACGGCCAAAGACGTAATCGGTAGTAGGTAGATCACCCGGCCACAGAGGGAGTGTCACGACATGATGTCCTTCAATGTGTGCGTGAGAGACTTAACTTGTGTGTACGCGTCGGAGTGCTTGATGTGACACTAGCTGTCTGTATTACAGCCTAAAACGGCACAGAGTCACGCCGTTCCTATGTGTGTAATGAAAAATCTTCGGCTGTGAACGTAATTCCACTTTTGATACATTTAAAATCACCGGCTACAGCCGTAGTGCCATATTATGAGAGTCAGGATGTACGGTTCTCGACGTACTGTCCGTGAACGTGTTAATATTGGTAAATGCATTACGTACCTACCTTTTGAACAAGGGCACAGGAGCTGTAGTTAATACGTAGCCAACTACAGGTAAACTGCAATAATCACTCAAGTACTGAATTTTCTTCCTCCATCTCATTAAGAATGAAAAGCTGCGATTGTTTTGGATCATCATTCAAATTTCATCTTAAACTCATTAGCTTAAAGTTGATTTTAGTTTGCTTTTGCTAGATAATATATTCGTAGGTTAAATAGGTTAAAGGGATTTCCATGAAAACTTATTATTCAAATCTTGTGTTTTCTTTTTCAGTTTACTTATAAACTGTAGTGGAAAGTCTTGCCTTGAAGTAGAGTAGTCTTGACTAATTCTAAAGATGCATGAAAATTTTCAACGGCACGTTGCCACTATCTGGACCTGTTAGTTTTAACATGGCAATAGGTTAACTACATGTTGTTGTACCCAGTATATACTTACTCATTTACAAGTTTTTTTAATAAACATGGGGAAACACTATGAAATACTCGTAATAACTAACATTGTACTTCCAAAGTTTATTTGCAGCAGTTTTATATAATACATACACACAAAAATTGTCATTATGGTTACGTGTGCAACTTTTAAACGAATTTCAGTGTATTCCGACTTATCTTGATGGTAGTTACCAACACGAAATATTATTTCAAGGACTTTTCCCTCCATATTTATTATTAACTAGATGACGCTCGCGGCCTCGCCCGCGTGAAATTCGGTACCCGTTCCCACTTCCCGTAGGAACATATTCCCGAGATGAAAATAGTAGTCTGAAATAACACATAGTACCCTATGTGTTATTCCAGACTATAAGCTATCTCTGTACCAAATTTCCGCCCGATTCGTTCAGCCGTTAGAGCGTGATTGAGTAACAAACATTGAAACATCTTCACAAACGTTCACATTTATAATATTAGTAGGATATTAGCAATAGGAGTTTTTTTAACGTATAAACCAAAACCCGTAAGGTATCATGCCGGACTTGAACTGACCAAAACCCCACAGCCCATACCTATTTATCTAGCGCTGGGTGACCTAACTGACCTGGGTGAAATAGACAGGCGCAAGTTTTGACAACCTACTGTATACATTTTTTAAACTGCCAATTTAATTTTGCAAAAAACTGCTTAATGATTGTCATGTTACTGAAAACCGAGATCAACAGTTTAACGTGCCTTTCGAAGCACGGAGGCGGAAACGTTTGCAAATAAGTCACAAAGAACCGGGCGGCTTTAATACGTCATAAACCGCAATTGTTACCTAAAAGAATCACTACCACAGTGAACGTGTTAAAACATCAATCGAAGTTACAACGAACTACAAGAACTTTTATACTATGTTACTTGCTGCTACGGAACCCTTCATGGGCGAGTCCGACTCGCACTTGGCCGGTTTTTTTAATTGGAAACTTTACGTAAAATCTTAAATACCTACATCGTTTGACCCTGAGAGCTATGCTCTCTACTAGCTCCTGTGACCTTATTTTTGTTTAGATAGCAATATCATCTGAAATATCTTATCATTGAATAAAAATTAATAATCCATATGATCTTATTCGTTGCCATGTACTCTCTGATAACGTGTATTTCTTATCTTAATAGTACATAATATTAAAGTTCACAATTATGTTTCAACCTATACGAAATAACAGAAAAATGAAATAGGTACTTATGTACCTGCAACAGCACAACAGCCTATAGTTGTGAATTTGGGAGCCCCGGGTAAGCCCTCGGAAGGATGTCCCAGGACTCCCAACAGATTATTTCTGACTATAACCTATTATCCCTGTACCAAATTACACACACACACACAGCACACACACACTTTCGTCATTCTAATATAAGTAAAGTAGCTACTAATATATCAATAAATAGTAGGTATGTCTAAATATAATACATAGAAAACAGCCAAAACCAAACATTGGCGGAACAGACAAATATTTGATTCGACGCGATAATCGAATTGGGAACCTCAGGACTGCCGCCACCGAGGCAGTCCAAAAATAGGATAGTGTATAGGTAAGTAAGATAGAGCTCAATCAAAGTGATTGTTAAAGCTACTAAATAGGATAGTGTATAGGTAAGTAAGATAGAGCTCAATCAAAGTGATTGTTAAAGCTAAAAAATAGGATAGTGTATAGGTAAGTAAGATAGAGCTCAATCAAAGTGATTGTTAAAGCTAAAAAATAGGATAGTGTATAGGTAAGTAAGATAGAGCTCAATCAAAGTGATTGTTAAAGCTAAAAAATAGGATAGTGTATAGGTAAGTAAGATAGAGCTCAATCAAAGTGATTGTTAAAGCTACTAAATACTAATATATAAAAATCTTAGATCATCTAACCACAGGATGCGCCTTACTTAAGCATTGTTTTCTGCCATTGCACATGACCATTTGGTCTTTTGGCTTTATGAAAAGCCTGTACATCAGTACATTATTTTATATGATTAAACTAGTACATTACATTGTAGTTGACTGTACAATAACAATTAACACACAACAGCCATTACGCGTTTGTCGATAAATACATTTTTAAATGCAATGAAATTTTATATGTCTTTGTGTTTCCCCCTTCATTTGTATGAAAACTGGCAGAATATTTTTGTATGCGGTGGTTCGCAAAGGCTAGTCCCGTGTTATATGGTCTAAGATAAAAATCAATGCCACTTTTCGTTGTAATTTTATAACTCGAGATCGGGCTCGCCTATCCAAACCAAATGTTTAGGCTTTGTTAGGACTATTTAGTAGATGGTTTATGTGAAGTTTGAAGTTTGCACAAAATCGGTCGAGCGGTTCTTGATTTGTCACGCGAACGAAGTTGTGCGGGTCAGCTAGTCTAGGTATATATATAATATATATAGTATAGAAAAATCAATGCCACTTTTCGTTGTAATTTTATAACTCAAGAACGGGCTCACCTATCCAAACCAAATCTTTAGGCTTTGTTCGGACTATTTAGTGATGGTTTATGTGAAGTTTGCACAAAATCGGTCGAGCGGTTCTTCATTTATCACGCAAACAAAGTTGCGCGGGTCAGCTAGTACATAATAGATTTCTGTGGTATAGCTACATTTCACACAGAATACCAATGGTTATAAGGTTGGTTAACTTATTAGGTACTAATCGATATCAGTTCTTATCTACAAATTATTATCATAGCATAGTCACGGCACTCCAATGACCATCCACAATAAATGAAGCGGCCATTTCATGTAGATGTCACATTCATTACGTCAAATATTAAGTAATAGGTAGATAAGTAAACAATAAACTGTTTTGATAACTGTGACAACTCAGTCAACTCAACTCACACATCGGTAGACAATATGATTCAGTGCGTGGTGAACAGCGATAACACCCACTCGTGCGCATAATGTTCAAATATAGAACATCATAAACTGAATAGAAAAAATCTCGAATGTATTTATGAATTCAGTGTATTTGTATTTAACATAAGTGTAGTGCAATGTTGAATTTTAAATTTGGAACACGACAGCTAATGGGATGGAAGCAGTTTTCGAGCGAACGATTATTGTATCATTCAGGAGTGGGCGTGTTCGGTCATCGACCGATGAGAGTGAATGAGACCGGTAGGAATTTATTTTTATTAGTATTTGTTGATGTATATCGTTGGCAGATTGATTAGGTACATGGTACTCAAGATTGAAAGTAGATAGCATCTACAGCTACTGTTGTAATTATTGTACATAACACTACGAACCAGAAGACTCACATTTACTAACGAAAGACAGGCATAGGTCATTGACCTAACTATAGAAGACAACCTAATTATGGTCAAGCAGGTCATGGTTAAGTTTTACGCGTATTCATTTCCCACCGGTAAATCCCAACATCAGCCCTGGGACCCGAGTTTGCTACTTCAATTGGGTCAGACCAGAATCATAAATTGTAGCTCAATAGCTACAGTGTCGGTCGGCTTTATATTGGGCTACGATTACGATTCTTGTCTGGAGCAATTGGAGCAGCAGGCTGGGCTCCAAGTCTTCTTACTGGTTGACTTGACACTTTTACCTATCAGTAGTGACATAATTATGTTAATATTGACCTAGTCGTGTCGTATCCGATGTCGGAGCCTTAATATAACCTAAAAGGACGTCCCCAGGGACCCTGATGAGCTGACTACCGCAAACATGGCAAGTAAAAAGTTCACATCCAACATGGATGAACGCATGCTCTTTCCCGCTCTAACGGCTGAACAAATCTTCTTGAAATCTGGTGTTGAGATAGGTTGTAGTTTGGAATGGAACTCAGATTACATGTATTCTGTTAGTCTGAGGTTTGGAATAACACATAGGCACAGTATAAATATATGTTGACATAGGCTTACAATGGAATAAGGGACTAGAGATGCGCCGAATGTTCGGCCGAATATTCGAATTCGGTACATCCGGCAAGTTTTGGATAGTTCGTATTCGGCCGAATATTCGGTTTATTTGCCAAATAATTACCGAATGTTGATACTATTGTTAACAAAATTAATAATTATTGAATAGGTAAGAGTTTTCCCATAATTAATGTCATGTTACAGAGATATCTGGTGATGCACATTAAAGTAACGTAGTCGCTGATAAGACCAATCTGGCATCCAATTAGTTTGGTTTTCACCGCGAGCAGAGCTGACCCATTACTGAATTCGTTTAAAAAAACACGACCGAACACAACCAGTTCAAAACTCGCAACTAAACTAACTCTCTGTGACAACTCATTTTCCATTTCAAATTTTACATTCACCTTACTCATCTCAATCCTAATTTTTATTTTTAAATTCTTCGTTGGAAAACAAATCTCATTTCATTAAAAACTAGAGGACGTCACGCGGTTTCACCCGCGTAGTTCCCGTTCCCGTGGGAATACAATATTTTTTCTTCCATAAGAACCTTCTCCTGACAATAACTTACACGACAAAAAAAAATAGTAAAATCGGTACACCAGTTCTGAAGAAATGCGGTTACTAACACATTTTGCGATTCATTTTTATATATAAGAAGATGAGCCCATTCAGTTCACAATCTCCCGCTAATTACTCTATTGCGCGTGCGGCCACACATGGAGTGATGTGGTCATTTTTGAGCTGGTGCACCTGAATACCAGCTTTGCCCGTTCGACTCGATATAGAGGCGTGCCATGAGGATTATTAACGATCCTCTACTTAGGGGCCTTCGCGACAACTTCGATTTTTTACAGCTTGCAGGTTCTGTAAACCTAAGCTAGCCACTATATAATAGCAACAGAGTGGCGATTCCCGGCATAGAGGGAGATTTACTGGTGAAATATTTGTGACTAAAGGTGAGACAAAAGACATTTCGACCGTAAACTTTTTTCACGCTTGCATGTTGTGCGATTGAGAATAGGCGCTCTGGGGCTGAGGGCTGCGCTGTAAGAATTTCGCCAAACTCGCCAGTCTCGTGGACTGACCTATACTAACCTGTTTACCGCGTTAATTTGAACCGAATAGTTCGGCCGAATATTCGGTTCGGTACATTTTATACCGAATATTCGGCCGAATGTTCGAATTCGGTTCAACCCACATTCGGCGCATCTCTATAAGGGACCAAATTCCCCGCGGGTGGAGACACGGGCGCCGTTTAGTAGCATA
Organism: Miltochrista miniata; assembly: GCA_933228765.1. NCBI lineage: Eukaryota > Metazoa > Arthropoda > Insecta > Lepidoptera > Erebidae > Miltochrista > Miltochrista miniata. Next base: position 31,319,315 of record OW121756.1, read on the forward strand.
ATATCTATACTAATATTATAAAGAGGCAAGATTTGTTTTTTTGTTTTTTTTTTGTTTGTTTGTTTGTAACCAATAGGCTCCGGAACTACTGGACCGATTTGAAAAATTCTTTCACTGTTGGGAAGCTACACTCTTTGCAGTGAACATATGCTATATTTTATTCCCGTATTCCCACGGGAACGGGAACTACGCGGGTGGAACCGCGTGACGTCCGCTAGTTGTCAAATATATTTGATAATACACGTTGATGGTGACACTAACAATATAATCAGTATCAAAAACAGTATTATCTAACAATCGAGATAAAGGAATGCCTAGTTACATAGAAAAATATCAACTGTTTATTTTGTAAACAGTATACAGTCAAGCAAACTACTTATATCATTTTATGACGTAATGAAATTATATTTCTGGCAGTTATCTCTCTCAGCGAATAGGTATTACTATTCAAAGGGGAAATGCTACCAGTCTTTGGAACACAATGCCGCTGGGACCATATTTAGATTTACTTTAAACATTTACCAGAAATATGATTTCAATATGTCATAATATAGTTTACTTGACTGTAGGTATACTGTTTACAAAATAAACAGTTAGTATCCAGAGGTGACAGCAGTACTGCATGTGCGGCCGCACTTGCTACTTATACAGAAGCAGTGTTTGCGCCACAGTAAAGTACCGCCGCGCCCTACTGAGCACACCGAGCTTCTTGGACGCCAGCTTGACCTTATCCTCCAAATGACTACGGTTTTGAACCTCTCTGGACATGTCAACGCCAAGGATCCCTATACTTTCGGAGATGGTGAGAGATGTGCCCTGGAATTGTGGCGCCACAGTAAATCATTTCTTAGCAGTGAATATACACGCTTGTGTCTTGGAGGGGTTGAACAGGGCAAGATTTTGTCCACCCCAATCGGACACTCTAGTAAGAGTAGCCTCGATTTCAGACACAAGCTGTTCACGACTTACTTGCCGCCGCCCGAGAGATGCCGGCTTGCTTGCTCTTCTTTTGCTCTACTATTATAAAATTGTAAAAATAGCAAAATTTAGTAGCTTGATCATAATTTGTACTATTGGGATTTTGTAAGATAGTACAAATAACTCTAGGGTCGGCAGCGCGAGGGTGGCGCCTCTGGTGTTGCAAACGTTCATAGCCTGCGGTGACCACCGGTGCTTCTGGTGGGCCGTATGCTTGTCTGCCACCTTATTGGTATAAAAAAATAATAATTGTGATCCAGCCACTGAATTTTGCTATTTTTACAATTTTATAATAGTAGAGAAGATGAGTTTATCATTCTGTCAATCCTCTGTTTGTAATTGGTAGCTAAATACTTCATATTGATTTTAAAATCTTTAAACCTTAATTTTTGGAAACACTGTCCGCTTTTCGAACATTTTTTATAGTGTCAAATTTTAACGCCTTCGTTCTTGAAAGACCCGAAAGAAAGAATGTGGCAAGATCTGATAGCCTTTTTGCAAGAGTCATTATGGAGGTTTTATTTCGATATTTCTTTCTCTAAGCAATAGGCACTTATGGGAACGACCCTAATCCCCTGTTACGACACCCAAGGGATGTATTTGGATGATGAAATTTGAAGCTAAGTACCTATTTTATTCCTTCGCAACACAGAGTTTACTTATAATTTCGTGAGAATCTTACTACAAAGTCCGGCAGGTCCTGGCTATCCTTCCATGCACCGTGTGGTTTTAGTGAATAGGAGTAGGAGTCCGGCATAGCATCCATGACGATTTCCACACATAGAAAAAAAAAATACAGGCTTGATTAAATTGATTTAATGAGCTTCGAAGTCAAGAATTAGCCTGTAAGCTTGGGAATAGCCGTTACAGGAGGCCCTATTAATCCGTTTCATTCAATAAAATATAAATACCTGAAATTTAGAAACTTTTATTGTCATAATCCTCAGAAATCCCAGAAGAAGTATATGCGAGAAGATTCGAGAACTGTCGGGCGCAGCAGCTAGTCAATGCCTACCGGACTCATGGACACCTTAGAGCTACCATTGATAATGTCGATTACAAGAACGAGGATAGGTAATTTGTATATCATAAATAATACTACCTTTACCCCATCACCACATTTACCGTTTACCACATCAGGTAGCACACATGTTCCAGTCCGTTTCAACACTATTGTAGGCTCCACCTATGTATGAAAAAATACAAATGGTGAAATACATAGTCATGTTGTGTGCCTCTACTTACCCTACTATTGATAAAGGCGTAACTATGCATTTATGGATTCGATTTGTAATTGAATCGCATATTGCAGAAAAGGCATGAGTCCAAATTTCTCATAAACTAAACTTTTTTCTATGAAACGTTAATCGAAGGTAAATCGAGCGTTTTGTCCAAAAACGATATTAGTCCGTGCAATATCGAGTATTCTAGGAGAGCACAAAGTTTACAGTTTGCATTTAAAACTGCTTCCAGAAAAAAAAAACTCTGTTTTACTCATTTCCCAAAACTAATTAAAATGTGACTTATTTATGTTCTAATTTATGAACGGACCTTGGAGCAACAACTGCAATTCTCACAATACCTGTGTCATCTTCACATTCACAGGAGATTCACGACGAGAACGCGAGAAAAGCACGAGGAACTTGAATGTGAATCGACTTCACAACATTCACGTTCTCGTGTTCTCGCGAGATTCTCGTGTGAATGGGGAGCGCCCATTAGAACTACCTAGTTTTCTTTTAGTACCCTCATCGAGCAGTTACACGTTGATCTGGACCATGAACTCTTTACATGGAGATATTGAGAATTAAACACGCCGTCCTTGTTTAATGTTCTAAATTGTCAATGTGCTAGTCAGAGTCACTCACAGTGAGTTTCGTACAAATTTTGTTCAGGAATGGAACCTCGCAGTTTTTGATTATGTACCGATCTTTAATAAGCAACCCATAATAATAGTTAAGATTCATTACACATTACAAACCTATAGTTTTCATATTCTTCCCTATACTTACTTACTTGTAGTTTAACGTGGTATTAAAGCCAAATTTCATAATTCTAGCTTCAACATTGATTTCTTCATAGATTTAGAATTTTTCGCTACATGGATTTCTTATAAAGAATCTCTAAATATAGGTACATTCTTTACTGCTACATTAACTTATTAACGCAAGAATTGTTTCACCTTCGCGCCTTCAATTCCATATTTCCTTTTAGACTTCCACTAAGGGTCTTTTCTGATGTGTAATTTTCAAAATTGCGTTCTCTAGTCGTCAAGTGAAAATAAAAAAGAAACGGCGGAAGTTTGCGTCCGTTTAATCATAAAATAAATCTTGGATATTTTAATATCCGAACAATATTGAAAATTACAATATCAATATCAAAGCAATTAAGATAATGGATGTTCGAGAATTTGATTTACAAAATATTACGTAAAATTTCAGGACTGTTAAAGAATTAAGTCTTTGGAGACACGGACTTAGATCTACGGATGCTGTGGACTTGGGACTGTTATACGGATATGATGGCAAGACTTCTGTGCAGAATCTAGTTGAGGAGCTGGAGAAAATATACTGTGGTCCTATATCTTACGAGTTTGCTTACTTGGAGGTGAGTAAGTATTTAAAAAGTTTTAGTCTCAGTGTTTCACTGAGAAGTAAGTCTTTGATCATATTCTATTCGTTTTTAGGGGTTCCATACACGATTGCTGAGATTACGCTTTCTGTCTGTCCGACTATCTATCACACGTTTGAAATTATTTACAGATCATGTGTTTCTGTTGCCGCTATAAAATTCAAGTGTTTAGATATCATGGTTAACGAGATACAGGCCGACTGTGGCTGACAAAAAAACTGCAGAGTCTCAGTTTGATTCCGCTTTTACCCTTTCGGTATGTTACCCTAGTAAATTGATTAAGGATGGAAATGCAAACAGCACGGTTTCAGCATCCCTATCAGTCAGATCATTAACCAATGTCATATCGTCATAATGAAGTATATTTGCAGACAGAATCAGAACGAGAATGGTTTGCTCAGCGCATAGAGAGTGGTCAAGATCCAGTAGACAAAACTCGACAAATAGAAATTGTCAAAGAGTTGCTGCACTCCCAGGCATGGGACAAGTTCTTGAGCATCAAATTCCCCACGGTGAAGAGGTACTGTGGAGAAGGGGCCGAATCACTTCTTACATTCCTCTCCACATTGTTCAGGTTGACGACAGCTGGTGAGTATTTTTGCTAAAGCGGAATTTTAGGAACCCGCTTATAATATTTTCAAAATGCCAGTCATCCTTATTTCCTAAGTTATACCAGTATTACATGAAACTCTCACAGCTACATTATCTTGCGATACGATTGGTCTAGAAATGATAAGATCCGATAGGGGCTTTCTTCCGCACACGCTTAGATTGTGGAATGACCTCCCTGCCTCGGTTTTCCCAAACGCCTACAGTATAGGGTTCTTCAAAGGGGGTCTTAGAAGGTTTTTACTGGGTCGGCAGCGCGTGTGTGGCGCTTCCGGTGTTGCAAACGTTCATAGGCTGCGGTGACCACTAGTAGGTATATCTGGTGGGCCGTATGCTTGTCTGCCACCTTAGTGGTATAAAAAAATCTATCCTGTATCGCCGGGCGCCCCGTATTCACTGGAGTCTATATAATTATGTGTTTATTCTGATCACAGAAGGTGTAGAACAGGTGGTCCTAGCAATGGCCCATCGTGGTAAACTGAACGCGCTGAGCGGTCTACTGCAATGCCCACCAGTCAAGATCTTTCACAAGTTCAGCGGAAAACCAGAATTCCCGATAGAAGCCAATGCAGTTTGTGATATTTCTACTCATCTTAGTAAGTGATACCCATTAGGTAATTATAATATTCGTTTTCTAAGAGAAGAAATTATCCTACCAGGTAATGGCTGATGCCTGCAGCTTCGCCCGCGTAAAATTTGTTCCCGTTCCCGCTTCCCGTGGGAACTTATTCCCGGAATAAATAGTATCCTATGCGTTATTTCAGACTATATTGTATCCGTGTAAAAAATATCAGCCAGATACGTTCAGCCGTTCGAGCGTGAAAGAGTAACAAACATCCACACATCCATACTCACAAACTTTTACATTTATAATGTTAGTAAGATACTGTACCTAGATTTAACCGTTATTGTCGAAGGAATTAAAAGCAGGCTCTTTAAGTGCATGCCCTAACGCTAACCTTGTGTTGCCTGCTACAATAGGTACATAACGAGCATTTTATGACAACCTTCATGAAAATCGGGTGATAAATGCAACCTGTAGGAATACACTCATACTTAAAGAACTTCACGAGAAATACTGAGTATAAGATGGTATGAGTGTTAAAAACCGCGATAGTTTAAAAATAACCGTAGGAATTCAAATACACACATAAAAGAAAATTTTGCCCAAAATGTAAGACCCCCATTCTGGTTAAGTCAATTTTGACTATTTGACTTCTAACGCTTCCAATTTCATTTGCAGGTGCATCGGCAGATATAACAATAGACAACAAAACAGTCAGATTGTCTTTATTAAATAACCCATCACATTTAGAGGTATGTAATCAAACATTTCTCATTTTTTTTTTTGACTGCCTCTGTGGCGCACTCGGTAGTGATACCGCCTGCGGCGCTGGAGGCCGTGGGTTCGATTCCCACCGGAGACAAATATTTGTGTGACCCATAAATGTTTGTCTCAAGTGTTTGGGTGTTTCTATGTATTATATGTATGTATTTAAAAAGTATATACGTATTAATATCCGTGGTCTGATACCCGTAACACAAGCAGGTTATTCCTAGCTTACTTTGGGATCAGATAGCGTTGTGTGAAATGTCCTTGAATATTAATTTATTTAATTTTACTTATAAGTAGAATTCGGGAATTAACGTGAAATACTTTACTTACATTCATCGACGTTTCGGACACATTGCCTGTGGTCGCGTTTGGACTGAGGCGAGAATCGACAAAACCCACGAAGTTATTTCTTGTCGAACTACCCTCCATTATTATTACAACGAAGGATTAGATCAGCGACACACCACACTCACTGCGTCAGTTTTAATTGGCACAGTTTTACCACAAATTAGAGATAGTGCAGATGGAAAACCACGGAATAATAAAAACAAACAAAACATGTTTTTTTCTTTTCTGCGTGGAAAACTCATGTATGTACTTTTTTTCACAACTACCCGCTACACACACTCGCGCACAAATCAGTATCGAAAATTCGGTTGAGACTGCCTGACCTCGTGTCTGTGAATGAGTAGTCTATGTGTGCGTAGCCTCAGCGAATTTAGTACTATCCTATATATAGTTTCCATCTGTACTATCTCTAACTTGTGGTTCTACGTTCAAGTTTATTAATCACTGAATGCCACATCCCGGAGAGCTTATATCCATCATCCGAACCGCGATAGTTTAAAAATAACATCAAAAATCACAAAATTACTTAAGTACACTCGCCTCTTTGCTTCTATAATGTGTTATCGTGAAAACTATAATTTTACAGGAGAGTGATTTTTGTAAAAGTATAATTAAATTGGACCTTACCTTTGCAACCAAAACGTGGTATCATCGTTATGTCACATTTTTGTAGAAATTCGAGAGTACATTCCTCTGCAATTGCGTGGTGGCTACTGTTATGTTTCGTTTTCGCAACAAAACTCTCTGCATAAATTGACAACGTGATATTGCGATCTGACACAGTGGCGCTATCTCTTTCACTCACAGATTAGGTATTTTACGCGTAAAACACACCACGTTTTTTGAGAAAATAAAATCAAACACGGCGGTTTTAATTATCAAATAAAAAAATATCGACTTTTCGGATATATCACGTTATTGAAGCAAAGAGGCGACATAATCACATAGTGCTTTTCTGTACTTCGGAAAGTACCTACGCTAAGCCGTTTTCAACATGTTTACCACAACATTAGTTGGGACAAATTAAATGATGATACATCACAGCCTACCCATTATTTGAACTTAGAACACTAAAGACATTATTTATTATTTTGCAGGCTGCAAATCCCGTGTCTATGGGCAAAGCTAGATCAAAGCAATTTCGAATAAAAGAAGGCGATTATTCACAAAATGGTAGCACAAGAATGGGCGACAAAGTCTTAAATGTACAGGTAGGCAATATTTTTTGTCATGAATAAATTTGTAAGAAACAGAAAGGTATCTGAAAATTGTTTCAGTAAACACTCATATATTATTCAATTCAATTTACGAAGGTCTTTGTAAAAGAAATTAGGTATAATGTTGCTATAAATAAATTTTTATTTATAGGTCGTGCCATTCAGGAAGACACGCCCTACTTTTTTCTCAAATCGCTTAGCCCGGGGCCGCACTTGCGGTTTACTGGCGGTTTCTAACCACTAAATGTCATCAAACTGTCAAAATCAATGAAATCAAGTCAAGGTTTGAGGTTAGAAACCGCGCCGCGGCAAACCGCAAGTGCGGCCTCAGCCTTACAGTGCAAGAATGCAATGTTTTACATGAATTTTCTTTCTTTCTTGTTGATGCACACTATAAGTACAGTGCTATAAGTAGGTATTAATCAATGAGTCATAATTAGTAGTACCAAGTTAATAGTAGAAAATGTATGTAAAATATTGCACAGTTTGCACTGTAAGCGATTTTAGAAATAAAGACACATTGTATTTTTTTGCCCAAATTACCAGATTAAACAAAGGTTTTTTTTTAACTAGTGAAAATCTATGTGGGACTCTTAGCGACTAAAATCAGACGTGCCCCATCCCTGTCCACGGCAGTGAGCTCCCAATAAGTCCTCGCAATGATGTCCCAGGATTACCAGCAGACCTTGGCTACCAATGCGGTCGCACCTAGGGGGTTCGGGTCCTGCGTCTTTGGCAGTTGTTCGGGTGTTATCCTGCTTCTTGGGACGTGAGGCGTGCGTGAAACGTTGCTAACGTCAGATTGAGCAAAAGGTATAAAGATTAAGTCTGGAGGGGTGTTCCTCACGTAAAAAAATCTGAGATAAATCATACTGCCACTTCTAAAGATAGCCTTTTTTATACGTGAGGGAAAGTCCACATGGATGCCATGCCGGACTCCTACCGACTAAAAAACCTCACATAACGCCCAACAGCCTATGGTTGGGAGTAGGGAATGCAATACCGGGATACCGGGATCCCGAAATACCGGGATCCCGCAGTATTTTTGCGGGACCAGTCCCGCACGTAAATCGTGCGGAATCCCGCGGGATTAGCGGGATTGTGCAAAGGTAAACGCCATGTGTTATTCTGTAAGCGGTAGCGCACAAACTGATTCGGTTTGAGAAAGTTTTTGTAATTGTGACGAGAATTTTGACATGCTATGTTTTCTGCGCCTTCCGGTCGACTTTGTCCATTTCCTAACTTGACCACTTCCAAACTTGTCCACTTCCTAAATTGTCCACTCCTAAGTTGTCCTTTTCCTGAATTGGCCATTCCTTCATTCTTAATTTGTCTACTTCTCAGATAGTCCATTCCAAATTCATCATTTCCTATTCTGTCACTTCCACCACCTTGTCTGTCTATTCGTCTGTCTGTCGCCAACCTGTATCTCGGTAAGATCGGTAAAACAAATGAACCTTCCGGTCGACTTTGTCCATTTCCTAACTTGACCACTTCCAAACTTGTCCACTTCCTAAATTGTCCTCTTCCTAACTTTACCATTTCCAAAGTTGTCACTTCCTAACTTGACTACTTCCCGATTCGTCTTCTTTTTATATTGTCAATTTTTTTAAACGTAGGTATTACAATCATGAAACAAATGAAGGTCAATGAAACAAATGAAGATCGATTAAACAAAAGAAGAACGGCAAAACAAAAGAAGATCGACAGAAATAAAGAAAAATCGGCGAAACAAATGAACATCGAAAAAACAAATGACGATCGGCAAAACAAATGAAGATCGAAAAAACAAATGAAGACCGATAAATCATATGCAGATCAATAAAACAAACGTGTATAAACAATATGATAGGTCAAAAACTACTCGCAGCCATATTTTGTAATCTAGACGCGATTGCCATTCATAAAAATAGGTGCAAGCAATTCTCGACCTTAATGACACTTATCTAAAAATGTGCTTTTAGGCGTTTATAGACATCACTGATCACGAATATAAAAAAATAAATAGATATTATGCACAGTCATAAGGTCGAAATTCGCTTGAACCCATTTTTTGTAATCTAAATGAGATAAACATTCAAAGAAATAGGTGCAAGCAATTCTCTACCTTATGAACATGCGTAATTTTTATTTATTTTTTACACATTCATTATCAGTGATGACTATAAACGCCAAAAAGCACATTTTTTGAGATGTGTCATTAAGGTTGAGAATTGCTTGCACCTATTTTTTTGAATGGCAATCGTATCTAGATTACAAAATATGGCTGCAAGTAGTTTTTGACCAAATAAGCTTGCTTAGAGTCTTTTGTTTTAATGATCTGTTTATGTTTTATCGGTCTTCATTTGTTTTGTCGATCTTCATTTGTTTCTCCGATCTTCATTTGTTTTGTTGATCTTCATTTATTTGTTCGATCTTCATTTGTTTTGTTGATCTTCATTTGTTTTACCGATCTTACCGAGATACTGGTTGGCGACAGACAGACAGTAGGAAATGACGAATTTGGAATGGACTATCTGGGAAGTAGACAAATTAAGAATGAAGGAATGGCCAATTTAGGAAAAGGACATCTTAGGAGTGGACAATTTAGGAAGTGGACAAGTTTGGAAGTGGTCAAGTTAGGAAATGGACAAAGTCGACCGGAAGGCAAATGAATATCAACAAAACAAATGGACATTGACGGACATTTTTTTTTTTTCACACAACGCTATCTGATCCCAAAGTAAGCTAGGAATAACCTGCTTGTGTTATGGGTATCAGACTACGGATATTAATACTTATATACTTTTAAATATATACATATTATACATACCCAGACTCTTGAGACAAACATTTATGGGTCACACAAATATTTGTCTCCGGTGGGAATCGAACCCACGACCTCCAGCGCCGCAGGCGGTGTCACTACCGACCGCGCCACAGAGGCAGTCATTTGTTTCGTCGACTTTTATTTATTTTGTCAATCTTCTTTTGTTTCACCGATTTTCATTTGTTTCACGATCTTCATTTGTTTTGTCGATCTTCATTTGTTTCATGATTGTAATACCCACGTTTTAAAAAAAATGTCAATTTAAAAAGAAGACGAATCGGGAAGTAGTCAAGTTAGGAAGTGACAACTTTGGAAATGGTAAAGTTAGGAAGAGGACAATTTAGGAAGTGGACAAGTTTGGAAGTGGTCAAGTTAGGAAATGGACAAAGTCGACCGGAAGGTTTCTGCGCTTCTAGTAATTTGCAGTAGCTAATTTTATTACTTACTACCTGAACCCGCAACTTCGTTTACGTCACATAAGGTGTATGAAAGGTCTCATCTCATAATGTCCTTTTCTCGAAATGTCCTTTCTCATAATGTCCTTTTCTCGAAATGTCTATTCTCATAATGTCCTTTCGCAAATTGTCCTTTTCTCGAAATGTCCTTTCCTCAAAATGTTCTTTTCTCAGAATGTCCTTATCTCGAAATGTTCTTTTCTCAAAATTTCCCTTTCTCAAAATATGTACACTACAGGATTAACCCCGCTCAATCGTCAAGATTAATTTTTTTATAACCACCAAGTTACCACCAGTCACTTGGTAAATTTGATGTTATTTTTTTATAACCACCTAAACAAAAACTTAGGTGGTTATAAAAAAAAAAATCCACGAAGGCTAATGCGGAAGCTCCGCTGCGCTCCGCTCCCGCTTTAGACTTCTAACCTAACCTATCCAAGTCGGATTGAGCGGGGTTAATCCTGTAGTGTACATATTTTGAAAAAGGGAGATTTTGAGAAAAGGACGTTTCGAGAAAAGGACATTTTGAGAAACGAACATTTCGAGAAAAGGCCATTTTGAGAAAAGAACATTTCGAGAAAATGACATTTTGAGAAAAGAACATTTCGTGAAAAGGACATTTCGAGAAAAGGACAATTTGCGAAAGGACATTATGAGAATGGACATTTCGAGAAAAGGACATTATGAGAAAGGACATTTCGAGAAAAGGACATTATGAGATGAGGTGGTATGAAAGGAGAGGTATTTCTTCAGCAGACTCATCAACCAGCGTGTGAAACTGCCCTGTTTGCTTAATCATAAAAGAGCTTAATGATTAAGGCTATTTTAAAACAATTCAGTCCGCGCCGAAGGCCAACACGCCAGTTTAGATTTATCCATTTTTAGATTCATATGTCTACGTACGATTCTTTAAAGTGATATAACTTTTTTATTTCGAAACCGATTGACATGAAATAAACACAAAATGTTAAGTGGAGCAAACCTCGACACAATAAAGAAAACCGCATTGCAATCGATTAAGCGGTTACTGAGATTAGCGTGCACAACCGTACAGACAAACAGACAAAAATTTTAAAAATCATTGTTTTGGGTTCTCTTGCGTTCCTAAAGCCCCCCTATAATATTTTTTCTTATTTATCTTCCATGTACAGACAGTGACTTGGTACGATTTTATTATATGTATTGATATTGATATGTATATCCGTTTAATAATCTCAATACAAAAGTAATATTAAATAATTTATTTTTCGTTGTGCCCCGCGGACTCAGTGTTCTGTAAAAGATCACTACAGTAAGTTACATTTACTATGGCCGGTCCTTAGATGGGCGACCACTTTGTGACATTTATTTGAGCGTTGCAGTGCTTCGGATGGCACGTTAAGCCGGTGGTCTCGTTTGCCAGTAAAATGGCAGCTAAATCAATTTGAAGGCCCGGCTCGTCTCATCTCATAATGTCCATTTCTCGAAATGTCTTTTCTCATTATGTCCTTTTCCCGAAATGTCCTTTCTCATAATGTCCTTTCTCAAAATGTCCTTTTCCCAAAATGTCCTTTTCCCAAAATGTCCTTTTCTCGAAATGTCTTGTTCTCAAAATGTCCTTTTCGCGGAATATTCTTTTCTCAAAATGTCCTTTTCGCGAAATGTACTTTTCTCAAAATTTCCCTTTCTCCAAATATGTGCACTACAGGATTAACCCCGCTCAATCCGATTTGATATGTTAGGTTAGATTATAAACAAATAACCACGAAGGCTAATGCGGAAGCTTCGCTGGGCTCCGCTCCGGCCTTAGCCTTCTAACCTAACCTATCCAAGTCGGATTGAGCGGGGTTAATCCTGTAGTGCACATATTTTGAGAATGGGACATTTTGAGAAAAGGACATTAGGTATGAGATGAGACCATATGCCTCGTCCTGCCTACCCCTTCGGCGATTAAGGGGGCGACTATTTTTCAGTTCTAGACGGATGTATGATACAGAATTCTATTCTTTTCTCAATGACTTTCAGAAATATGCGGGATCCCGCAAATACCGGGATCCCGCGGGACTGAGATTGCTCAGTCCCGCAAATACCGGGATTACAATCTTGTTGCGGGATTGCATTCCCTAGTTGGGAGCCCCGGGTAAGCCCTCGGAAGGATGTCCCAAGACTAACAACAGACCCACGGCCGCCACTGCGGCCTCGCCCAGGGGGTTGGTTCGGATGCTATCCCGCGCATTTGGGGGGTTTCGGTTGTGATTCCGCTTGCAAGGGGGGGTGTGCGTGACTTCCTCACGCCACGCTGCCGTCATGGACCTGCTTCTGTAAGGACGGTAAGAGCAATCCTCTCACCGTCCTCAGGCCCCCGGTCATGGAGGCCGATAGTCTTCGGCAAAGACACGTCGGCGGCGCCCAAGCCGTCGACTGCGGAACTCGCGTGGGAGAGTTCTCTCCCGTTCCCGCCCCGCCGTCTCTTTCACGAGCATGACCTGCTCGCAGAAAGAAGCGACGCAGTCCCACTTACTCCCGTTTCTAAAGATAGCCTACTCAAAAAAAACCTGAAGGTTATTTTATTATACTTTATAGATACACGGGGATGCCGCCTTTACTGGTCAGGGTGTGAACCAAGAAACGCTGATGTTGTCACAGGCACCGCACTTCCATGTCGGAGGGTCTTTGCATGTGGTTGTCAATAACCAGGTAAGACAAAGCAAGGCGGAGAACGGCCTTTCATTATTCTTCAAGTCAATTTTAATTAGATAAGTCATTTGTATGATGAAAGTGGCGACGAACTGTTGGGTCACCTAGTACATTTAATATGAATCGTGCGACCCTTTTCGGAGGAATTCAAACACAAATACAATGACACGAGCTTTAGCTCTCCAAAAAATTTGTATAGTTTAATCATACAAAATGATGTATCCCTGCCAGTGCCATAATAAACTAACCAAAGATTGTGACAAACATGGTATCCACCGAACTTGACAGTAACATGTATTGCTTGCCATGCATGTTATGCAAGCTATTTGTTATTTTACTGGATGATGCTCGAGGCTTCGCTTGCGTGAATCTCGGTACCCGTTCCCGCTTCCCATGGGATCATATTCCCTTGATGAAAAGTCTATGTGTTATTCCAGACTATAAACTATCTCTGTACCAAATTTCAGCCCAATGTGTTCAGCCGTTAGAGCGTGAGATTAAACTAGTATATTTCATTGTAAGGTGATTGTACATCCCACTAATTTCAGGTAGGATTCACATTACCAGCGCTCCGAGGACGTTCGTGTCGCTACGTCACCGACTTAGCCAAAGCGATAAGCGTTCCTGTGATACACGTCAATGGTGATCATCCAGAAGTAAGTTCGATTATATTTTACTTACTTACTTTCATTTCACTTTTTTACTACTTACCTAGTCCTATTAATATGCATCAGAAATGCCAAAGTAACACCGTCTGTCCATTACGCTTTCACGCCTAAACCATGGAATCGATAGACCAGAGCTTGGGAAAGGACTTAGTACTTATTACCAGATATTATATAATCTGTGTTATTACTTACCTTTTAACACGCATGCAATAATAGTAGTTTTTCTTTACTTTGCTTCGAATACATTAAAATGAATTGGTCATCTTAACTGAAGCATAGGTACTAAACTAGGTAAGTATACCATCACAATACATAATTAAAATGCATTAGCCCAAATTAGACATTGTACGGTAAGGTGTGCTGGATTAAGGTATTTTGAATATTAAGTTATTTCGAATTCGGGTATCTGTAATATATAACCCTAAACTACAATCCAGAGAATGTTTCACGAGACCTTTATTAGCACCTACGTAATAATACACAAAATGGACACAGAATATCTTTTCTTTTTTTTTTTTTTTTTTATACCACTAAGGTGGCAGACAAGCATACGGCCCACCAGGAGGACTGGTGGTCACCGCAGCCTATGAACGTTTGCAACACCAGAGGCGCCACACTCGCGCTGCCGACCCTGTAAAAACCTTCTTAGACCCCTTTTGAAGAACCCCATACTGTAGGCGTTTGGGAAAACCGAGGCAGGAAGATCATTCCACAACCTAAGCGTGCGCGGAAGAAATCCCCTATCGGATCTAACCGTGCTCGAACGCTCCGGACGTAGGGTGTGAGGATGAAATCCCAGTCTATGGCGAGCGGTGCGATGATAGAACGTAGCCGTGGGCATCATGTCAAACAATTCCTCAGAGCAGATACCATTGTACAGGCGGTAGAACACGCATAAGGAGGCAAAGTCTCTCCTGTCGCAAAGAGGTTCAACACCACCTGTCAGTAAAGGATCGTTGACAACTCTCACAGCTCGCCTCTGCACCGAGTCAAATGGACGAAGCTGATATTCAGGTGCCCCCGCCCAGAGGTGACAGCAGTACTCCATGTGTGGCCGCACTTGCGACTTATAGAGAAGCAGTGTTTGCGCCGCAGTAAAGTACCGCCGCGCCCTGTTGAGCACACCGAGCTTCTTGGACGCTAGCTTGGCCTTGTCCTCCAAATGACTGCGGAACTGAACGTCACTGGAGATGTCAACACCAAGGATCCCTATACTTTTAGAGATGGAAAGAGATGTGCCCTGGAATTGTGGCGCTACAGTAATTGGGGCTTTCTTAGCGGTGAAGAAACACGCCTGTGTCTTGGAGGGGTTGAACTGAACAAGATTTTGTCTACCCCAATCAGACACTCTAGTAAGAGTAGCCTCGATTTCAGACACAAGCTGTTCACGACTTTCTTCCACTGCGTCCCGAGAGATACCGGGGCGGCCTGTGTAACAAGTGTCCCCCGTACTGTCGTCTGCATAACAATGAATGCCGTCAATAGACAACATGTCATTGATATGCAGCAGAAACAGAGTAGGGGACAACACTGAGCCTTGCGGTACTCCAGCGTTAATGGCCATGCAGTCAGAACAGCTGCCGTCGACAACAGCCCTGATGCTTCTACCGGCCAAAAAGCTGGACACCCATCCGCATAATCTTTCGGTCAGTCCGTAGGAGGGCAATTTATTAAGAAGACCACGGTGCCAGACCCGGTCAAAGGCTTTAGAAATGTCGAGGCTCACTGCTAGAGCCTCGCCCTTACTCTCGATAGCCGTCGCCCATCGGTGTGTGAGGCACACGAGAAGATCGCCCGTCGAGCGACCGTGACGGAAACCGTACTGCCGGTCACTGAGCAGGTCGTTTTCCTCAAGGTACCTCAGGAGCTGTGTATTAATTACACGCTCCATCACCTTAGACAATAGTGAGGTGACGGCTATAGGCCTGTAATTGGCCGGGTCGGTCCTATCACCCTTCTTGGGCACAGGATGCACATACGCGATCTTCCACGACGCCGGGACTTGTCGCATAGAATATGAAAGCGTGAAAAGACGTGTAAGTACCGGACACAACTCTCGACCACACTGCTTAAGTACCACCGCGGGTATACCGTCCGGCCCACTCGACTTATGAACGTCCAGAGAACGAAGCTCCCGTCGGACGTCCCGCTGCGTGAATTTAACTTCCGGCATGGAAGTTCCACACCACGGAACGTCCGGCGGTACAGCACCCCCGTCGCTCATGGTCGAGTTAGCGGCAAAGAGAAAACCCAAAAGGTCGGCCTTCTCCCCGGCACTCTGGGCCAGACTACCGTCGGGTTTAAGCAAAGGTGGTAAACCTGACTGACAGAAGTTTCCCTCGGCAGCTTTGGCAAGCGACCAGAATTCACGACTCCCTGAAGGGTACCCTGCTAGCCGCTCACCAATTCTGCCGACGAAATCGAATTTAGCCCTGACAATTGCTCTCTTGCTAGCCCTCGAGGCGGCATTTAATTTGCGTTTCACCTCAGAGATGTTTGGATCTGAATTTGCACGAGCCGTGGTCCAGGCTCTGTAGGCAGATTCTTTCAGCATCAAAGCTTCTCTGCAGGGCCGATTGAACCACGGTCGCTTTTTTGCTCCTACAGGGATCCAGCGGTTAGGAATGTAGCACTCCATGCCCTCCAAGATCCCCTCAGCGACTGCTGCAGCGCAGGAATCCAGATCGTCTGAGGCAAAACAAAGCCGCCTCCACGGGTACGACGCGAAGAACTCCCGCAGTCCATCCCAGTCTGCTGACTTATAGTGCCACACATGTCGCCACTCCTTGGGCCGAGGTGGTTCAGGCCTTGCGAGTGGCACATGCGCCCGAATGATACAGTGGTCCGACGATCCGAGCGGAGCATCCACTGAGACGTTGTATCCATCCGGACGCGTTGTCAGCAGGAGGTCCAGCAATGCACTATGCTCGTTCTCCTTGTCTGGTATCCTCGTATGGGATTTAACCAGTTGGGAGAACCCATAGGTCAGGGCAAATTCGTGTGCAGCTTTCCCCGCAAAGTCGGTCATCCGGGAGCCCAACCAGTCAACATGATGACCGTTGAAATCCCCCAGAATCACTATCTCCGCAGTGGGATACTGCTCAATCACCTTGTCAGTCGATTGTTGCAGGTGGTCAAAAAGGCGAACTGTGTCCGTGTTACCGCTATGAGACCTGTACACGCACGCGTAGATCCGGGTGTGGCCCCCGTGATCCACGCGCGCCCATAACGTAGACAGGTCCCTGTCTTCAAGGCTTGTAAGACGGCGACAACAGACATCATCACGGACGTACATACATACCCCGGCTTTCGGCCTGAAGTTGTACTCAAGCTTATAGCCTGGGTACATTAAGTAAGATGTATCGCCCGGGCATGAGATCTGCGTCTCCGTCAAGAAAAGAAGAGTCGGCTTCGTAGTTTCGAGATGTTGGTGGACTACATTGAGGTTCTTATGCATACCTCTGATGTTGCAAAGGCCCATGTAAAGTGTGGACGACGATGCCGCTGTGTATCCTCGTTCTATTTTTCTTCTTCTAGCCATGTTTTTTAACTAAAACTAAACTAAAAATATCTACTTCTTTCTTGTTTTTCTACGGCAATTTTGAACAGCATAGCATTATTTCATGAAATGACGGCATGTGCTTGTAAATAAATGCAAGACTATATACCTACCTACGTGCCTGCCTAGTGACAGAGAAAAAAATAAGCACCTTTATTTTCAGTTAGTGGTGAAAGCAACAAACATCGCCTTCGAGTACCAGAGGAAGTTCAGAAAAGATGTATTCATCGACTACAACTGCTTCAGGCGATGGGGACACAACGAGCTGGATGACCCTACGTTCACCAACCCGCTTTTGTACCAGCTTATACATAGTCGGAAGTGAGTATAGATATAGTCTGCAGTATCTGGGCGCCCAGTCTCAACGACACGACGCGAATGCGTGGACGGAAATTTACGGGTCTCATGTATTTATAGGAACGGCAAAACAAAAGACAGATAAAGTTGGTCTGAGGACGGTGAGAGGATTGCTCACCGTCCTTACAGAAGCAGGCCCATGACGGCAGCGTGACGTGAGGAACTCTCGCACGCCCCCCCCCCCCCCCCGCAGAAGCGGAATCACACCCGAAACCCCCAAAGGCGCGGGATGGCACCCGAACCGCCCCCTGGGCGAGGCCGCAGCAGCGGCCGTGGGTCTGTTGGGAGTCCTGGGACATCCGTCCGAGGGCTCAACCATAGGCTGTTACGTGAGGTTTTTTTTTTCACGCATTCAAATCTTGTGGTCGGGTATCAGCGTCCTGTAGCTAATTTTAATTTTTTAACTTTAAACTTTATCATCCTTTTTTCGAAAACTCGCGAGACCGCTCTATATAGTGCTCGCTAAAACTCTCGTTTATGCCGTGACCACGAGGTCAAAGAACCAGCAAGTAAACGCGGCCGCAATTCAGTTACTACATACTTGCAACCTTTGAGAAAAAAATAGTAGGAACCTTCTAATTATACTCTAAGCTTGCAACTGAGGCTAGCTTGAGGTCCGAATAATCTCATCATACCTGTATTGTCCAGTAGTCTGCTCTACATTACGCTTTCTTTATCTTAAACTCATAATGTATCAGAATCGTCATGGACTTGTCCAGGTTTCTATCAATAGGTACTATTCTATCAATACTATTCTCACACAATGAATCAGCACTATATAATCAGTTTTATTCCACAGATCAATTCCAGATTTCTACGCAGATAAGCTCACATCGGAACGAATCCTAACAACAGACGATATCAACAAAATATCAGTTGAATACACCAAATACTTGCAGTCTCAGTATGAAATGGTTCCGAACTACATTCCTGAAGTATGTATACTTTCGAAGTTTTTTTGCAAAATCTTACTGAACTCAATGTTATAGTCCTGTATTATCAACAACTCGTCAATCAATACATATCATGTGACGAAACGGGAGCTGTAGGCACAGATTAATAAATAGTTCTGTAGGCCTGTCTGTTGTCCGTAGTATCTCAGAGATAATTCTGTTTCATGGTATGAATAATGGAATACATTAAAATAAGTTCCGGCGATAAAGTGGCAATATAAAAGCTAAAAAATATTGCTTTTGGGGATACAGAAGAATTTTCCTACAAGTAAAGTGGGGGACATATACATATTAATGCTCTTTTAAATGTATTTTACTTATTTTTCAGTATTAAAACGAATGCTTGAAACGAGTACCGACTACTAACTCTATAAAAGCATTCGTTTAATAAAACTACACTCTTATTTCCAGGTAACATATTACCAAGAACAATGGTCGGGGATAAAACCTGCCCCAAATGCTGTCGAAACCTGGGACACTGGCGTAGACTCGCACACGTTAAAGCACATTGGAGAAGCTTCGGTTGCCGTGCCTGAAGACTTTGTAAGATACCTTTTATCTATACTACCCTTAGATCAAGTATAACTAGATGTAATATCGACGCGAGAAATCCGGCACCTATAGAAGACGGCTCACTACTGACGGCTCACTACATCCTTGTTTGAACTGGCGACAATGGGCCTTAGATCATCTAACCACAGGATGCGCCTTACTTAAGCATTGTTTTCTGCCATTGCACATGACCATTTGGTCTTTTGCTTTATAAAAAGCACTGTACATCAGTACATCATTTTATATGATTAAACTAGTACATTTCATTGTAGTTGACTGTACAATAACAATTAACACACAACAGCCATTACGCGTTTGTCGATTAATACATTTTTAAATGCAATGAAATTTTATTTGTCTTTGTGTTTCCCCCTTCACTTGTATGAAAACTGGCAGAATATATTTATGCGGTGGTTCGCAAAGGCTAGTCCCGTGTTATATGGTCTAAGCAATGGGCCGACATTGAATAATACAATCGTATGAAACAAAACGACTTAACTGATAGAATTGTGGCATGGTATTTTATGCTTACGTAAAATAACTTTAAAGTACATTTTACGTTAAATGTGATACAGTCTTGAATTATTTATTTACGATTGCATATAAATAGAATATAGGTGTAACTACGTATCGACTTGGGACACTTTTTAACTTTCATTTTGTTCGCGACCCGTTATCTATGTTATACTTGATCTAAGATACTACCCTAATATTACAAAGAAAAAAGTTTGGATTGTTTATTTGCACGAATAGGCTCCGAAACTACTGAACTGATTCGTCTACTCCCACATGTTCTGTTGAGTAGTTCTGCTAACAGAACTACTGGTATTTTTTCCCATTTGATAAAATTCTTCCACTCTTGGGAAGGTACACTATTCCCGGTGAGTATAGGCTATATTTTATTCACGTATTCCCACGGGAACGGGAGTAACGCAGGTGAAACCGCTTGACGTCCGCTAGTGTATTAAATAGAGGAACTTGCTGATGCCCGCGGTTTCACCGTAAGTTTCGCCTGAAGTTTTTCTACAATTTCCTATAGGAACTGGTTTTCACAATAAAAACATTCTTCGAACCAGTTTGAGCTCTATCGATGCATAGCTTCGATTTTTTAAAATTATTCCTTAACAAACAACAATTTTACTAAAAGTTATGATTGGTGTTCCACTGTTCCCAGCTAGGTACTTATATCAATCTAAAGAATCACATATAAAATGCAGCGTACGAAGTCGCAGGAAACAGCTAGTTTATCATAAGTATGTTTAATCAGTTGTCTATATCCTAAAGCACAAACTTACGATAGCTTAATTTTTTTTTTTTTTTTTTTTTGTTGACGCGGGGAACGCATTTACGCGCCTTCATCCCAGCTGCGGGGGCAGCTGGGATGGTGTGTGGGACTCCCGGCCCGGTCCGGAATGGACCGTCCTACCCACTAAACCCCGCGGTGTTCCTCCTCACCCTTTAGCCGGGCCGAGGGATATCAAAAGATTATTCACGTCGACCCGGCTAGGGGCGCCCCGTTTATTCGGGGCTCTCCTCGGGGGAACCAGATAGGCGGCTCCCCAAAGCTCCCTAAGGAGCTGAAGTCCACGCCTGCACCGCTCTCGAGCGCCCCTCTGTAATAGAGGAGACAGAGAGCGGCTGGCGCAGGCGTGCGCTAATGGGCACCCCTGGAACACGGAAAAGGTGCCCACCGCCATGTGACCGTTGGTGGGCGGGGTCCCCCGACCTTACGCCCACGGTCAAGAAACAATCGGAGGCGCGCAGTAACTCCTCACCGCGGCGCCCCCGAACTGCACGGCAGAGCGGGAGCATTATCGGTTACTCCCGCTCCCCCGCACAGTGCACCTCCCGCTTTGCCGCCATCACCTCGTCAACTGGCGAGGTGACAGCGGCCCAGCACTGTTGCCGCCGGTCGCGCCGTTATTCACGGCCGGCAGCCCGAACTGCATGGCAGGGCGGGAGCATCTACCCAAACTCCCGCCCCCCACGCAGTGCCTCTCCCACTTTGCCGCCATCGTCTCGCCAGCAAAGGAGGCGAAGCGACGGCGACCCATCATTGCTGCCATGCTGAATAAGCCAGAGTAGCACAACTCCCCCACAGAGGAAGGGGAGTGGTCGCTACTCCGTTGCCCAGGATGCACCACGAGGAGGATCCGACCCATTGGGGTCCTTAAGATGTTAGTAGGACCCCGCATCCCACGATAGCTTAATTTAGGCTAGATGACGTAGTGTGAAAATGTCCAAAAAATACCTTAATACCTCTATGTTTAATTACCATTTCGTCCCCGTAGAGCGAAATTTAACTAACTGACACTTTTAGGTAAAATGAGTTATTGATACCATGACGATCACAATCTTTTTCTTTATTTTTCTATCTAACCGCCATTTCCCTATTTAAATAAATAACAAAGTTAGCTTATGTAAAAAGTCACTAAAACTCAAGAATATAGTACAAGTATCAGGGCTTAATTGAATAAGACGTGTTATTAATTTTCACATTTACCGTTCTTGACCGAAGACAACAATCAAATGCCTTTAATTATTTTTAATCTAAAGTGTCTGAGTTTATTTGCCATTACCTACAAAAACGAAATTCATTAAGTGATTTTAGTTAGTATAAATTGCGTAAAAACGACTGAGCGAAAAGTGAATAAGTTGTTTTAGTGACATTACGTAATCTAATTTATTAAATTTTTCATCATTTTTAAAAGTAATAAGTAACTATTATCATTTAGTGAGTTTACGCACACAATTATTATGTTAAATTAGAGTATTTCAACGTAACTAAAATCCTTCAATTAGTTATAACTCATGAAAAAAGGACAAACTATTCAAAAATGTAGTAGCGCCCGCGACTTGAGTAGTTATTACTCGAGACGGCACGCCGCTCCCGCGCATTCCTCACCGCGTATGCGTCTCGCGACCCAACCGGGCGCCTCATTCCTGCTACATGTTTCGTTAAATGAGCATGTTAGTTTGATTTTCTCCTGTTTTTCGTGAAACTGTTGAATTTTTCTGAGTGAAAGATGGATCGGGGTCGATACATGTTACAATTGTTGCAAGCAAAAGAAAAAGAAGCTGCTCTGGTAAGTTTTAAACTGAATTGTGTTGATAAACCTTACTGTAGCGCCTCTATCTTAATATAGGAAGGTATAGGTAATAATATAATACTTATGTACGTGTGTTTCTTACCTTACTCTCATAAACGGCTGGACCGATTTGTATACAACTGTGTTCGTATATTTCAATGGGTTCCTGGACGGTTTAGACCCGGATACTAAGTTTGCCGAGTCAGCTAGTATTATGTACAGACCTACTTCTACACGCGTCCTTTTGTACTTAGTTTCTAAATTGTTATACTACTTTGGCGTACAATAAAGTATACAATAAATAAATAATAGTAGATTGTATAACAAGGGGGCAAAATAGTATTTTTACGGCGAGGGCGCTACTTTGAATCACGAGCGAAGCGAAGGATTCTAGAATAGAATCCCGAGCTAAGCGAGGGATTCTAACGTAGAATCCTGAGCGCAGTGAGGGATTTAAAGTACACCGCCCGAGGGAAAAATAATTTGCCCTCGAGTAATATACTCTACTTTTCATTCCCTTTCTATGAGAAAAACGTATACTAAGTTTTGTACGACGTAGATACCTTCTATAGTTATTGTTCCAGGAGTTCATGGATTGTCACTTTCATAACTTGACTTATTATATTTGCAGAATACAATAAAATGTGTTTAATGATTACAAGAACATTAATAATGACGAACACGAACAGATAAATGGCGCTATTTAGTTGTTTTTTAGTGAGCTCAGGATACCGCGCTGTGCAACCAAGCCAACACTTACCAGCCAGTAATTCATACAATTTGCGTTCGATTTCTATGAAATTTTCAAGTTCCAAATTCAAATCCTTTGCCGCCCGCTAAAAAGCTCTTAACAGAAAAGAGCTATTTTGCGCCCCGTTATCGTGGTGCAAAGTGATTCTTTTCGAATAGAAGGAATGAAAAATACATTTTATAGATACCTACTGTTTATATGTTATTATTATTTTAGGATAGCGACGGCAGTATACATTTTACTATACCTAATGGGTTCAATATACCTAGGTAAATTTCAAGTTAACTTATGACGCTACTATTTATTGCTATTACAAAAGAGAATAATTATTAACATAAACTGCATTGCATGGCCAACTAACATACATACAGTCACACCTCTTTGCCGTTGAGGTAGACAGAGACTATCAATTTCCATTTGCTATGGACCTTGTCAACATCTTTGCTCATATACCTATTAAACTAATGATAATGATTTATTTTGTATCGTGTGGCTCGTTGCTTTAATAAGTAGGTACTTTTCTGTACATCTGTTTGGTCACCTAACTCCTCCTAAACGGCCGAACCGATTTAGATGAAATTTTGTGTATAATTCTTATATTTCAATGTTTTCCTGAATGGTTGGAAAACAAAATTGGGCTCGGTAGGTATTTACGCATGCTCTATAAATAATCGCCAGGGTGTGTTAATGAGCTTTATTAATATTGACTTGGTAATATCACTAAAGGCCGACCGCTTAACTCGCGCATCGCCCGCGCGGTAAGAAGAGAGCCGGAAGAGATGCCACCGGGTAAGTGAAAGTGGTGCGCGGAGCGTTTGATGTGAGCACCCCTTTCACCCACCCGGTAACATTTCTCCCCGCCCCCCTCCCAAAGCGCATCTGATACGCGATTTAAGCGCTCGGTCTATAACATCTATGATTTCGGTACTTCTTGCTGCTGAATATTTTTATGTAGCTTACCATAGTTTTGAGGGTTGGTTTCTATTATTTCACAGGTATTACAAAATAATGAACGAATATTTGAAGACCAGGGGTTATGTGAATCCGCCCCCGAATCTTGTATTATGAATCAGAGGGGTCTACCGAGTGTGGAGCCTCCACATTCCGCGCCTCAACCCACGAACATTGAAAATGATTTATTTACTCTGCAAGACGTAATGATACAAAATTTACAAAACTATCCGTCAGGCAGCGGTAATAATATTTCATCCTCAAACATGAGCGGCATCGAGCGGCTGAGTTCTTCACCACGGCCGGATCCATTTGCCGATGACTCGAGTAGCTCATGGGTCCCCAATAGCGATGAAGAACTCAATAAGACGAAGAGAACATTAATCATATCGGCATCATCTGATGATAGTTCATGTGGCCAAGAGTCTAAAAATACTTCACCTGTACACGTTGAAGTCGAAGATACTCCTCCTTTTCAAAGTAACCATGATGAGGAACCCAAACTGAGACGCTGGAAAAAAAGCGATCCAAGCAAATGGAAGAAGAATGTATCCAAAAATAACATGTTTGACTGTTTACCATATGAAACTAAAAAAGGAAGAATTATGGCAGCCAAACATCCAAAGCCAGTAAAATGTCACATCAAATGTCGACACAAGTGCACAAGCATATTTGATAATTCCGACCGTATACAAATTTGCAAACTGTATTGGAAGTTAAGCAATTTCTCGATACAGAAACAGTTTTTGCTTTCTAAAATAACTGCAATACCTGTAAAAAGAATAACAGTTGGAATTCCTGACAACAAACGTAGATCATTCAGTTTTGGGTATCACTTTGAGAAAAATGGCACAAAACATAGAGTGTGCAAAGATTTTTTTCTTAAGACATTGTGCATTTCTAACGGACCAGTCAATAAGGCACTAAAAAATCAAGACCTGTTAGGCAACTATATCGGGCAAGATAGACGTGGCTGTCTTACGCCATTTAATAAAACAAATCCAGAGGCAGAACGCCAAATAGTGGACCATATTAACAGCTTTCCTCGATTAGAGTCCCACTATTGCAGGAAGAAGTCGAAAAGGCAATATTTAGACTGTAAATTATCTATAGCTAAAATGTATGAGCTCTACAAAGAAAAGCTTCAGTCAGAAGACATAGAACCATGTTCTCTATATGTTTACAAAAAAATTTTTGGTTCCAAATTTAACTTATCTTTTTACACCCCGAAAAAGGATTTGTGTTTGTTATGCACAAAATATGATAACTCAGGTCGACTGGAAGAGCTAAAAGAAGAATACAATGCCCATATTGCTAGAAAAAATGAATGTCAAATGGCCAAACAAGCTGACAAAGAGCGATCCATAAGTGATTCTACTTATTTAGCTGTTACAGCGGATATGCAATCCACTCTGCAAATTCCAGTCAGTGGAGTTGGAGTCCTTTATTATACTAGAAAACTAAACGTTCAAAACTATACTATTTATACAGCAAAACATCCAAATGACGCTTACTGTATTCTATGGAACGAAATTAACGGCAAAAGAGGTAGTGTAGAAATAGCCACAGCTATAAATTGGTGGATAAAGCAAATACCTGACACTATAAAAGAACATATGCATACATACATATGGTCACGCCTTTATCCCCGAAGGGGTAGGCAGAGGCATATCATATGCCCACATTTCACCTTTGTATAATTTGTCCCACGTAATAGGTGGTGAGCCGTATTGCCGTGTTTAAATGGACAGGCGCAGGTTGTGACTGCCTGCTGTTGAAATAAAGCCTTCAACTTAGCTTAACGACTGCCATTTTACTGGCAACCGGGACCAACGGCTTAACGTGCCTTCCGAAGCACGGAAACGCTCAAATAAATGTCACAAAGTGATCACATGGATGGTCACCCATCCATGGACCGGCCACAGTGAAAGTTGCTTACAGCAGTGATCGTTTACAGAACACTGAGTTCGCGGGGCCACGAGCGCTTCCTATAACTACTATAAAAGAAGTTACGATGTATAGTGATACGTGCGCTGGTCAAAATCGTAACCAGTACATAGCAGCATTTTTGCTTCACTTGGTCCAACGATCTGATAACAATCTGGAAATATACGAACAAAAGTATTTAGAAAGCGGACATACTCATATGGAAGTGGATTCCATGCACAGTGCAATCGAAAAGGAACAAAGACATTCGGCAGTATACTCAATGATAGATTGGAAATCCATCATGGCTCGAGCAAGATCCCAACGACATACGAAATATATACCACCATACAACGTTCAAGAATTATTGTACAGCGATATGCTCGACGTAAGAGCTATAAATGAGGCATTCATTAAGAATACTACCAAGGACGAGAATGGCAATAAGGTCTTGTGGTTAAAAATTAAATGCCTCAGATTTGATAGGCAGCTCCCTGGAAAAGTACAATTCCGTTATTCACATGCAGGTCCTTATCTTAAGATGGATGTTCTAAAGCCAGAAGAAAAACAAATGCGTATAAGGACAAGAAATAAACAAGGCCAAGAAATTGTCAACGTCCCTGATGAGCGAGGCACTAGGGATGTTATTATAAAAAAACTACAAGAATTTTCAGTAACAAAGGCCTACCCAAACGCTCTTCCTATATCTGAAGCCAAGAAAAAAGACCTTATAAGTCTTTGCACCAAGGGAATTATTCCCCACGAGCTGCATCCATGGTACCTTTCACTCCCCACGAATAAAACAGCGGTTGACAGAATAGGCCAGCCTGATACAGAACACGATGAGGAGTACTGCGACGAACTTTTATAAATACCAAGTAAATTATGTATCTTATGTTTTAGAATTTCTAAAACAAAGTGAAAACGTATAGGTACTAAGACTCCACTGTCCATCACCAGGCTGTGTCGTGATAGCTAGACAGTTGGAAGTTTTCACCGATAATGTCCAATCAATCAAATCCGCCTATGGTAGTCCATTGCTGGACGTATTTTAATCACAAATTGCGTAACATGCACGGCCCTGTCCTCTCTGCAACCATTTTCAGTTCGTCATTCCATCTTACAGGTGGCCGTTCTAACCCACGTTTACCAAGTCGAGGTCTCCACTCTAGAACTTAGAACCTAGAACCTAGCTCCATCAGCCATCAGTTCTTCTACTTATGTGGACAGACCACTGCCACTTCAAAACGCACTTGTTCCAGCGCTCGATGTGCAACTTTAAGGGCATGGACTAGCCCCACATAATAATGTTTTTCTATTAAAAATTGGAAAAATGTAATAAGAAAAAATAGCTCTTTGCAGTTGGCAGTTTTCTTTTTTCATTTATTAGAGTTCCATACCCAAAGGGTAAAAACGGGATCTTATTCATGAGAATTCGCCGTCCAACTGTCTCTCTTATCTGTCCGTCACGAGGCCGTATCTCAGTAACCGTGATAGCTAGAGAGCTGAAATTTTCACAGATTAGGTATTTCTGCTGCCGCTATAACAACAAAAACTTAAATAAAAAAAAGGGGGAATAAAGAAGAATTACCATACAGCATACGTGATTTTTAGTCGTTTTTTGGTACGACACCCACTTTGCGCGAGTCGGACTCGCCTTGGTCGGGTTTTTTGTTTATTTTATCAATAAAAATTATTGTGAAACATTTTATGATTAAAATTCTTGATTTTACTGGTCATTTTATTATTTTTTATTCTTCCTCTTTGTTAACTATGGTCAATAAAACATATAATGGTAAGTATAATAACAAGTAATAAATCACCAACTCACTTTAAATCGTTCAGTTAGTACTCTCTTATAAGTAACATTTAATTAAAGACATTTATGTTAATCCTATAACATTTTTTAGAAGTGCAGAAAGTAACTAACTGTGATTTTCCCTAATTACTCATTATTTATGAAGAAAAAATCATATGTCTGATATCTAGTACCAAGGAAATGACCACTTTAATTAAAGCTCATTCAAAAAATTTCGATAAACATTTTAGTTCAAAAGTTATGATTTTTTTTCTATTATGGAAACTTTAAACGCCCGTATCTCAAAACTAGCCTCATGTCAGTTAGTTAAATTTCGCTCTACGGGGACGATTTCTATGTTTAATTCGACGCACGAACCAAACCTGATTTGTTTACGCATTTAAATGCAAATTAAAGAGGGGACCGACCTCACCCGCAATTACGTAATCACTTGCGACTAATTAGTCGGGGAACTGTAAGAAACATTATACCTATACTTGCAATAAAACAATGGCGTCGAGTGAGGAACACTTACGATAATTGTTATCGAATGACCTACAATCTCTTTCCACGTCTCATCTTTGTGTTAAGTCTTGGTTGAATCCAAAACTTATCTAATACAAGCAGTTGTAAGTTTACGGCGTTAACTTACACTGTAAACTTACAATTTTATGACGATTTGAATAGTCATAAAAGTCGGCCTAAAATGTCGTTAGTGTGCGGGCGCTATTAAAGTAAAATTGCCTTGAGCTCAAATATCTTTTTGAAACTCAAAACTCAAAAAAAAAAATATTTCGCATAATCCTAATACATAGGCACTTGCGACAGCGACCGCTTAAGTAGAACTGGCAAGAAACTCGGCGGGCTTTTCTTTTTGTGACATATTTATACCAGTTATACCTACCTACCTATGGCCTACGGGGAGAGCCCAAACTCCAAACAGTTTTACCATTTACTTTAATAGCACAGACAACGTCATGGCGAAGAGATGGAAAACAAGAAAATTTATCCTGTATAACGTATATCTTAGATTTTAAACATTGACTCATCTCCTCTCCTCCTCCATCTCCTCCATTACGTGGTCCGAAATACATTTCTTAGTATCGACGTATAGTATATCTCTAGTCTGAGATCTCTGTCTCCCCGTTTGGGTAAAAAGGTACTAAGTAGGTACTCAGAATTCTTATAATACAAGTGACCCTTGCTACATACTGAAAAGTTTTGAAACTTCGCTCATCCTTACGTAAACATCTGTATTTTCAATAAATCGAATAATTCACAAACAGACTGAGCTTATCTTGTCCAATAAAACAAGTGCAGCTTTTGTACGTATAAGTACAATTGACCCACTAAAGTTTCCGTTCCGATGTTTACTGGGTTCACAAATAATAGTCCAGGAGCTGGCTGATAGCGAGCAGTCAGAAAATATTATTAGAAAATACTGATGTTTACGTAAGAACTTTTCAGTATGTCTTAGTTTTAAACAATTTTTAACAATTTTCAGTATGTCTAAGTCTTGACTTAGTTTTAAACAATGGGTACAAGAAGCGTCTTGTACCCATTGTTTAAAACTAAAAACCAGACGTCGAAATTCGGCAGTTATTCATCAAAGTTTTATTTACATCTTTTTCATAAAAACTTAAACTGTGTCATATTTCACGTTCATTCGTTTGTGTAATTTTCATAAAAAGGGGATTTTCTTTTTTTTCGATTATTTTCGCTTCAGTTATTTAGATAACAAAATGTATCGCGTCGTTTTATATTATTAAGGTAGGTCTTTTCATCGTAATTATTAAACTAATGAACGCACAAAAATTTTCATGGAAAGCTTTTTTGCAGAATTAATTAACTTTTAATTAGGTACTTTTCAGGATTAATTATTTTTTGATCGATGTATTGAATCAATGCTGTTTGGGTAATTAGAGTCAATTTATTGATTAATGAGGTAGTATGAGTAATTTTCAATTTAAAAAAATACTTTATCATCATAGGGATGAGTACTAATACCACAGATCATATAATATACTCTAGGTATACTAATACTATCGGAACCACACATTTTTTTCAAAATTTATTCATGACTGAAACTACTTCACGACTGAATATAATTTTTGTTCATGACTTATGACGTGACAGAAAATATTTTTTTATACCAAATTAAATAAAGATAACATTAGATAAAGATAAGATAAGAAATACTCTCCCGGCCATGTCCCCGCGGACTTAATGTTCTCTAAATGATCACCGTTTTTTTTAACGTAAGGAAAAGCCTGCAGGGATGCTATGCCGGACACCAACCGACTAAAAACCACACGTATCCTAACAGTCTACGGGTTAGAGCCCCGGAAAATTATCACCGTAGAAAGCAACTTTCGATGTGACCCATGACGATGTTACGTATGAAGTCAGGGGCACAGCTAGTTTATAATATTTCTATTTTGATTTGTCCATCCGTGATAAGTTTTTCCTATTTATACTGGGTGTAATAAAACTACCTCTCCAAATTTCATAAGATGACTTGGCATCGGAAATCAAATACAAATATTTAATAAAAAAGGGGGGTTAATTTTTTTATTTAAAAAAAAATTGTCGCACATTAAGAATCCATTTTTTACCGCGGCAATTCAAGGTAACGTGGTCGCCGTGGCAAAACAAACACGGAGCACCCGTCTGGCTGTCGTTGTCGCTTTCTACTGCCGCTCAGTAGCGATAGAAAGGGTGATAATGAAAATTTATAGGACCTTTAAAACGGATTTACGGTTAATGTATTCATGTGATTTTTTTTCTTTATTTTTGTAATGTTTCATGACTGATGCCACGTCACATGACGAAATTTGAACAGGTTGTTTTGTTACACCCAATATACTAGTTAAATACAAACATTGGTATAAACTACCTCTAACCCATACAGATTGGTTAAGATCTTTCCCAGTCAGCTCCTGTACTAGAAGTTCTAAATGAATAAGCACAATATTAAGTCACAGAAATCACGTGCCCTGTTTTCAGAATCCACTCGTACTGACATATTGAAATCGTGCTCTCGACTGGAAGTTACCCTTACTACTCCTTAGAAAAGTAATAACAAATATTTTCGATACCCTCCAGCTTTATTTGCAGACAGATTTACGTCAATATGGATAACGTCAATAATGGTATAAAGTTAAGAGTAACGTCTTACATCCCGGAGACTATCAAGTGACATGGCAAGTCTCATGTGTAAAAACACGTCGATGCTCACACACGTGTAAAAAGAACACGCACATATGAAGCAACTTTCATTCACATTTTAGCAGGCTTGTCAAGTCGCATTGACCTTTTCTGGAGCCTATAAAGTTATTGACAGTTTACCGCATACACTTGACGCACCACTACTTTCATACGACTGAGGCTGGTTAGAGTCGCGCTGACCGCACGCTGACCGTCGTCGGCGCTGACAGCAAAATGTATGAACTTCTGGTAAGCGTTTTAGAATAACGCGTAGCTGTCTCAATCAGCGCGTACGTTGGTCAGCGCTGACGGTCAGCGGTCGTAAGCGTCGCGCGTCGGCGCCGCGTAGCTGTCGGCGCTTACCAACGCACGCGCGCCTTTGTCATCGGTGACCGTTTTAGTGTCGAGCCGAGCGGACGCCCGTCAGCGTGAGCTGTCACGACGAATCGCGAGTTGGACCCAAGTCTGTACGCCACAATGCTCAGCGCGATACTGAAACGTCTCGCGCTGAGCCCCAGCGCTGACGAACTACGCGCTGAGCTGTCAGCGTCGATGGTCAGCGTGACTCTAGATCCAGCTTAGGCCACACTGCCGTTGGCAGTTGCGGTTTCTAACCTCAAAATGTCAAAAACCAATGAAACCGAGTCTATGGTTTCATTCAATGAGACTGATGTGACATCAGACTTGTCAAGTCATTTGATCGTCTATTGGACGCATATTGTACTACTTTCTATATTTACCTCGACTAAGTGACGTCGCCCGCCTGATGGAAAGCCATGGCGATGCCTAGCAAGTTGATACCTATTCACTTCCAAAATCAAATCAAAATTAATTTATTTCACATAGGCATTATACAGAAGCGCTTGTAAAGTGTCCAGAATATAAAACAAAACTCTACCACCAGTTCACAACGCGACCCACCTGAGAAGAACTGGCAAGAAACTCAGCGGGTTGTTTTTTTTTGCTCTATTTACAATTTTAAAGAATCTAAAAACTATGCATTTTAACATTTTTTTTGAGAATCCAGCAGAGCAGGTCATTTCCAGGCTCCCTTATCCAACAAATAATCATTGACCGTATAGTAGCCCCTGCAGTACAAACTCCAGTACAAAGTCCAGACTCCACCAGACTATTGGCCTATTGGCAAAAAAATACTCAGACTTCATGTAAGAATTTTTTTTAACATGTGAAACATCCGTCATGAATGCTATGCCAGACTCTTACCAAAGACTTCTATAGTATTGAAGTCTTTGACTCTTACCGATTAAAAACCACACGTTCCCTTTCCCTTACGGCTGGGAGCTTCGGGTAAGCCCTCGGGAGGATGTCCCCAAGATTTCCAACAGACCTTGGCTACCTTTGCGGTCTTGGCCTGTGTCTTTAGGGGGTTGTTCGGATGTTATCCCGCTTCTTGGGGCATGTGGCGTGCCTGACACTTTCACGTGGGACGATTTATTGCACAGAAGAATTTTGAAAATTATAACTTAATGGGAAAAAGGGTATTAAGTCAGTTTTATTTTCACATCAACTTTTTTAATTTCAAATCAAACCCTTGTTCGCAGAATATACACCCACATCTGGCTAAGACACATGTAAAAAATCGTCGGGATAAACTTTCTAATGGAACGGATATTGATTGGGCAACCGCTGAAGCTTTGGCGTTTGGTAAGTAGGGTTGTCTATTACCATCCTAAATTTAAATAGAAATTGGTTTCTTCTTTATCCTTAGTCCGAAAATAGGTTAGGGTATAGCTATATAGTTTCTATTTTCCTTTTACTAGAGAAAACTTGTACCTATATTAAATCAGGCATGCAATGTTAATTTGGAGCGAGTAGAAATAAAAAAGGTTGTAAAGTGTGTTTTGGAAGGGTTATGTGGATTTCCTTTGCTGCTTTTTAGTGTTCCATGCCCAGAGGGTATAAACGGGACCCTATGAGACTTCGCTGTCTGTCTGTCTGTCCGACTGTCAGTCTGTCTGCCTTTCTTTCTGTCCGTCACGAGGGTGCATCTCAAGACCCTTAATAGCTAGAGAGCTGAAATTATCACAAAAAAGGGGGGGCTTCCATACAACAACCGTGATATTTTTTTCGATCTTTGGTACGGAACACTCCGTGCGCGAGTCCGTCTGGCACTTGGCCGGTTTTTTTTTTCAGTTTTTTTTTGCAGATGTAGGGCGCCGGGTCTTTGTCGATAGGAATCCGGTATAACACCCATGAGAATTTCCACACGTAAAAAATCGCGCAAACTGTCTGGTCTGTCAACTATTTGCTCTGCACAGC
Source organism: Miltochrista miniata (assembly GCA_933228765.1). Lineage (NCBI taxonomy): Eukaryota > Metazoa > Arthropoda > Insecta > Lepidoptera > Erebidae > Miltochrista > Miltochrista miniata. Next base: position 31,352,465 of record OW121756.1, read on the forward strand.
AGTTTCATGTTTTGTTACTTCCGAAGGCAAATAAAGCCAGTAGGCCCACCTGTCATGGTAGCCGTGCCAAGTTGAAAGCCTGAGGGGCTGGCTTGGTAAATTTGAATAGTATCTATGTAGCATAACTCTCCGTTTTATCACGGCAATAGCTCACTACCACCGAAAGTGAAGGACAAAAGATGCTTTTTCTTTATAGTATGCCACCGTTTCGAAGAAAGGCTGAGACTGCACTGCGGATGGCGGTTGCGGTTTCTAACCTCAAATGTCAAAACCAATGATTTTGACATTTTGAGGTTAGCAACCGCAACCGCCAACCACAAACGCGGCCACAGAAAATAAACGATACTTTACATTAGAATTACTTTATTTTCTGAAGACATACTTTATCCACAAGGAATATTTTCCTTGAAGCAAAGACAATGGGTAAAGGTGTATTTGCACGAGCGCTTTTTACCGTCCAAGGCTGGTAACTGCAAATTCACCGTTTCCTAAAATTACGCTTATTTTATTCACAGCAGACGGATGTAACAAATCATAGGTAGGTACTTAGACTCATCATTTTTTTTTTGATCATGTCAACACAGACGATTCAATATTGCCTCTAAAAATTGTTTCCTTTACGTTGAACACGTTTTAGGGTTCCGTACCCAAAGGGTATAAACGGAATCCTATTCATGAGACTTCGCTGTCCGTCTATCTGTCTGTCCGTCATGTATCTCAAGAACCATGATAGCATAGCAAGAAATTTTCACAGATGATGTATTTCTATTGCCGCTAGAACAACAAATACTAAAATCAGTTAAATAATAATAATTCTGTGGGACTCCAATTCTACAAATGTTATTTTTTCGCGTTTTTGGTAAGGAACCCTCTGTGCGGGAGTCCGACGCGCACTTGGCTGGTTTTTCTTATAGACTTATGACACGCATTCTAATTCTATGTTTTTTTTTCTTGCTTTTAGCCAGCACGACTTACCTCCTAACAAAAGATTCAGCTAATTCAGCTCAAATTTTTCTCATCAATTTAGGCTCAATTTGTAAAACAACGCTCGTGTAATAGTGTCGATTGATACAATGTCCATAACATTATTATTTACTTGAAAACATGCAACGTTTTTTAACCCTTGTGCGAAAGAAGTCTGTATACCAGGCAGCTTAGCCGTCTTAAAACTATGTATAAGATTATGTTCAGTGGGCGGAATAGTTCCGAAGTTCTGTTCTAATTCGCAGAGTAATTGCTTTTGGGTTCGACGGCTAAAAGAGATTTGTACCTATTGATTGAAAATGGAATAAACTTTTTAAAGTTTCATAATTTTTATATAAAATGGAATCTTTCTGGGAATTTTAAGTCTCCTAGATTTATAACGGAGACTTTATATATAGGAGATTATATATAAGAGGTTTTCTGGACTTCATGCAGAAGTATATACCTAGATATTTGGGTAGAATTAACTTATCTTAAGGCCGTGGGTAGACCTAACGACCTTGACCATACAAAACACGCGTCCTTCAAGATAGGAAATGTAGCATTTTATAGCTAATTTTAGTTGTAACAAGCTAATGCTTATACTTATTCAAAATCAAAGAAAACCAATTTATAGGTGTATATTTTCTTCATAATATATGTTGGCATTTTTTTTTTCTTTCGCGTCGATAAAAATTTAAGTCATAAAATGCATTCATCTAAAAATTCTGTGGTGACTCTACGATCGTTTTACACATTATCTATAATTAATATACAATTTACTACAAAACCATATTTAGACACACATCTTGTAGATCAACAATCTATTTTTTGCTATAATTTTCCGTCTACTTATGCAGACAAAAAACGCTTTCACTTACACCTCTTTTTCGTCATTTTCTGAACCAGTCCCCTTAAGTATGCTACTCTTCCAGCCGTGACAAATAGCTTAATATCATTATGCCTCTTTGTAAAAAGGAAACGGTCACCCATATTAGGACTAACCGTAGCATAAAAAGGAACATTGTAACAGCAAAAAAATAGACTGATAGACACATTTCACTTTGTTTATCGTGTTGAAATCCTACATGGATGCCAGAAAAGAGATGGATGCCATGCCGGACTCCTACCGACTAAAACTACACACAACCTTACAACAGTCTACGGCCGGGTGTCCCGGGTAAGCCCTCGGAAGGATATAGAATAGAATAGAATAGAATAAACTTTATTTGTACACCATATTAAAACTAGTTTTACAAAAAATGTTTACAAAATGTTGTACAAAGGGCGGCCTTATCGCTGTAAAGCAATATCTGACAGGCAACCTTGGGATGGTCAGAAAAGATGTTGATTGTAAGTCAGATGGGTAGTTTTTGGTGCAGAAATATAGGATATCCCTAGGTCCCTCCTTTAGTTCGCGCAGTCAGGTAATACAAAACAATTTTTGTGCCTTTACTTTATTAATTCTACTTCCTACTTCCTACTAATATTATAAATGTGAAAGTTTGTGAGGATGTTTGGATGTTCAGATGTTTGTTACTCAATCACGCTCGAACGGCGGAACGGATTGGGCTGAAATTCGGTACAGAGATAGCTTATAGTCTGGAATAACACATAGGCTTTTCATCCCGGGAAAATATTCCCACGGGAAGCGGGAACTGGTACCAAATTTCACGTGGGCGAAGCCGCGAGCATTATCTAGTATTTGATAAGATACAAGAAGATAGTTTCAATATCTACAAGCCATCCACGCTATTTTTTTTTCAGATTAAAAACTAGACCCTTTTCAGGACCAATTTTTTGCAGAGAGATTTCCGTGAACCCAGCTTCGATTTACATAATTACTTTTTCTCAGCCATGCCGAAAGCGTCACGCTTAATTAAACTTAGTATCTGTACGAGGCTATTTTGCTTTCAAATCCAAAGAAAATTTAAACTATCTTAGATACTGAATTACTGACCCACGTTTTATCATTTCATTATTTTTTTAAGAATAAAGTAACGGTCACTATAAATAAAGTAATCGTTACTTTACTCTTTACAATAGTACCTACTAGCTGAGCCCGCAACTTCGGTAACGTCACATAAGGTGTATGAAAGGAGAGGTACTTCTTCATCAGACTTATCAAGCAGCGTGTGAACTGAAAACTGCCCTGTTGGCCTAATCATAAAAGAGCTTAAAGATTAAGTCTATTCTAAAACAATTCAGTCCACGCCTTCGGCGCGGACTGAAAGACAAACAGACAAAAATTCTAAAAATCATTATTTTGGGTTCTATTGCGTTCATAAAGAACCCCTTTAATGTTTTTTTCTCATTTATCTTTCATGTACAGACAGCGACCTGTTACGATTTTATTATATGTATTGATGTAAGCTATACCCGCGATATCAAGTTTTCCATATTGGTTTCCAATAGGAACATGTTCCTTGGATCACAAGACAAGCAGTCCCTGAGTTAACCCAAGGTTTGAGCCTCAGACTAAAAGAATATGTTTGAGCTATCTGTACACTTTAAATTCGGTCGGAAGTTGCATTTCTATTTAAGCAACAAATAGACCTCACAATTTTTCACATTTATGATAGTAGAACATAATAGTTTATCGCGACAACATGTCATATGGTCACGCCTTTAATCTCCGAGAAGGTAGGCAGAGGCATAGTAAATGCCTACATTGCTTCTTTAGATATTTTCCACATAATAGGTGATAAGCCGTATTGCCATCATGACCAAATCTATAAATACCTACTCCTCATTTCAGGGTCTCTGCTGATGGAAGGGCGCCACGTTCGCATAAGCGGTGAAGACGTCGGCAGAGGCACCTTCTCCCACCGGCACGCGATGTTGGTTGACCAGAAGACTGAAGCCATTTGGATACCACTCAACCACATTCATAAGGATCAGAAAGCGTTCTTAGAAGTAAGAGGTGTTCAACCTTAAAGTTCTTTTATAGTTCTTTGAAATTATTTTATAACTAGCGGACGTCACGCGGTTTCACCCGCGTAGTTCCCGTTCCCGTGGGAATACGCGAATAAAATACAGCTTATGTTCACCGCAAAGAGTGTAGCTTCCCAACAGTGAAAGAATTTTTCACATCGGTCCGGTAGTTCCGGAGCCTATTCGTTACAAACAAACAAACAAAAAAACAAGTCTTTTCTCTTTATAATATTAGTATAGATAAAATTTGGTTCTTCAAAAGGGGTCATAGAAGATTCTTGCAGGGTCGGCAGCGCGAGTGTAGCGTCTCTGGTGTTGCAACCGTTCATAGGCTACTGTCCGTCAGGTGACCACTGTCCGTTAGGTGGGGACGTAAGCTTCTCTGCCGCCTTTCTGGTATAAAAAAAAGCGCTAAGACATTTTGACAGTCCAAGCACTTGGACAGAAATAATGACATCAACTTTCTGGAGTGAAGCTCTTGCGCGATGGGTGTTTTCGAGATGGGAAAAACAATATTAAACTCGATACACCGACACCTCTGTATGCCTACATATATGAGTACATTTTGGTCGGTCTGTTTTCTGACGATTTCTATACTAATATTATAAAGGAAATATTGATTGGTGGTTTGCATCAAAAAGGCTCAGAAACTACTTGACCGATTTGAAAAAAAAATCACTGTTGAGAAGCTACACTTGTCCCGGTGAACATAGGATATATTTTATTCCCATATTCCCACGGGAGCGGGAGCTACGCGTTTGAAACCGCGTGGCGTTTTCTAGTAGGAAATACATGTGTGTCCAACAATATTTATTTATTTATTTATATTTTTTGTTTGGAATATTTACAGGTTGCAAATTCGATTTTATCTGAGGAGGCAGTATTGGGTTTCGAATACGGCATGGCGTCTGATTGTCCAGACAATCTGTGCATTTGGGAGGCACAGTTCGGAGATTTCTACAACGGCGCTCAAATCATGGTGGATGCTTTCATCGCTTCAGGCGAATGTATGTATTGCTTTTACAGTGTATATAATAATGTATGTTATGGTATTAATAAATGTCATAATGGCATTACTGTACAAAATCATCATCAATCAATATACATATAATAAAATCGTAACTGTCTGTTTGTTTGTACGTTTGGGCACGCTAATCTCAGCAACCGCTCAACCGATTGCAATGCGATTTTCTTTATTGTCTTGCGATGTACCCCACTTAACATTTAGCGTTTGTTTCACGTCAATCGGTTCATAAATAAAAAAAAATATCAATCTAAAGAATTACATATAAAATGCAGCGTAGGTACGAAGTCGCAGGCAACAGCTAGTTGTAAATAAGGTTTTTTCTAACGTAAGGGAAAATCCTTCATGGATGCTATGCCGGACACCTACCGACTAAATAACCTCACGTAACGCCCAACAGCCTACGGTTGGGAGCCCCGGGTAAGCCCTCGGAAGGATGTCCCAGGACATGTAAATACGTTGTATGTGCGTTAAATGGCATTAGTTAGTCTGTAGTCACTGAAGTGTCTTATATTTTAACTATCCATGTAGGTACTTGTCTCTCCCATAGATTTAGTGGAACAATTCTTAGTAGGTATATAAAGCATAGATCATAAATTTTAGCATAAACTCAAGATATAAAGTATCAATAACTTATTTTAACGGCACGAATATGACACATTTCATCCCGAAGACCATGCGTTATTTAAACGTATTCAAGATTAAAGCCATTTCCTATGATATTTCTGTCGCAGTGCGATCGCAAAGAAAGAACATTTTATTATTCTAGGTAGCTAAGTATAAAAGTTATAAATCGTTTGCACAAAAATTCACTTCAAAAAAGTTGAAGAAAATTTATTTAATTATCACGCGACTGTCTTGGGCTGAGTCGATATTCCTATTTTACTTCTAACTAGTATTATAAAATGCGGTAGTTTGCCAGTGTAGATGTTAGAAAGAAAAGAAAGAAACATGATGTCTGCATGTTTGTTCTCTTTCACACCACAGGCTTAACAGATCTGGCTGAAATATGTTACAGACATGAATTTATAATCAACAATAACATACTACTACCCGTTCGCTCTAACTTTGCCGCTGGCCTAAAGGCGTATACCCGAATTATTAATTAGACGAAGTAAATTGACAGTAGCTAATGTCACTTCGTCATAGAAAATACGCAACATTGTATGAAGAAGTGACATTAGTTGCTGTCAATTTACTTCGTTTAATTAAAAATTCGACTTGAGTATGGAGCCGAGCGGCAAAGTTAGAGCGAACGAGCAGTACCTACCGTTTGCTCTTTGCCGGTCGCCTCCCATACTACGCCTCTACACCAGCCTCTATGCCAACGGCAAACCACAAATTAGAGATAGTACAGATGGAAACCTATACCTATACTAGCTGAGGCTAGCACACACAGACAACTCATTCACAGATACGAGGTACTCATTCACAGAGTCTTAACCGAATTTTCGATACTGATTTGTGTGCGAGTGTGTGTAGCAGGGTAGGTGTGAAAAAAGTGCGTACATGAGTTTTCCATCTGTACTATTTCTAATTTGTGGGCAAACTTAAAGCGAACGGACATTATGCTTATTTTTATCCCCGGAAAAAGTACCCATGGGTTTCGTGAACGAGAACAGAATTACACCCAAGCGAACGAGCGAGCACCACCAAGCATGTCATATTTTTTGACAGGTATGCAAGTAGCCCGACACACGTATTGCCGGTTCTTATTTCTGTTTCTGATTCTTCCAGCTAAATGGGTACGCAGCAACGGCCTGGTAATGCTACTCCCTCACGGGTACGACGGCGCTGCTTCCGAACACTCTTCCTGCAGGATGGAGAGGTTCCTCCAGATTACTGACAGTCTGGAGAGCAAGCCTGACTCAGAGAACGTGTGCTTGCATGTAGCCAACCCGACCACACCCAGCCAGTACTTCCATTTGTTGAGGAGACAGGTATGGACTGTTGGATTAGTCTTATATCAAACTAGGTGGACCTACTTTTGAACACTTTTTCGGCAGGATGGAGTGGGTTTTCCAGATTACAGACAGTTTGGATAGCAAATTCATAAAGAAGCTGAAAAGGTAGTGGTGACATTTGAAAACCTATGCAATGCCCAATTCGAATATGTGAATAATGCATGCCCCAGCAGAAATATTAAGTTCTATGTGGTTCTATCTTTCTTCTCGTAGGTCGTCAGGAGTTATCGAAAGCCCCTGGTAGTGGTCGCTCCCAAGGTACTCCTGCGTTTGGCTGCGGCCGTGTCTCCTCTATCGGAGTTCGCACCTAACACGCATTTTAGGAATGTAATCGGTAAGTCATTACGCAGTTTCAAAAATTTTGCAACACATTACGAGAACAGTTCCTTCATAGCGTTAAATTAAAAATTTAAAAAACACTCGACCTCAGCATGACTTTTGACGGGTGAAAGTTGAAATACCTAAATAGATTACCTAATAGGTAGATATATTTTATTTGATATAACAATGGGAACAGCTGACCTGAGAGATGCCCTGCCTCTCTCGACTTGAGTGGCCACTCAAACTGTCCTTAGATTCGATTCTTAGAACCGTATCACTAAAAGATAGGTACTTAAGAAGACTCTTGAGATTAGGCTTTGCCTTATAAACCCTCATCCAAGCTCTTTGGAAAACGTTCTTTAATCCTGCCTTCAGATCTTCGATTGAGTTTTGAAGTGGAATAAAGTTTTATTAAGGCCAGTATGTTCGAAAGAGACTCATCTTGGAGTGAATTTTATACTAGGAAATATTCTTCGATTTAATCTGATAAAACTATATTATTGTAATTTATTAGATACTCTTGCTTTTTAACGTATCAAAACACGATTAGGAATACTTTGTTCGATCGAAATCGCTCTCGAAAAATGAGAAATATTGCAAAAATCTTAACAAGTAATGTACTTTTTTTATCTAAATAAATGAGTTTAATTCTCATAAAACTTGTCATAAAATAGATATAGGTCTTTAGAACAATATTTTACGGCTAGATTTATTCTTAAAACCCCTCAGATTTTATAACAGTAATAAAATGTATATTAGAATCGAATGAAATCCGGCAAAAGCGTACGCTGCAGTCGTTCGAATTGCCTTAGGATTTGTCAAGGTCGGACATTGCAGCCTTAAAGAGTTTTTTTAGGTTTTATTTGTAACGGTTAATTTTAAATTGAACTCTATTTTACTAGTGACACATATTGAGGTATTTCTGAATAAAGTATGTTATCTGCCATATTCTTTCATTTTCATTCTTCTTTAATGGACGACTTTTCTCTACACAGGTGACAACTTAGCCGACCCAACGAAAGTACGGCGAGTGATTCTCGTTTGTGGCAAGCATTACTATGAACTTCACAAGGAGAGGGTGAACGCCAAAATAGATGACGTAGCGATAGTGAGGGTTGAAGCCCTCGCACCCTTCCCTCTTCAAGACTTGCAAAGGGAATTGGAAAGATACCCGAACGCCAGAAGTAAGCCTTTTCTAACTTTATTTTTTTAACATGTCACATATTGCCATCTACATCTATCCTATATTAAACTATTCTATGCTTGTACTGTCATGGGGCCGCCAACTTGCGGATCACTGTCAAAACTCGTACAGACTGTGAGGGGCCCCCAATCGGTAGATGCGCCACGGCTTTTCACCAGACTGGCGAATTTGGCGAGCTTTAAATAGAAATAAATCTATGCTTATAATATGTTTTAAATACCTACACTTCATACATAGTAAACATCTAAACTCCTAAAAAAATCCCATACCTACCACACAAATATTTGTTCTGATCTGAGATTCAAACCCGGTACCTCAGTAGCATGGCAACCGTATCCACTTAGGACCATTGCACCACGGAGGCAGTCAAAATCCATTGGATTAAATTAATTTTAAGTTTTATTTAAAGCAGCTTGAAGTCAGCTTAAAGTTGTTTCCTTTTAGAATTATTCGCAAAAATAAAAACTAGTTTAGCTCGATTGAGCACAAAAACTTTCAGGAAGTTCATGCAGTAATTTAGTGCAAACTTTGAAAGCGAAATGTTTCTGAACTTAAAAGAACATCGAGCAGACTCTGTTTTTAAATCTATGCTAGTATTATAAAGGGGAAAGATTTGTTTGTTTGTAACCTATAAAGTCTAAAACTCTAGAACACGAATTGCTCTAAAATTAACCTATTTTTAGAATTCATATGGAGTCAAGAAGAACACCGGAACATGGGTGCCTGGAGTTTTGTTAAACCAAGATTCGAGAATCTATTAGGAAGAAAGGTAAGTAGGAAGGAAAATTTGTTACAAATCTATACTAATATTATAAAGAGGAAAGATTTGTTTTATTGTTTGTTTGTAACGAATAGGATCCGGAACTACTGGACCGATTTGAAAAATTCTTTCACTGTTGGAAAGTTACACTCTTTGCGGTGAACATAGGCTATATTTTATTCCCGTATTCCCACGGGAACGGAAACTATGCGGGTGAAACCGCGTGACATCCACTAGTATTTAATATAGGTATTTTTTAAAACCCTAATTCAAGGTAACGAGTAGCTCTAAGTTTCCTAAATCTTACACATATTACAAATGCGAAACTTTGTTACTTTTTCACGCTCCAACGGCTGAACGGGTCTGACTGAAATTTGGTACAGGGCTAGATTTTAGTCTGGAATAGCACATAGGCATCTTTTCATCCCGGGAAGCGGAAACGGGAACTTAATTCCATGCGTATGGAGCAGCGACTACCATCTACTACGAAATTTAAAAAATCCTGATCCAATTGAACCTCAGCAACGAGTTACGTTGCCCAATGATGGATGATGAATTTAGAAAATTTCGTTAGCTGGAAGAGTGGCCTGAAATTGTGAAAGTCCTACGTCCAGCAGTAGACTGCCATAGGCTGACTTGATTGATTCGTTGAAACTAAGTAGGTAAGTATACCTGTATATATATTGTTTCAGTTGATATACGCTGGTCGAGCAGAAGCCCCAACTCCCGCCGTGGGCACCTCACTGCTACATCGGATTGAAGTCGAGCATGTGTTACGAGAACCTCTTTATAACATTAAATAACATAACAAGACAGAAATTCCATCTTTTTAAGCGTAAAAATCATTCTTAGATAGAAATAAAGTTCAAACTAGTTTCAGTCTTGGCTCATTGCAATAAACTCATACTTATAGAATTCGGGACTTCACGCGAAACACATTTACTTACATTTTCACACCGACGTTTCGAGCACGTTGCAGCGCCCGTGGTCGCGGTTGGACTGAGGCGAGAATCGACGAAAACCATGAAGTAACTTCTTGCCAAACTACCCTCCGCTATTGTCACAACGAAGGATAAGGCCGGCGACACACTACACTCACTACGTCAGTTTTAATTGGCACAGTTTTACGTTCAAGTTTATTAATCACTGCATTCCACATCCCGGAGAGCTTATATCCATCATCCCTATTGAAATTTTTGTGTTTTTTAATTTCAATGGCTTCACGCACCATACGTGGATAATAGTGGCGACCAGTGGAGAGGACTTTTGGTTGGTGAAGTTCGATCCAGTGATTACTGCCCGTATCGAGGTGTTCTGCTATTGCCGATTTGTTAAACTGACGGTTTTTTACAGCTGCAATGTGTTCTTTGACCCTTTCCGCGATGGTCCGCTTGGTTTGGCCTATGTAGGAACTACCGCAGCTGCAATCCACTTTGTAGACACCTGGTGTTTGCAGAGGAATGACGTCCTTTGGTGTTCGTACGTACCTAGCTACCTTTGTTACACCAAACACCAAAGTACGTACGAACACCAAAGGACGTCATTCCTCTGCAAACACCAGGTGTCTACAAAGTGGATTGCAGCTGCGGTAGTTCCTACATAGGCCAAACCAAGCGGACCATCGCGGAAAGGGTCAAAGAACACATTGCAGCTGTAAAAAACCGTCAGTTTAACAAATCGGCAATAGCAGAACACCTCGATACGGGCAGTAATCACTGGATCGAACTTCACCAACCAAAAGTCCTCTCCACTGATCGCCACTATTATCCACGTATGGTGCGTGAAGCCATTGAAATTAAAAAACACAAAATTTTCAATAGGGATGATGGATATAAGCTCTCCGGGATGTGGAATGCAGTGATTAATAAACTTGAACGTAAAACTGTGCCAATTAAAACTGACGTAGTGAGTGTAGTGTGTCGCCGGCCTTATCCTTCGTTGTGACAATAGCGGAGGGTAGTTTGGCAAGAAGTTACTTCATGGTTTTCGTCGATTCTCGCCTCAGTCCAACCGCGACCACGGGCGCTGCAACGTGCTCGAAACGTCGGTGTGAAAATGTAAGTAAATGTGTTTCGCGTGAAGTCCCGAATTCTATAAGTATGAGTGTAGAAAACCGCGATAGTTTAAAAATAATCATTGCAATAAAGTCTAATCTTAAACGCAACACAATGCGCATGCATAATACATAACTTTCTATAAGGCGTGACAGGATCATTTTACAGACTGGTTGACGATACCTGAATATATTAAAAGAATAGTGATTTTGTTATAATATACAGCTAAGTCACAATTTGTAATGTATTTGTAAATAATTATAATAGAAGTTAATTACTATATCAAGCCTTTAATTTAACCCGCTTTAAATATTTATGAGGATCACTACTACACAAGAATTCTAGGATTCTTGAAACAAAAATTCGATATTTTAAAAAACTTCAATGCCATGAGCGTGATATACTCAAATTATTTAAACCAATAGCATTAATAGGAACAATGAATCTAACATTAAATTTGTCTTTAATATAATGGGCACATTATTCTTGTGCTATTTCGAGTACTATATAAAAGGCAACTGAAAAACTGCAAAATCAGTTCTAGAAATGGCTCACAAAGAAAAAGAGGCTAAAAGTGGCAAGAAAAAAGATAAATCAAAAGGAAAGACTGAAAACAATGTTTTGGGTGGAACAGCAATGGAAAATTATTACTGTGTGTGTCATAATGTGCAAGAGTTGCTTCAGGCTCGAGGTTATTTACCACCTGGATTTGTGCAAAAGAAAAAGAAAGCAAAATAATATTGTATTAGCTGAGTCTATCGCACTGCAATTAAAAATATTATGAAATTTATTCTTTTCATTGCCACAAAATAATATATTTAACAAGAAAGCCGTGAGATCGTTTTCACCAGACTGCCCCCTCTAACACGTTTATTGTGAAGGTGAAAGTTCAATCCGACTGACGATGTCATTTTTGTTTTATTTCAAACTTTGAACAGATGATCCACGTGACCTAGTGACTTAGTTTAATGCAAGAGTCAGAGACTACAGACAAAGTCTCGACATAAGCCCCTCTGCACTCTATTTTATAGAGAGGGGCTAAAACTAGCTTATGCCCTAGGTATGTCGTATGCGATATTCTTCGGATCCTCGTTACTTTACGTTGAGTTATCAGAACTTATGTAAGAGAAACCGTCTTTATCTAAACGTAATGTCCTAATTTCTACAGACATCTCAATTTTGGAGTCAGTGATCTGTTTAGCTTCAATAGCAAATATAATTATTATAGATCAATTTTACATATTTTGGAACTGGCCTCCGTATGTCCTTCAATCCTACCAATTCCTATACAGGCTATATCCTCATACATCAGTAGCAAAGGTACCACGTACAAATTATATGGTGTTAAAAATTACAGTGAAACAAAATCATTACATCTAAGATATAAAATTCTCGTGTCACAGTTTTCGTTGCCATACTCCTCCGAAACGGCTTGACCGATTCTCATGAAATTTTGTGAGCATATTGAGTAGGTCTGAGAATCGGCCAACATCTATTTTTCATACCCCTGTGACCGGGAATAACATTCCACGCGGGCGGAGCCGCGGGCATCAGCTAGTAATTTATATATTTACATTGTTACTATAGAAACTAAACCTAAATAGGGCCCCGTGGCATTGTGCCCAATAGACTAGCAGCATTCCCCCTTGAAATAGCAATACCTATTCGCTGAGCGAGAAAACTGCCAGCCCTTGGGTCAACAGTCGACTCCACAAGGCGCTTTTTTAAATTCTTAAAAAAAATTGCGCGTTGGGACCCCATGGACCTAGGGTTTCGACATGGACTGGACAAAAACGTTACGATGAGTCGAAACCCTGATACATATTAATTTTAATATTTTCAGCCGCTTCCGCTGCTGCGGTAGCTTTTAGATGGGACGGAGCCAGAGTGTCAACACAAGTTGCATACCAGACCACCCATCTCCTACGGTATTAAAGTTATACCATACCATCCGGTCTCCTGCCATCGTCTTTGAAAACGCCATTTGGCTCTATTATATGGTTCAATATGGTGTCGGAAAATTGGAAATAACGAAACTATTTTGTGCCATACCGTGAGGCTTAGAACTCTATCTAAAATGTTTGCATCTCGGGTACTCCTCCTCCTATCTCCTATATTTTTCAGTGTATTGGACGCCAACCGCTATAGAGAAATATCACAGCAAATCTTGAAATAATGACTCGGCTTTAGTGATCTTGTTTTTCGCCAAATTTTAGCTACTTTTACACCCGTATTATTTTATCAACAGCGTCACGTAGGTACCTATTACGAAATCAACAAGTCCAGTTCAATACACTTTTTTTGTGCTACGAAATCAACAAGTCCAGTTCAATACACTTTTTTGTGCTAATAGAAACCATTTGCCCGTATCAGACTGAAAACATAAATACAAATAAAATTAATGTAGGTATAATTGCTTGAACAGTTAACTCTCTCACTCAGCTACTGTTTGATCAATAATCTCTTAACCACATCACCACGGATACCGCGCCAAGTAAAATAACAACCGATAACAACAAACTAAATGGCTGGTAAAGGCAAAGGAAAGAAAAAAGAAAGCAAAGCGGTAGAAGGCGGAAAAGGTGATGATAACGGAGGGAAAAAAGAAAAGAAATCGAAAAAGAAAGGAAAATCAAAAGGAAAATGTAACGTGGACATGCTAACTGATGCCGCGATGAATAATGTGTACTACGCGTGTCATAATGTACAGGAGTTACTTCAAGCTAGAGGATTTCATCCTCCAGACTACGCCAAGAAGAAGAAGAAAGGGAAACGTTGATGATGTTTATTTTCCTAATCGTCAAAATGTTATTAATCTCAACGAAAAAGGAGGTTATATTTTTGTTCTGTATATCCTGTGTGAATCTTTCTTTTGATAATGTAACCCGAGCTTTTATAAACGCTGACCGTGTTATGCAGCTTTTAAAATGAACTAAAAAGGAATTGTCTGTAAATTCGGTAAATGGACGTCTTATTAATTAATTTATTTATTTATTTTTTATTTATTTAACTTATGGAGGACTTACAGCTTACATAATTTAAGATTGGAGATCACGTAAAAACAGACAGCCAATAACAAGTCCTCGCTTAAAGCGATAGGTTAAGCAGTAGGTACACTGTGAGTTACAAAAAGTCACATATCCAAGTGTAACACATAGACATGCAATTAAATGATACATTCCTATCGTCTTCCTATTCCTTTTTGCATTATATTTTATTCCTAAAAAAGTTAAGGCTCATACACCTCCTCACCCCTGAGACACTCATCGAAAATAGATCTATTTCCGCACTATTTAGTTTACACAATTCATTAAACGCCCTGCTCACACGCACAATATAACTATTCTGGCGATAGTTGGTTGATGCCCTTGGCACACATAAGGGAGGGTTAAAACGGAGTCGCTTGCTGGGTACGTTAAAGTTAATTTTTCCGAGAAGTTCCGAGCAGTCTAAGTCATTTTTAACTATTTTTATTAAAAACAAAGAATTAATTAACGTACTTGGCTGATGGAGTGGAAGAGAGATAGATATGTAGGTACAAGCGTGAAGCTATAGATAAACATGGAGGCCACACTTCGAATACCTACTTGAAGCGTAGTCTGTATGTTACTGTCTTGCTCTGTGTGGGCTCTACATCTCTTTCTAAGTAGGGTAGCCCTATTTTTATTTTTGCCAGGATACTTCATTTTCTATATATTCTTTATTGTACACAATAAAGACAATATATATTCATAATACAATTAGATGTACAATACATACATACATAAGGTCACGCCTTTATCCCCGAAGGGGTAGGCAGAGGTATATTATCATTTCACCTTTTTAAGAATTGGTCCCACGGAATAGGTGGTGAAAATTTATTATATAAATTAGATGTACAAAGGCGAGATTGACTATTTTCTCTGTTTTTTACGAAGACTGATAGGTAGTATTCTCTGCAGATTGCATAGGTACATTGCGAATAACGAAGCTGTTCATCCAAGTGGGTTATTATTCTAGGTTAATCAACTGTACGTCTCGCGCGCTGCGGCTTTCCGTGGCAGACTGTGACGTAAGCTGCCGCTGCAGCTTGTGGTAGCTCGCAGTCTGCCGCGTCAGCTCGTGGTAGTTCACAGTCTGCCGATGTCTCTTCATGTCAAAATAAAGAAATGTTAGTGCTAAAGTCATTGCAATAAGATTTTAAATAATTTGATCGTGTGGCTCTCCGCTTAGGCTGCAAGGTGTGTGAACCTCACGAATGCATCTGCGGTGCCATGGTGGAGAGCGATGGTCATCATGCTTTGAGTTGTCGCTGCACCGGTAGGCATCCGCGTAACCACGCTCTTAATTAGTTAATCCGGCGGGCTCTGGGTCGGCTGAGGTCCCCTGTATCCTTGAACCACCAGGTTTGTCCCGCGCAGACGGCAAGAGACCGGACGGTCTGACCCTTGTGCCATGGAAGAACGGCAAGTGCTTAGTGTGGGACGCAACATGCATCAGCACTTTCGCCGCCAGTCACTTGGCTCGTACCGTCCATTCACCGGCGGCGGCAGCTGTAGAAACGATGGGCAGTTGCGGGAGTGATACTAAAGCTCTGGTCTCGGAGATCGGTTTCCCTTTTTCCTTGATTATCCATCCTGCTCATTTCGTGCATGACGTAATTGATATGTCTTTTGTTTATTAGAAATTTTGATTATTAGAAAGAGAACATAGTTTAGATATGTTCTAACTTCCCTAAATAGAATGGAATTTTCTTTGAAAAGGAAACTCTTTTAAGGAAAATGTCATAAATAACAAACTTTAATAAAATTATATTAATGTCACTGAATAATATGTCATGTTGTCTATGTGTATTACATTGCAAATTTAAATGAAATAGTTGTATTATTTTATTAAATTGGCATGCCTCCATATCATTTAGATGAGCAAACCAAGCATCGTATAATAAATTTACACCGGGAAAATGTTTCTGTTACTGACATAGCCGATGAACTTGGCATAAGCGTGAGTATTTTTTTATGGGATATTTTTAAATGCACATCTATATATTTTTACTGCACACTAGGTAACTCCACTAATTAACTGAATGCATACCAGAAATCTGAATGCTGTGCAAAAAAACCAATTGATTAACTAAACATGTACTACTTAAAAAACTAAAATTTTACACAAAACGAGATGACCTTTTTTATCGAATTTAAACCAAAAATTTGGTTCGTTCACCGGATATAAGATTTGCTAAACAAAAATACG